>CM032479.1:5139993-5719993 GCA_019059595.1 Marasmia exigua | reverse complement strand
CTTCTATAGACTCTTCCATGGAGAGTGCTCTTTGGAGCTGTTTAATATCATACCAGGGTCACCATTCTACAATCGCACGACTAGACGCCGCGGCAAACTTCACCAATACTACCTGGAACCAATCCCTTCCAGAACGCTTCGTTTCCAGCGCTCCTTTTTCCCGCGCTCGTGCAAACTCTGGAATGAGCTTCCAGCCGCGGTGTTCCCTGATCGCTATGACATGTCCTTTTTTAAACGAGGTTTGAAAAGAGTTCTTCTCTCACGGTAGACAGCGGCATGACTGTGCTCCGGCATTGTTGATGTCTATGAGCGGCGGTTACCGTTTACCATCAGATGGGCCGCAAGCTCGTCTACCTACTATAAGCAATAAAAAAAAAACCTTGACAAAAATTAATTAGCTAACAATTTGCTTGTATTTTTGATAGTTTTTAAACTGTCTGCCGCGTGCGCATCGCGTCATTGAGTTCCATACAGTCACGTGCACTAACACCATGTGCAATTATAAACCTTAATGCGTTGATTTTAAGGCTATGTGTTCATTGAGTAGGATGTACACTGAAGATTAATAAAGTTCCTTATTGAGCGGAAGTTGTTACCTAGTATTGTATATGGTGGGTATAGATTGTTAGTCATTAAACGCTTTTTGCGAGTATCGAGTATGAATGGAAATACTATCATAATACTTAATTGGAAATACTAATGCCGATTATTGATGATGATAGTGAAATATAAAGGTACCTACATACGTAGGTCATGTCGTGATTTAAAACTTTACATGTGGGACAGAATAAAATAATACACCCAACTTTCGGGAATAAGGCTTCTATTATTATAATCGCCCTACGTCTTTCACAGTCGTAGGCAATACGTCGTCTATCTCACTCTCTCATTCTAATTCAAACATCGAACTCATACACGTTCCTTCCCATGCATCTACCGATCACCAATCCTACATACATAACCATATTTTTAAAAATGTTTTCTAAGATTATTTATTTTTCGAAACAGAACAAAAACCAAGTTAATAAATAATACACTTCAAAATTTCATGTCGCGTTCAGGCGGGACTCGAACCCACACCTTCCACAATCCGGGTTAATGTTCTACCAAATTTTTAAGTGTGTTATTTACTTAAGAATAAATTGCCAAAGATTGCTATAAAAATATCAACTATTGATTTAGCAGTCTCATCTTAAGGTGGTCAAATATTTGTAATAATATTTCCACTGGATATTGTAAATATACCTACAATATTGATGAGACTATCGATAGCTCATGTCGAATCAAGCGCAGCAAATTTCGTCGGCTTAATAACGCGTTCAGTGGTCTAATTGGTAGAACATTCTCCCGGAGTCCCGCCTGAACGCGAGATGAAATTTTTAAGTGTGTTATTTACTTAAGATAAATTGCAAAAGATTAACATTAAGATTTGCTACAAAAATATCAACTATTAAGAATCAAGTTCACTCACAAGTAACTTAGAAAAGAACAATTTTACGTAGATAATATTATGTTGCATTCATGTTTATTTTACATTTGTATTATTTATTTTGAGTAATGTGGGGTAGTTCTCTGACTGACCAGATGGCGCAATTGGTAGTGACCGTGCCTCTACGCCAAAGGTCGTGGGTTCGATCCCCACCCTGGACAAACATTCGTGCGATGAACACTTGTGTTTGTTCGGTGTCTGGGTGTAATATATGTATTTAAGTATATATTTGTGTTCCTCTGTTGTCTGATATCTGTAACACAAGTGCTTTAAGCTACTTAGTACGGAATCAGGTCAATGTATGAGATGTTGTGAGAATTATTATAGTTCTTAAAAATATGATAATGTTTTTTTTTGGAAATTCTAATTATTTGTTTCGTGGTCAAAAATGTATACATTGTCATCCCGAAAACCTCATAATAGGTATCGTGAATCCAATACATTTAGCATGTTATCAACAAAATCATCATCATAAGCCCATTTAAGTCCCCACTGCTGGGGCACGGGCCTCCGTGTCCGCCATACTCACCACGCTTGGCAGACGGGTTGGCGAGGGTTTTGATATAAATGCAGAGTTTTCCTTCTCTGGGTGCTGAAGATCATGCCAGCAGTTTTACCTTAGTCGCCTTTTACGACACCTCGGTAAGAGTGAGGGTGGCCTATTCTACTCTGCCGGGGACCACACGGCGTTCATATGTTTATAGAGTGTAATTTTAAGTATAGAGTGTAAGGGTGTTTTCTGGAAAAATGTTTAGTTGTGCTCTGAAACAGTGTGTTTCAATTATTTCCGTTCCCTAGGTGAGTCCCTTATTCTTTATATAGTGCCGCTGCTACGGACGCTAGGTAGGCGCCTTATAATCCATCCTCAACACTCACGTTTGTAATACAATAGCATTGGTAATAGATGGTATCTATAAACCAATGCTATTCATACCAATATATCCATTGTTTCAATCTGTTATATAATTTACAATAAATATATTTTTATTTGGTATATCTAGCCAAGTGAAAGGGATATAGATAAAGGCGGTCATGAATTCTATTTCATTGTAGGCTCAAGCATCGATATGTAATATTAATGTCATTCCTATAGTCTTTGAAAGAAGTCTAAGAAAGGTAACTCACGCGAATTATGCAGTGTGAATAAAAAACGTCGCTCTATGTTGTGTCGAATGAAGAATGCATAAGGCTTACCTTCCGCATTTCAACCGCCCGATTCGGACTTTTTTTCTATTCGGTTAGGGTTGATTTCTCTTTGTGTTCCAGGTAGATTATATTCATGAGCGTATGTAGTTCTTATGTGGATGGAATAAGGTTGACTTTGTAGTTTGCTTTCTGATCGCAGGTGAGCTTCCGATGTGGAGTCATTAATAAATATTATCTCATTAATGGTCGGACGTTTGAAGTCCGTAATGAAGTCACGAATGTGGTAATATTTTTATGGACGTTTACTTTAAAGGAAATGTAATGAACTAGAATTAGATTACGCTGTAGGTAATAGTTTTATCCTAGATAGGTATGGACAGTCACACAAACAATGTTTAGAAATCTATCTATATTGAATATCTATATTGAACTGTATGGCTTAGTATGATGATTATGATGATGATGATTAAAAAGAGTAACTAGCGAGTTTCTTGCCGGATCTTCTCGACCAGAAACAACTTTCCAGCCGGTGGTAGAATCGCATTATGTTTATTTATTTCTTTAGTATATTTTATATATCAACATATATATGTATTAACATGTAAATTATACATAAGTAACTAATAAATAGTCTTAAGTCATTCAAATGTATGACGATTTGTAAGTGCTGTGTACAAGCCTATGCAAATAAAGAATTATTTGAATTTGAATTTGAATATCTTTATTCGATCGATACCAAAAACGTTTGGTTCATAATAAATATATAAAATATACTTTAATAAACACAAGTTAGTACTAGTTTTCTTCATCTTCGTCGTCTTAGCGTGTAATTCCCGGTTGCGTCCAAAGTTGTCGCTTTGGAGCTCAGGGTATGCTTAGACCATGATTCAGGATTTAAGCAACTGCCGTCTGACCTTCGCAACCGTTTTACAGGGAAACCAGACCAAGTGAATGGTAACAGCCATGGCCAGGCCAGCGCCATGGCCTGAAGGTACTCCTACCTAAAGCCATGGCTGAAGCTGAGTGAGCTACTTTTTACCGACTATCGCGACACACCTCACATACACACACCTGTATGCAAATGCTTGTTGCCCGACTTGAGCAGCCCGTACCGTATTTTTACTTTAATTTCTTTTTGTTTTTGTTTTATTCTCTCTTAATTTTTTCTCGAGTCCTTTTATTCTTGTATTTTTTTTTTGTTTTAGTTTATATTTGTTTCTTACTCTGTTTGTTTAAATAATAATTATACTTGTTGTGTCCGTTCTTATATGTACAATGTGGTGTGTCGTATTTTAATTGAATAATGTTTCATGTAACACATTTTAAAAATTATCCGAAACGATGTTTTCTCTCACCGCCGAGTTAGTGGTAGAAATATGCAAATAGATTGAAAAATCCAGAGGTGCATACTCGGATTCGAACCACAATCCCCCGCGTGGAAAGCGCATTCCTATCCACTACGCTACCATGGCTCAACTTTAATACTAAATATTACAGTAATTTAATGTACGATTTTGGTGGTCTTATCGCTGATAGGACATTATGATAGTAGGAATATATGGGACAGTAGTTTCTTATTTTTTTATGTGATAGGTGGCAGACGAGCAGACGAATCACCATGATGGTAAGCGATTGCCGTCGCCCATGGACACCCGCGACACCAATAGAGTCACAAGTGCGCTGCCAACATTTAAACCCCCCCTTTCCCTCGGATGAGCAAATGAAATGATGCATATGATGAATGAATCTATATGAGCAAAGAATTGAAGAATTTTTTGCAATAGTATACCTACTTCGTTATCATAATATCAGAGTTGCATAGTCACGTCAGGATATACCTACTTGGCCTATATGATTGACTAGTGGCCTACCCTCACTTCGTTTTTGAGCATTAGTTCCACTTTACAGCAATAGATGGCGCTAGGTGTCGATTACATCGTGCAAGCATTTAGTGTTTTCGGATTACCTATAAGCGTTGTCGCAGTCTCTAGGATTTACATATTTATAAATACTCTCAGCGGCAGGGAAATCGGGCTGGGCTTTTTTCATACAAACATGCTCACTTTAATTTATCATATATGAGAAACTATTTGCGTCCCTCTTATGAGTTTTACGTCAATGAAGAGGGTAAACGCCCAATAAAGAAACTCACATTTCGAAAATTGTGAAAAACCCTTGAATTTTCTGAAAAATCAAAAACAATGAACCGAACTCCGTAGAGTTCGGTTCATTGTTTTTGGGGCTTCGTTGTTGTTCATTCGTTATATGGGGCTCGTTATATGGGGCGTACCCCATATAACGTTATATGGGCCATGACTTTAACCTTATGGCTCTTCCTTTTTGAGAAAATTTTATGTATTTTTACAAATTTTTAAATGTGATTTTATTTATTAGGCGTTTGATCTCTTGATTGACGTGAAAATAATAGGAGAGACTCATATATTTTCCCATATTATGAGGCGTTAAAGCGAGCATGTATATATAAAAAAAGCCTAATGGCCAGATTTTCCTACCGCTGATAGTACCTATAGATATCTATTACCTAGCCTGTGCGATTAATTCTTGAAACATCTAGCGTGTTTTGTTTGACACCTCGCGTCACCTTGACATTACTTCCTGTCAGTGTTAGACAGCGATGTTGACAGGACAATACCAGGGTTGAGACGGAAACACGATAAATGTTGAAGGTGGAAACACTATTCTACATTTTAAATGCCAAAGGTCGAAAATGATTTGGGCCTACTTAACTAGGTGCTAGTCACCTTCTCGGCTCTGCAGTCAGCGGAGTCGGTTTCTTCGACGCGTTATTATGTTGGAAGCCTGCGGGTTTGTCCCTAACTCACACTGCACTGGCAACCAGCAGTGTATAGTGCGTGGAGGGGTACCCGCAGTCCTCCTCTCGGTAGTGCCTGCACTGCAGCCAGCAGTGTGGGTGCTACACGAGAGGTTGAGCGGGAGAGAGGCCGAGCTGGCGAGCCTCTTCGCCCTGACTGGGCGACGGATGAAGCCTCCGTGGCAGTCCTCACCTCGCTCGGTCTGAGTGTTTCCTGGGCGAGGGATGGAAACGCCCCAGTGTTTTTATTGGATATGCCTCCGGACAGTCTCTGATTAGCAGAGACCTAACCCGGAGGAGAGCCCCTCTCAGCGTGCATAAGGTGCATTTTCACTGGGTTACCAAAAAAAAGGTGCTAGTCACCTAAAGGTAAAACCTTGGATCCACTATTTTTCAATGGGTGGTTGTAGGGTTCGAATCCGATCACTCACGTTTAGGCTTATCAAATCTATGTTTGGTAGACGTGTGTAACTCATTACTGAAGCGACTCAGTGATCCGACTCAGTGATCCGACTCAGCCAAATGATACACTGTTCTGTATCTCTAATGTTCGCTCCGATGTATCATTCGACTCAAATGGGCGGAATAAATCACGGATCTATCTGAGAGTCGATGTTCCAAATGAAGTGTTTCACTGTTCCGCATTTCTGCACTGATCTACATGCAAATGTTCCAATCTTTGGAAAGATATGTTTTTGCCAGGTCTAGTTAGGGGTAGGCCTCGGGGGCATTTACCCTTTAGGTACCTTCATTACCGTAACAGGCTTTACTAAATCAATCAGAGGCAGAAGTCTTAGTAAATTATCATTCATCAATTTTTTATATTTTTTTACAAATGATTAAGATTTAAAAAAAAATTCAGTCATAGAAATTAGCTATAAATAACTTTAAAGAGAACGTGCGTTGGTGGTGCTATCAAACTAAAAAAGAACCAACTAAATCCGTTCATGAACATATATATATATATATGTATACATATAGTGCATTACAAGTGCTTAAGCTACTTAGTACGGAATTAGGTTAACGTATGAGATGTTGTGAAAATTATTATTATTATAATTATTATATACATGACGAATTGAGAACCTCTTTTTTTTGAAGTCGGTTAAAAAGTGCTGTAAGTCCACATAGACGATAGTGCCAACTGGTGCCATCCATTTAAAATGTTCCTTCTTCTTCGGGTGCTTTATCGGTGTTAAAGGTTGGCAGCCAGTTTGTTTAACTTCTCTCTTTATTTTCCGAGACGGAACAGTTCTTCCATGCTGGTGATCGCTGTCTCGTCCATTTGAAATCCAGTAGGATTAAATTGACCTTGAGTCATTACAAAGTAGTGCCACAGTTCGCGCCACCAAAGACGTCCCATAAAAAACGGACATGATCGCCATCAACATTCAAATTTGAGTTTTATAGTCCTTGAAACAAGGAATCTCAAATTTTAGTGCCGCGTTTTTCCACGGGGCTTCTTTCGTGAAGTGGACTCTATAGTTACTTTGGAGTCTTGTAACGGAAAGTCTAAGCTTATCAGCCTCTCAAAAACAACAATGTTACTGCAGTCGAAAACGCCCTCGTAAACCGCTACAAAGTTAGCGCGCATAAAACAACAGATGTGTGTCATGCCGACACAATCACCGATCGGTGTCAAGTGCCGAGATGTTAAGGCCACCGCAGCGTCTTCACTAGTGATGTGGCAAATCTCGATATCGATAGTGAAAAAAAAACGGATTTTCAAATTCTACCAACAAGCAAGGCTTATTACTTTTTTTTATGTGATAGGTGGCAGACGAGCAGACGGATCACCTGATGGTAAGCAATTGCCGCCGCCCATGGACATCCGCGACACCAGTGGTACTTTACTGTGGGAGAGGCATGCTTCGGCTTGATTGGGCCGGCTCAACCGATTTTCTGTTGCTGACAGAAAACCGGCGTGAAGCAGCGCTTATGCTATGATTCGCCGAGTGAGGATACCAGCCCAATCGGGGAGAAGGGGAGTGACTCCACTGATGTCGCGAGTGTACGTGGGCGGCGGCAATCGCTTACCATCAGGTGATCCGTTTTTTCGATTGCCCTCTATCACATAAAAATTCAATGAAGATACTTAAAATACTAATTCTATTTTAATAAAAAATCTAGTTTTAACATAATTGCTTTTTCTAGATTTTTTTTTCTATGGTTGTAATTTGTGCCGAGCATATATTTTATTAAAGCAAAGGTATCAAAATTATCCCGTATTGTTCGCTTCAAGCTTATGAGCATTTTGTATAATAAGGTTGACTGCCTCGTTGATGCATGGGTAGTGCGTCGCACTTTAAAGCGACGGCTGCTCTTGGGGATCCCGGGTTCGATCCCCGGGTCGGGCCAAAATTTGTACCTGAGTTTTTCTGCCCAGAAATTCTCAGTGTCAGCCCGGAGTCTGAAAGTTGGCGATCTTGTACCCCCGTGCCTCAGAAAGCACGTTAAGCCGTTGTCTTGCGCCTGACCCCTCTCCAGTCGTGTCACACTGGTGTCCCATCGGAATATGAGGGCAAGGGAATAGAGAGTGCGCTAGTTTTTGCGCGCACACTTGAGCACAATAATAAATCTTGCGTAAGTGGCTGATCTTTGAGATTGGCCGCCAAAATCGGAGGATATTATAATAAGGTCAATAACCTTGTTTACTCATTCATTTAACACTTAGTATTCTTATCACCATTATTTTATTAAAATCGAAAATAGAATCAGCATAATTTATAAAGGGCCTTGACCGCAAAACTTCGTCCACACGACGAATACAGTTGTATACTGCCTATGTAAAACACACAAAATTATATATAATTGAAATAGCTGTATAATCGTTTCAATTAACTTAATGACACGTTCTTCTATCGGTTATCTGTATTATGATATAAGCGTAATTTGCATATTTAAATCCTTTTCAAAGAAATATGAATGCTTCGTTAGAATTTCCAATAAACTATTTAATATTAACTGACTTGATTATTAAGTTAATTGACTTGTCCTATAGTTATAAAATGAAGAAAAATTTTTAACGTTTTATTTAATTACAATAAAGCGACTGCTCACTCTGGTTCAAAGGTCAGACCTTTGAAACCCTTTAATAAGTGAGCCAGACCAACTGAATCATGATTACACGTTCCAGTTTCCACGTTTTCCCTCATCGCCTAGCTAAATGCAATACCGACGCACACATAGATTTGAAAATTACAGAGGTGCATGCTCAGATTCGAACCTACGACTTCCCGAATGGAAGTTGCGTTTTTATTCAATGAGCTACCATCGCTCTAAATCTTAGCCACTAATCTAAATGTTGAGAAGTTTGCAATTAGATGATGAATAAACATTTCATTTTCCTTGGTTCCTTTGGTAAATAAATAAATATTTTATTTTTATTTATATGTAATTGCAACGTGGGCTCTTCTCTTGCTTGCCATTAGACTGAGGAGAACCAATATACTGTGCCTCTCTATAAAAAAAACATCACATACATTGATCTGACTCCGACATAGGTAGCTCAATCACCTGTGTTACGGATATCAAATCAACAGGGCGATAACAAATAGGTATATATTTATTTATGCTAGTCACATGGTAATTACAGTTGGTATAATCGGTAACAGAACATTGATCACGTGACACCCTGTAAGGGCGCTGCAATATCTAGAGAGCGATATAATACATAATTATTTATCATAAAATAATAACAGAGATATATACAACTTTGGGTGTGGCCATAAGGATTATTATATTAATTTGTCATATATACATTTAATACTTTTTTCCTGTAAATACATACTTATAATTACATAGGAAACACCCAGACCAATACAAACAGACATGTTCATACACACAAATGTTTGTACTGTGCGGGTATCGAACCCGCAACCCTTGCACCAGAGGCAACGTTCAATAAGTACATAGTGGGTTTCTTCTCTACTCTAGGATTCAGTGTGTAACCAAGAATTAAACGCATCATCAATAAAAAAAGTCTTAACAAGGTAAGCGATACAAAATTGAAAAAAAAAATCGACATCTCATCCAAAGATAATCACAACCCTAAATCCTTTACATAATCCATTGCATTATTAGCATAAACCTGTGACAATCCGAATGCCTATTTTAGATAAAGCATACAAGTTATGTACACTTTACACGACGTTGTACGGTTTATGGACCAACCACGGTTCGTTACATAAGCAGAAGATATCGCGGCCAGGGGCAAGGCTTGACATATTATGTACTGTACCTACATGGGTATTTAAATAATAAATTAGTTAGTAATGTATTTAAGTATGCAAGCCCTTAAACAGTCGTGACTATTTAATAAATTACCAGACTCTCCAAACAATGAATCATGGTCTAAACGTACCCCGTTTACGGGGTAAGATTTATTTATAGTCATCCACGTAGTGTTTATAGCTTTAAAAAGGAATTAACAATAAAACACATAAAAAATATTGAATATTTTCACCAAAAAACCAAAACAAAAATTAATTTCTTTACTGTGACGTCAGCCTTTTGTAAGCAAAACAAATGACAGATTCGACGCCATTGTGTTCTATCTATGCGGGACGCTTATCATCTATCAAATTTATCGTGTGCTCTCGAATTTCCTGCTTGTTTACAAAAAATTGACGTCACTCGAATGATTCGACGCCATATTGCTGAACAATGCGTTTACGACAGATTAAATAATCTTTATATTTTATAATGTTTTTTAAACGAAATATTCGTATAAATGAAAATAATTATTATTTTTAGGGTTTCTATATACCAATAAATAATATGAAAAGGTTTTTCAAAACAAGTCAAATGGCCTATTTTGTTTGTTCAGTGTCTGGGTGAAATATATGTATTTATATATTTGTAATCCCTCTGTTGTCTGATATTCGTAATATAAGTGCTTAAGCTACTTAGTACGGAATCAGGTCAATGTATGAGTTGTTGTATAATTGTTTTATTACATCGCGTCGTAAGAAATAACAAAAATACCCATACGTCTACTCAAATTTTCACTGGCTCGGAAACACCAGTAGATGGAAAAAGATCCCACATTGAGACCATATCTGTAAGGACATGCCGTCCCTTGCACAAGATCGACGAAGCCGCAAAGGGTTTTAAGATGTTCCACCGGCGTGGACAAACTTGGTAAAGGAACTTTGATGTTGGCTAAGATATATTTGAGGTCAGTAAGCAAAGCAAGTACCTATGAGCCATGGTATCGTAGTTGATAAGAACGCACCTTCCATACGGGGTTTCGTGGTTCGAATCCCAGGATGCATCAATTCTATGAGCTAGATTTCTGAGCTAACATTCCCATCTATGTCCGTATTTCGACCATTAGTTCGGACGGTGAGGGGGAATACTTCGTAAGGGAAATCTGCACTTTTTTTATGTGATTAGTTGGCAGACATGTGGGAGAGCCACGCTTAGGCATGAATGGGCCGGCTCGACCGGAGTGATACCACTGCCTCACAGAAGACCGGCGTGAAGCAGTGCCTGCGCTATGTTGCGCCGTGTGAGTGAGGTTACCGGAGGCCCAATGGGGGGAAGGGGAAAAGGTTGGCAGCGCACTTGTGACTCCACTGATGTTGCGGGTGTCCATGGGTGGCGGAACTGCTTACCATCAGGTGATCCGTCTGCTCGTCTGCCACCTCTCATATAAAAAAAAAAGACGAGCAAACAGATCACTTGATGGTAAGCGATTGCCGCCGCCTATTGACACCCACGAGTAGAGTCACAAGTGCTGCCAACCTTTCACCCGGATTGGGCTTCCGGTACCCTCACTCACGTAGCGAAACAGCACAGTGCTGCTTCACGCCGGTTTTCTGCGACTATAAGGAAAATAATTACTTTTAGTTAAATTATTTGTTGCTGCCTTTTTAAAAACATGTCTCCTGTTCTCCACAATCAATATAAATCACTTGGCGGCGCTAGTATCGTCGCGGTATCGCCTTAATAAATAAATAATAAAATATTTCACAACATCACTACCTACATTGATCTGACTCCGAGATAGGTAGCTCAAGCACCTGTGTTACGGATATCAGAATCAACATTGGGATTACAAATAGATACATATAATACTTTTATTTTGTAAATACATACTTACAATTACATAGGAAACACCCAGACCAATACAAACAGACATGTTCATGCACACAAATGTTTGTACTGTGCGGGGTTCACTGCCACTGTTCCAAACGGGTCGTCGAATAAAAAGTCGAACCCTTTTTAAAATCTACATTCATAAATTCATTTTAATTTTTCTATTTCGTCGGCCTCTGGACTGAGTTTCTATGAAAATTACTCGGTGTTTCGATTATTCTAATGAGAAGTGTATTGTAGCCTTAACTTCCGTACACTAAGTCCCAACAGCAATAAAAGCTCGCACTTTGGTAATGAGCGCAAGTTTAAGAATATCTTGAATTCGAAACTCTCACGGCCGTGACCTTCCCTCGAGCCACGTCGAGTGTTATGAAATGCTAATGACGGTGTCAACACACCGCTCATTTTGTACACGTATTTACATAGTTTTGACTATGTATGAAATATGTATTTTCATTTCTTTTTACTTTTAGTTTGAATGAAGAATCTTCAAAATTGACATCCAAGTCGGAGCCGAAGTTCTTTGTTACATTATAGTGACAAACGAGCAAACAAAACACCCGATAGGTAGTAAGCGACACATCTGTGATGCCCCGTGTGTCGCAGATGTCCATGGGTGGCGGTAATTCACTTACCATCAGGTGAGCCGTCTGCCCGTTAGTCTGCCATAATGAAAAAAAAAGCGATTGCCGCCGTCCATTGACACCAGCTTAATACAATTTCTTTTAGTTATAGTTCAGCGGTTTTCGTTAGATGGGGTTTGTAAAAAGCAGATGTAGCTTTAAAAAGCAATCAAGCAGATAGTTCGGCGTTGTTTCGATAGATGTCACTATGCATTTTTACATCGCGCCAGTAAAGCGTGTTTCCGAAACAATGATGCTAGCCGCCTGCCCACATAAGCAATTTAAAAAAAGAAGGGATACAAACCAGAGGTCCAGAGGGTATTGGTAATTTTGTTTTATGCAAAAAAATGATTTCTGAGAGTTTATTTAATGGTCTTTCTGACTGATTCTCGAAGGTGGCCGTACTACATAGCCGTTGAGTAATGGTCGGTTTCCTCTAGATGGCGCTGACACTGGCTAGCCGACTGATGCCTCTATTTGAGTATATATAAGTTACTCTATGATTGACACCCGCAACACCAATGGAGTCACAAGTACGATAACAATCTTTTCCCAATTTCAACAGGGTCCATTTTTTTGAAACTTGAGTGCTGTGTAAGTTCGTCACACTACCGTAGGCTTTTTCTCAAATTTAAGGTTCAGTGTGTAACACGATAGATACGAGTTGTTGCAAATTATTATGTCCGGTCAGTCCAGCTACTTCCCCCGGGAAGTAGCTGGACTGACCGGATGGCGCAATTGGTAGTGACCCTGCCTCTTACGCCAAAGGTCGTGGGTTCGATTACCCACCCTGGACAAACATTCGTGCGATGAACACTTGTGTTTGTTCAGTGTCTGGGTATAATATATGTATTTAAGTATATATTTTGTGTTCCTCTGTTGTCTGATATCTGTAACACAAGTGCTTACGCTACTTAGTACGGAATCAGGTCAATGTATGAGATGTTGTTGTGAGCTGGTAAGAGGCGTGTGGGTCGGAGGAAAAAATTATGGCTGCGTAACATCCGGGAGTGGACGGCGATCGCGAGCGCCGCCAGAGACCGTGAAGAATATGCTATATTGACGACCAACCTTCGCTAGTCGGAGAGGCACTTTAAGAAGAAGAAATCAAATATTAACATTATATAGCCGGACAATAATTATATATTAACAAATATTATATAGGAAGACAACGCTGTCACCGCTTCACAGTGGAAAACATCCCATCACGGACTAAAAAAATTGGCAGTTCTTATTTCTGCCGCACCATCAAGAAATGGAACTCGTTGCCGGCGCATGTATTTCCTCCTTCATACAATATGGATTCCTTCAAACGAAGCGTGAAGAAGCATCTCGCGGGCCAGTATGGCGGTGCCAACGGAGGTGATGCCTTGACATCGCTTCTGTTGTAATTGCAACTGAGGCTCTTCTCTTGCTTACCTATCAGGCTGAGGAGAGCCAATATACTGTGCCTCTATAAATAAATATATATTCTTACGATATAATACCACCAATTTACAGATATCTACAATACGAACTTTTGAAACAATATCGCACAGTAATTGAATAGATGGGTAGATACCATCTCATAATAGAACTGTATTGTAGTAACCTCAGACGAATATCTGACGCACGCAAACAGACAATTAGTGATGTGCCTATTACACCAGTGTGACAAAACATTGGAACAAGGTCAGCACTAGCTAATTGGTCATGACAAAATGTACGTGTCTTGTTTGTTCAAACAATTTACAATGTCCATATAGAGGAGTGTATTTTAGTTTAGGTCAGCTAATAACTAACCATTCCCTTCAACCTTATCTAAAAACAATAAAGCTCAAAATACTTTAAGTTATGATATTCTTCAAAAAAAGTGTTATACAACCTTAACACTATTTTTGAAGACCCTCATGAACCCGTTTCCAGATCGAGATATTCTGGATTTGCAGACGTCCATGGGCTGCGGTATTTTCCTTACTATCAGGCGAGCCGCTTGCTTGTTTGCCACCGACGTAAAATATAAGAAAATTGGTCTAATGTCACTTCAATCTCAACTTCATTTCATACTAATTTTGTATAAAATTGATTCATAAACCCATATATGCCTATTATTAGTAAGTATTTAGTAAATATTTAATTCTTGGATAAAACAAAAGTAATACTCACAATAAACTCAGTCAGCTTAGGCCGAAATAAAAATCTGAAAAAAGAAAACATTAAATTATAGTATTTACATAGGTACTGTAGAAGGCGAGAAATAAGGGAAAACATTCACGATATTAAAAAAAACTTTACTAATCTCGCGGCAACATTTTTTTCTCTACCAAAAAGCACACATCAATCCACCATAGATTATAGACCTCCTGACGAAGTTGACGTTTTTCTCTTATTTGACCTATCATGGTGACGATGACGTTCTGTATACTCTATGGAGGAAGACGTAATTTGTTATTCCACCGTTTTGATTCGTTGCTCGCCACAGATATCAATTGCTTTTGGGCATGTCTTAATAGTACATTATGCAAAATATTCTTCCGTCCCGTAGCGTCCCAAGTTCGTAGCAAATATGCTACGAACTACGGTTCGTAGCATAGCTACAGAATTATCCCGTATTCCACACAATAAGTTTTTATAAAAATGCCCATGAAAAAGTTTACGTTACATTATATGTATGTATTAATAAATATTTTAACTTGAGGAAACTGTACGTGGGATAGATGGCAGATGAGCAGACGGATCACTTGATGATGAGTTTAAAAGTGGGCAGCGCATTTTTGGCTCCACATGCGTTGCAGGTCCACTCCACAGGTGGTCTGTCACAATCACACATAAGAAAACTTTATTTTTTTGTTCAATGCTACCTTATCACTGACCTTTCCCTGTTATTTATAATCTCTTTTCAATTCGATATATGTTTTTGACGCCCTGTTGGTCTAGTGGTTTAAGTACCGAGCCCTGATCTCAGGGTTAGATTCTTCGGTCGAGTAAAAAGTGTGTTTCGAATTTTTCGAAGATAGCTCGGGTTTGTGATCACCAATCCACATTTGGCAAGCGTGGTAATTAAGACTAAATATCCCATCATAGTAGCGATGACTTGTTTTCTATGATGGAGGCCTTTGCCCTGCAACGGGATAGCTGTTGTTGGCTGATACTTTACTTTTTTTTTACTACTCCAAGGTTCGGAAGAGATCCATATTAGCACATATATTATAAATATTAGATTGTAGGGATGTACACATGACCATAACATAAATTACGTAACCTTTTGTACAATAAGAGTATCCATCTATTGTTCTATATAAATATACATTTTCAATAAATAATTATGCCACATAAATACAAATACATTAAACTAAACTTTGTAACGTTGCAATATATGTTGTCACAATGAAAAATGCAAGAAAAATAAATAACAAAAGTTATTTATTATGCATTCGACATTATACCTACGTTTTCCGTTCAGGGGCCTTAGCGCGAAGCCCCGTAACATAGGAGAATATACCTGTCGCTTCCAAATAAAAGAGAAACACAGCGCGTGTGAAAGGGAGGGAAACTCCGATTCGGTCGTATCGTCCGGTCCGCGCTAAGGCCCCGCGCTCTGATGCGCAGTAGCACATATTACGTATTAATGGAAACTTTAAATCTTATTGTAATCTTTATTGCAACGAGATGCATAAAATGCAGACGCTTGCGCAAAACACGTGTTTATAATGAGGTAGGTATAGTCACTAGAATAAAGGATTCTCTTGGATAAACCGAATAGCTTGAGCGCACAAATGGAACTTCTACTCGGAATACAAGTATCTAACTGTATAATTTATAAAGAGGTAAATCTTACAGACAGCGCCAATGCTTGTAGTTAAGGCGACGGGTAGTCTCACTAGCGACACCAATCGACTTAAATTGATAGCTACTAAATCGGATCTATTTTAAATAATTTCGGGGTTACAACTTATGTGACAGAAATCCGGCACTGTGCTGTGTTTCGCTGCGTGAGTGAGGGTACCGGAGGCCCAATCCGGGGGATAGGGGGGTTTAAAGGTTGGCAGCGCACTTGTGACTTCACTGGTGTCGCGGGTGTCCAAGGGGCAGCGGCCATTGCTTACCATCAGGTGATCCGTCTGTTCGTCTGCCTACCTATTACATAAAAAAAAACTTTCGGCAAACACTTATACTTTATTTATTAAATAACCATGCACAAATGTAGAGTCCAACGCGTACGCGAAAAATTGATTACCGCCAAAAGCGGCCACTTTTAGCGTGAATCAATTTTTCGCGTACAAAAACGGACCCAACATTTGTGCATGCTTATTTAATAAATAGTATAAGTGTTTGCCGAGAGGTTGTAACCCTGATATTGTTTAAAAGTCATCTTGCCAGTCATCCTGCGCAAATCATATAAATAAATCATTCTGCTTAATTTAGAACCAATATCTGTTATAAATTTATATATTTCAATCGATAATTTATGTATAAACAATCATAATTCTAAAATTTACAATAAGAATAATACTCAATTAAATAGGGCATCTTCAATTTTAATTTAATTAGACATAATTACCTACTTAATGTACCTACTTCCAATGACATGACTCGGTATCTGTGGTGCGCCACGTGTACTCTCAGGGCTTAAGCTGAAAATCAGTGTTTTGCTCTTTGACTGTGTCTTTGAACAAAAACTCCACTGAGCTTTGGCCCACTTGCACTGCTGCGGCACACATGCACAAAACTTAGGAAAGGGTTCCACACTCTTTATTTTACAAGATATTTTTATTTTTATTTTTATTTCAATGTTTAAAATTGTGTATATGCATGTGTGTCCTTTGATGCAATAAATTAATTATCTATCTATCTATCTTATCTAAAATGGATCCGGTTTAGTAGCTAAAAATTAAAATCGATTGGTGTCGCTAGTGTGCCCTACTCGTCAACTTAATCCGAAAACACGAAACGCTTGCGCGATGTAATCGACCTAACCTAGCGCCATCTATAGTGAAAAGTATATGTCTGTCCGTCTGTTTGCCTTAATTTTGTTAACCATTAAGATTTTATTTATTTATTTTTATTATTTGCAAAGTCAAAGTCAAAGTCAAATAATTCTTTATTCGCATAGGCTTGTACACAGCACTTACAAATCGTCATACATTTGAATGACTTAAAACTATTTATAAGTACTTATGTATAATTTACATGTTAATACGTAAATATGTTGATACATAAAATATACTAAAGAAATAAATAAACATAATGCGATTCTACCACCGGCTCGGAAAGTTGTTTCTGGTCGAGAAGATCCGGCAAGAAACTCGCCAGTTACTCTTTTTAATCGCCAAACTTTCATACAATGTTGTGTCATCATCATACCAAGCCATACAGTTCAATTGTTACACAAAATAAAATAAAGGAAATATTAATAAAATAAATATTATGAGGTAAACCGAAGCAGACCAGTCCCCAAAGGTGGCACCTGTTCACAAGTATGACGTATGTGTCAGCCATCATTTCACTCAACCATATTAGAGGGAATGTAATGACCCGCCACATAGCGCCACCACCTCAGAGACATTTGAGTGAGCATGACTACTTAGGTTCTCCTCATAGGTCACAAAGAGTAGTAGTTACTTAATACAACACTAACAAACTGCAGGACGAGGTGTACAATAGTAGTAGGTGGTTAGCATCTTGTCAATTATTGAATAATCAATATAAATCAATTTTTATACAGTAATAAATGCTGCTAAGCCTAATTTATTAAAAATGAGTAATTATATAATATTAATAATTTCCGTAAATATATATGAAAATGCTACAAGTGTGCAGGCATGGAGGTCATTATGTCCATGAATCCTTATCATTTAGGTAGTCTACAATCTTATAGTATCCTTTACTCATTAAACAGGCTTTCACGTGAGATTTAAATTTATGCGTTGGTAACTCAATAACATTTTGTGGCAACTTATTGTACATTTTAATACTTAGACCAACAAATGAATTATTAATTTTTTGAAGTTTCAGATTTGGAATCGCGAGCTTGTGTTTATTTCTAGTGTTAAAACCATGACAATCAGATTTTTTCGAAAAAATATCTATGTTCTTTCGCACGTACAAAATACAGTCTAAAATATATTGAGAAGCTACGGTTAAGATGTTAATGCTCTTAAATAATTCTTTTAGCGAATCGCGAGGTCTAAGGTTGTATATGGAGCGGATGGCCCTCTTCTGCAATACAAATATAGTCTGTATATCAGCAGCAGACCCCCACAACAAGAGACCATAAGACATTACACTATGAAAATAACTAAAATAAACCAATCTCGCGGTTTCAATATCGGTCAGATATCTAATCTTCTTAACCGCATACGCGGCGGAACTAAGTCTTCCCGCCAAGGCTGCGACGTGAAGACCCCATTGCAATTTAGCATCCATGGTAATGCCAAGGAAAACTGTTGAATCAATGACCTTAATACGTTCATTATTCATAGTGATGTTAGTATTGACCTGTCTTACATTGGGCATTGTGAATTTTACACATTTAGTTTTCTTAGCATTAAGAAGTAAGTTGTTAGTGGTAAACCAATGGAGAACTTGTGATAGAGTGTCATTTACATCGTCAAACGTATTTTTTCGTCGGTCAACATTAAACATCAACGAAGTGTCATCAGCAAATAGCACTACCTCACAAAGATCTTGTGTAAAGTAGGGAAGGTCATTTATATATATCAGGAAAAGCAGAGGCCCCAATATCGATCCTTGAGGCACTCCCATCAATAGAGGAGTGCCTGAAGAATATGTCCCATTAATGTTTACTTTCTGAATTCTATCAGACAAGTAAGAATTTATCAAACTTAGTGAAATCTTGGATACACCATAATGAGCTAATTTTAACAACAATGTTTGGTGCGTAACGCAATCAAATGCTTTCGATAGGTCACAAAATACACCAACAGCATCCTGCTTGTTTTCCCATGCATCAAAAATATGCTTGATAAGTGCAACTCCTGCATCAGTCGTTGACTTACCTTTAGTGAACCCAAATTGTTTATTATGAAGCAGGTCGTTAACTTTAAAATGAGAGCAGCAACTGAACGAATATGACTTTTTCAAAAATCTTACTCAGTGCTGGTAATATAGAAATAGGCCTAAAGTTAGAAGGGTTACTTTTATCACCTGATTTGAATAACGGTATGATTTTGCTATACTTCATTAAGTTAGGAAATTGGCCTTCGTCAACACATCTGTTGAATATCATTGCCAAATGGGGTGCGATATGCAGTATTATATTTTTTAAAATGTCTACGGATATTCCCCAAAGATCTTCAGTTTTTTTTATATTCAGATCTTTAAAAGTTTTTACTATTATCTCAGGTGTTACATGGGTAAATCTGAAAGGTGTTTTACATTCGTCGACTTTTGCCTTTAGCAAGGAGACAGCAAGATGTGAACTTGAGTTTAATGTACTTGTCGTTGTCACTGGTATATTAGTGAAAAAAGACTCAAATGCATTTGCCACATCAGCATCAGAGTCAAGTTGTTTGTCATTGATTTTTAGAGAGACCTTGTGTTCTTGTGTTTTGTTTTTACAAGTCTCTTTGTTTATGATATTCCATGTGATTTTAATTTTGTTAGTTGCTTTACTTATTTTGTTTTTAATGTAGTTTGATTTAGCAACAGCACATACTTTCTTGAAGCATTTAGAATAGTTTTTTACATATTCTATTACTGTAGGATCACATGAATTAGCCTTAATGTCATATAATTCAAACAATTTTCTTCTGCTTATGTATATACCTTTAGTGGCCCAGTCACTAAATTGATTTTTAGAATTACTTTTAATGGTCTTCTTTGTGAAGATGCCATTAAATTCCTTTTCAACAAGTTCGAAAAGGCTTTCATATAATTGATCAACACTATTTTCAATATATGGAATTGTGGATATTTTCCTAAAAATATTCTCCTTGAACTTTTTTACACGCCCCTTAGTAATGGGCCTACATGTGAAACTAGTAGACGGATCATTTCGATGACAGTCGATAACAGCCAACTGACCACTGTGATCAGAGTTTATGAAATTGATTATAGATTTTTCCCCTACATTACAATCACAGAATATGTTGTCCAAACACGTAGCTGAAGTGGAGGTGACTCTTGTAGGTTCATTGAAAAGGTGGTGTAAATTGAAAGACTTAAAAAGATTCAGAAACCTAATAGAGTTCTGTGAATCCTCTAGGATGTTAATATTAAAGTCACCGCACACAATAACTTTTTTAGTTTTTGCACAAACTTTTCTCAAGACTTCTTCCATCCTAGTCTCAAATGAGTCATAAATTGAAGAAGGGGGTCTGTACACGCAGACAATGATATGCTGCTCCAGCTCTGCACACGAAATTTCAATAGTTCGTTCTGTAGATAGTGACTCATAGTGACTCTGCATTACATATGACTATATGACTAGGTATGTGGTAACAGTACACAATCAAAAGAACATATGCGCCTTGGCAGGCATCGCAAATTGGCATAGAGAGGAGCAGACATTTCTTATTTTATTTACTTGGTATTTGCTTTTGATATGTATTCTTCTATATAATAGTAATATTTGGAATTTGCATTTAATTTATAATCCACATGTACTTATTTCTTATTATATTTTATCCTGTAAATATTCGTTCACTGATATTTTTACACATAAATAGGAAAAAACATTTTTTTTGTAGGGACTGAAATTCACAAACATACATTCTTAGAACTGAAACTTTTATTTTCATTAACCCCAACGTGTGGGATAGGTTTTTAAAAATGCTCTAACTTCTATAATAAAATAATATAAAACTAATAATTAACAGTGGGAGAGCCACGCTTCGGTATGAATAGGCCGGCTCGACCGGAGTAATACCACGTCCTCACAGAAAACCGGCGTGAAGCAGTTTCGCTGCGTGAGTGAGGGTACCGGAGGCCCAATCCAGGGGAAGGGGGGTTAAAAGATAAACAGCGCACTTGTGACACCACTGGTGTTGCAGATGTCCATGGGCGACGGTAATCGCTTAGCATCAGGTGATCCGTCGGCTCGTCTGGCACCTCATAAAAAAAAACAAAAAAAATTAAGTGGCAAGAATGCTTCTAAACTCCCCACAAACAATCTAAGAAATTTCCTCTCTCAAACATTCCTTGTAAAAATTTCAAAGAACATATTTATACCGGGCTAAAGTTGCTCAAGTTTCGACCAAGTCCCAACGCTTCCGTAAATACAGCCTGGAGACACAAGTGGTTTCATATATAGCGATACTATATGTAAGTCCCCACAAATGGTTCTATGTTCAGGGAAAACTTGGACAGCGGGTTTCTGAGCCGATATTTTGTAAAGGAAAGTTCTTTTTATAAAAATGGTATTTTACATGATCATACATGACCCAATTTAGCCTAAATATCACTTAGAGTTTATTTTCGTTGTGAAAAAGAATTGTGATTCTATGTTTTGGAAAAATAGGAATCAAAAACAAAGTATAATGAAAAAGTACATCATCATAAAAGGGTTAAAGTCCTTTGCGTTTCACTGATCAGACTACAACTAATGACCGGATGCATAATTATATGCGGAATGTAACGTAGTAATTCGATGAGTGGTTAATTATGATATCGAGTATGCATAGTGGCATTGATGGCTGTTTTGCTCGAATATGACCTGATACAGATAGTTAAGTCGATAAGAACGCACTTTCCATTCCTCGTGAATCGAATCCATTAATGGATCATCATCATCATCATCATCAGCCTATCGCAGTCCACTGCTGGACGTAGGCCTCTCCAATTGTTCGTCACTGTGATCTATCCATGGCTTCTCGCATCCAGCTCTTGCCAGCCATCCTGCGCAGATCGTCCCCCACCTAGCCAGAGGGCGCCCTACATTACGTTTGCCAAGACGCGGTCTCCACTCCAGAACTCGTTTACCCCATCGGTTGTCGGTTCTGCGGCTAATATGGCCAGCCCACTGCCACTTAAGCTTGCTAATCCGGTGAGCAATGTCGATAACTTTGGTTCTCTGCCGGATCACCTCATTTCGGATTCGATCTCGGAGAGAGACGCCGAGCATTGCTCGTTCCATAGCCCGCTGAGCGACCTTTAACTTGTGGACCAGCCGTACCGTAAGTGTCCACGTTTCGGCTCCGTATGTCATGACGGGTAGGACGCACTGATTGAAGACTTTCGTCTTTAAGCACATTAATGGATAGTATAGAGTATAAAAAAAAACTGCGAAAAAAACCGCCTTCAAAACTCGCGAACTAAAAAGTGTTAAATAATATTTTTAATACTTTATACACTTCAAATAACATTTTATAACAGTACACTCGAGAAAAGGTGTTACCGAAATCGGCGCCCAATACGAGTACTATCTTGTAATTTAATACAATTTATTCATCAGGGATTAGGCGCCGACTTCGGTAAAATTCGGTATTGTACAATATTTTTCATCTTAGCGTGAAATTTCCGGTTGCATCCAAAACTGTGCGTCTCTGGAGTCCGAGGTACGCTTGGAGCATTATTCAGGGTTTGGGGAGTCTGGTAATTAAAATGAAGCGACTGCCTTCTGACCCTGGCAACCCTTTAATGGAGGAACCAGTCCAATGAATTCTGGTATACACGTTTCAAAAACTATCCGAAACGTGCAGGTTACTTCACTGTTTTCACTCACAGCATAAGCAGTGTGCTGTGTTTCGCTGCGTGAGTGAGGGTACCGGAGGCCCAATCCAGTGGAAAAGGGGCTTAAAGGTTGACAGCGCACTTGTGACACGACTGGCGTCGCGGGTGTTCATAGGCGGGGGCAATCGCGTACCATCAGGTGATCCGTCTGCTCGTCTGCCACCTATCATATAAAAAAATGGAAGGCGCGATCTAAATCACTGAGCTCCGATCGATCACGTAGAAGATTACTATTCCATCTTTGTTGACTCTGACCAATCGCTGTTGACACAAGATCACACACACAACACAATCACATCAGTCTCAATTAATTAGGGTGTAATTGATAAACACACATGGATGGGATGACCGCTCGCCCGATTTGCATTTGTAATGAAAATGTGTTTACATGGTGTTAATCTGGCCTGTTGCAGAAGATAATTTGAAGTACAGACAGCAACACGTCGTGTTTAATCTGTTGAATTTCCACAATTCATAAATGAACCAAATGTGCTTGGAAATAAGTTTTTTAAACGTGAATGATATGTGGCAGATGAGCAGACGGATACCTAATACTAAGCGATTGCCGTCGCCTATTGTGTTTCGAGCGAGTTGCCATGGACAACTTGCTTGGACCTAATAGAGTCTTAAAACCGGCGATTGCGTTTCGAGAGGTAACGACAGAATCTGCAGGTCGATAAAACGTAAACCACCGGCGTTATATTGAGTGACTGTGACTTTGACTGACTTCAACTGTTGACTACCCACTTATTCTCAATAAGTTACTTGACATTGGAAAGATATTTTTAGGTAGAGCCATAAAATAAAAAATAAAAAAAGAAAGTAAATTTCTTTTACGTACTACCTAAGAAATGGACCTCTCTGCCGGCTGAAGTGTTCCCTAGACACAATGATTTGGTCGTGTTCAGGAAAAGATTGAAGGCTGCTACTAGGCAGAGAAAGGATTGCATGCCTCAAGTGGCAATGGGCAGGGCACATAACGAGGAGAGCAGAAGGCCGTTGGGGTGGAAAGGTCCTCGAGTGGAGGCCGCGTACAGGAAGTCGCAGCCGTGGCAGGTCCCCCACAAGGTGGACCGACGATGCGAATGGATGCGGGCGGCACAGGACCGAACTGTGTGGAGAACATTGGGGGAGGCCTATGTCCAGCAGAGGACGTCTATTGGCTGAAATGATGATGATGATGACTAGACAGACATGATCCACTCTTCGGCCACATCACCACTCAACCATCAGGTGAGATGCGGCCAAAGATGAGCCGTAAAAGACATATTAAGCACTAGGTGGGCGGTAAAGGAAACCTATAACAAAGACCTAACTATTCCCATACAAACTCGAAGTCATTTAACTTACTATGAAGAGAGCTAAGACTGGAGGCTAATTTGAATTAGCAAGTTTCCAAGTTTTAGTTTGTCACTATATAGTGTGTGTGGTACAGATAGTGGCGTCCAAAGTAAAACAATGAAAAAAATAATGAAATAAATCACTATGGTCTATGTTCTACATGAAGTTTTGTAGCCATTTTATTTTCATCTGATGGTAAATGGTAACCAAAGTCAAACAAAGACTTTCGTCGACTTGTGCAAGTGCGAATATTCACCATGTTTGGACATAAAATCCGAATCGAGAGCTCCTTGGAACGTTTAATGGTACAGGGTAGAGTGGAAGGTCAACGCTCCCGAGGCAGATCACCTACACGGTGGACGGACAGTATCAAGTCGACAAAGCGTTCCTTGACTGAATGTGCACGCAGTGCCACAAACATAGAAAGATGGAGAAGTCTCGCTAAAGCCGCTACCCAACATACAGACAATCCACAATCACGACCACTCCGTCAGGTGTGTACAACTGAGAAGAAGAAGAAATGGTAACCGCCGCTCATAGACATCAACAATGCCGGAGCATAGTCATGTTTAGTCTTTATGTTTGAAGAACTCGATTTTCTTTTTTAAAAGTTGTCTAGGTGTAGGTATTGTTACGATGGAAACTGCTTTGTTACTGGCCGTGTAACACTAGGGCCAATTATTTAAAAAAGAAAAGTGTGATTCCATCTTTGAACCATTTTTCGGTTGTTAACGTGATGGTAAGGGAGTTGATGGTAGATCATTCGTGAACAGACCACCGGACGAACAGCTCCAGGGAGCCACTATAGCCGATCAGCGCGCTTCTAAGTCGCGACCGGAACATTTATTTCGCAAAGTAAAAAAAGTGCAGTGTGAACTATGCATTTCGAAGTGCTGTATCACGTTATTATAAAACAATGTCTAAAATAGTGCATTGAAAGTGTCGAAATAAAAAAGTTCGCGCGCGTTAATTTTTTATGTGTTGCTGACATTTATATCGAAAGAGTTCGTTAGCCTACGCGCAAGGAGGATAGAACCATGTCTTGCCTACGCGCTACGGTACTAGGTACAGTCGCGTTCCGTACAGTCTGTCTTAGTTTCATGCCGAACCATGCCGAGATAGACACTATACGCGTGCGTATGACGACCCGTTTGGATCAGTGGTAGTGAATGCTGCCTCTGGTGCAAGGGTTGCGATCGCCGCATAGAACAAACATTTGTGTGAATGAACATACCTTTTTGTATTGATCTAAGCGTTTTCTATGTATTATGAGTATGTATTTTACAAAAGAAAACTATAAAATGTATATATTTGTAATTCCGCTGTTGGTTCTGATATCCGTAACACAGGCGCTCGAGCTACCTATATCGGAGTCAGATCAATGTATGTGATGTTTTTTTTATAGAGAGGCACAGTATATTGGTTCTCCTCAGCCTAGAGAAGAGCCCAGGTTGCAATTACAACGGAAGCGAATCAAGGCATCGTCACCTCCGTTGGCACCGTCACACTGCTTCTTCGCGCTTCGTTTGACAGAATCCTGTAGGTAAAACCTGCTTTTTGTCTAATCAGACACGTATCGTGTATACTTAAACCTATTAAATACAACTAGGTAATTATTTGGATACTCTGCGGCTATTATTCCGACTTTTTTCCACTGCGTCCTTCCTCTGCATCAGAAAATCCACTGTGTTTCCACTGTGTGTGTGTGTGTGTGTGTGTGTGGGAGGAAGAGGAAGTATATATATATATATATATATAGCCAGCAGGAATTTTGTGTCTATACATTATGTTCAAAACATTTAGCTTGTACTTAACAAGACCCGGACACATTATACGGGGTAATTATTTTGCGCGATTATTTGGTCACTTACAACATAAAGAGGTACATTTAGGTGCAATACGAGATGAATGTGCATACTTCTAGCTTAATGCCCACTCAGAGCCTCTACAATGATAATAATTGATACTGCCATCTTTGTGTGGTACAAGTTACAAACTGTTACAATAAATCTTTCTTTTGTATGCTAGAGGCGACAAACGATGAGCAAGCGAGTCGCCTGATCGAAAGTAATCAACGCCCCCCGTGAACATCCGCGAAATTAGACAGATCGCTAATATGTTGCCGGCGTTTTTAAAAAAGAGTACGTTCTTCTCTTGAAGGTCCCTAAGTTGATCCATTTATTCATTCATATGGGACTATATACAAGGCTGTAAAAATGACCCTTAATGAAGCCGAAATCTACGTATTCAGCACATCATCAGGACCATTTTTCCTTCTAGACCATACCTGGGAACTCAATACTTTCCAAGTTATTAAAGGTCAAAGTAAAAATCTCAAGATTTTGATGTCAATAAATTTTAGACATTATTACCTAATTTCTGTCCAAAAAAACATGTACAATTTTAAGTAATTCCTGGGGGAAAAATGGCTTCAAAACGTACAGCCCGCAATGTAATGTTTGAGAGCGGGGCGGGGGAGTGTGCGGGGGACGCGCCTCGGCGACTGAGGCGCGGGCGCGCGTGCGGCGCGGTCCGGTGTACGCTGTTCATTGCG
Organism: Marasmia exigua; assembly: GCA_019059595.1. Classification (NCBI taxonomy): domain Eukaryota; kingdom Metazoa; phylum Arthropoda; class Insecta; order Lepidoptera; family Crambidae; genus Marasmia; species Marasmia exigua. The sequence goes on along the minus strand of CM032479.1, from coordinate 5,693,234 downwards.
TTTTCCGTTTATAGGATTAAAATTGACACCAAAAATTCAACTTCGTTTCCTATCAATATTTTTTTGTTCTAAGACTTGTTTTAATGGTACGAGTGCGTAGACGCCGGCTTCGTTAAGGGTTTTTTACACCCTGTATATTGTAATGTATGGTTGTGAAATGCAAATAAATAAATAAATAAACTTAAACAGCATGGTGTTTCATGAAACTCGGAATAAGCCTGATGTTTGAAAATGTATGCTTTATTTTTTTCGCTTGTGACTTGGACCTCAAACATCCGTACATAGCAGTGGCATCTTAGAGTTATGGCCCCGCCTGGCATTGAATGCTGTGTATGGCATTGGGTATGTGCCAATGAGTGCCACTGGCATAATTGCTTTGTGCACTTGCATACGGCTTGATTACCATTCGTTTGTATTTAGTAATGGCAGTAGTGACTTTTATGGGACTATTATCATAAATAATTAAGTATTCTGAATGTTCGCAAAACATTACTCCAATTGTTTACAGCATTTTTTATTAAGATGAAGATAAAAAATTCTTTATTCAATTTAGGTCCACACAGAACACTTATGAATTTCAAAATAAGTACATAATATCTACCGCTGGTTCGGAATGTCGATTTCTACTGAGAAGACACCAGCAAGAAACTCAGTAGTTACTCTTTTCAAATATTGTTGATGTTACAGAGTTTCAATTGAGAAGAGAAAAAAATACAATATGAAAATTAATAGACTACTATGAATAACAACTCAAAAGATTAATCAATTAACATGACCAAGAATCCTTATCATTTAAATAGTCTTGTACACTATAGTAAATCAGTGTATAAGACTGCACGTAACTCGATATAATACTCGCAAATACTATTAAAAACTCGCCAAGGTTCGTTTTTTAAAATCACGCTCGTGTTTTATGGCCCTAATTATGTGACTATCACATAATAGTAGTTTATAATAAAAATAAGACCAAGACCAGGACTAGATATATGTTATACAACAACAAACGGAATATTATTTATGGATCAGTTAATCTTGATATGCCCTTGATTGTTACTGACAACCAAAGGTTAGATAGAATAATTAGTTGGATGCAATCGATTTAAATAATGTTTATTGATTGACTCGAGTTAATCATCCGTACATTCAGTTCAATTAAATTTGTAATACCGATGCCTTCAATAATGTGGAAGGTACATTTTGAATAGAAGTTAATATATTTTTTAAGTTAGTGAACTATACACGAAATCAGACCGATCGCCAAATTGTTGCCAGCCTTTCTAAAAAAGAGTCCCTACGCTTTTGTATTGAAGGTATTTGTTTTGGAGTCACGAAAAATAGTTGTAAGTGCCTGTAAATTACATTAGGTAGATCACCAGCTAGATGAGCTGATGATCTAAGAAGTCACGCAGGTATCCTATGGACCAGAAAAGCTAATATAGCTAAGCATATGCTCAACGGTGGTCGAAGGAATGCTGATGAAGAAGAAGACCTATAAATTAGTTAGTGAAATTTCCGGTTAGGACCAAGCCGTCTATACCGCTTTATAGCCCGGTGAGCGCTTGAATTAAGATAAGATTTGGTAAGTGTGATAATTACAGAGTGAGAAAGTAATCTAATCCAGCATCTCAAATTTAGCGTGATAAAAAGCAAAATTCCCACACGTCATGTAGGTATCTCGTTGCCGTTTATCTTTACTGTTTCATCATCATCATCATCATTTCAGCCAATAGACGTCCACTGCTGGACATAGGCCTCCCCCAATGATCTCCACACAGATCGGTCCTGCGCCGCCCGCATCCAATGGATTCCCGCGACCTTCACCAGATCGTCGGTCCACCTTGTGGGGGGCCTGCCACGGCTGCGACTTCCTGTACGTGGCCTCCACTCGAAGACCTTTCCACCCAACGGCCGTCTGTTCTCCTCGCTATGTGCCCTGCCCATTGCTACTTGAGGCATGCAATCCTTTGGGCTATGTCTGTGACCTTACTTCTCCTACGGATCTCATCATTTCTGATACGATCACGCAAGGAGACTCCGACTTTACTATTTATAAAGAGGTAAATCCATTTGACAACGACAAGGTATTTACGTTTTCCGAATAGACGAATCACTTGCGCGATTTAATCAACACCCAGCGCCATCTATTAGTGAAGTACAATTAATAGCCTAATTACGTCCTAAAACGAAGTGAGGTTGGGTTATTAGTATAGATTAACTTTTATTGATAATACTTTGTCTAGTTCGGGTGCACGTCTACCTACGCCAAAATTGGAAATGCTGAACAAATAAGCCTCTATTTCCATTGTCCCGCGGCAGCGAAACTTCATGTTTATTTTAATTTAAATCACTGAATACTGGTCCTATTTTGCCGTGGCCTTTATCGAACAAAATAGCCAGTCTTCGGCGCAAAACCAATTATTGGCGTGATTTAAATTGGTTGCCGTTTCTAAGCGGCTGCAGGTGCTTTGTGGGGACGATAAACATTTAGTGCTTATTTTGAGACTCCAAGGATGAGATTAAGTTTCAATTTTGTAGATAAAGAATAACAACTTTTTTAGGAATCCAATGGTACACGGTCTAATCGTTTGTCAGTTATTATATTCCGAAACTATTAGAGGTTAAAGTATTTAATTGTCGTTTTGTATGGCGATTTTCTTAGAAGTTGTATTGTAAATAGTATTTTATTTGTAAAGTAACTATTAATGCTACTAATCCATAATTAACGGTGCTTTAAGGTGACGGGTAGCTACTAAACCGGATTTATTAAAACAGTTTTGGGGTTACAACCTCTTGGCAATCACTTATCATCGTCAGCCCATTTAAGTCCCCACTGCTGGGACACGGGCCTCCCTCAATCACCATGACGGGTAATTGCCATACTCACCACCCGTGCGGCCGTGTGGTCCCCGGCAGAGTAGAATAGGCCACCCTCACTCTTACCGAGGTGTCGTAAAAGGCGACTAAGGTAAAGATGCTGGCATGATCATAAGCACCAAGAGAAGGAAAACTCTGCATTTATACCAAAACCCTCGCCAACCCGTCTGCCAAGCGCTAGGTATGGCAATTACCCAATCACTTCTACTATTTATTAAATAACCATGCACAAATGTTGTTTCCAACGCGTACGAAAAATTGATTCACGCCAAAAGTGGTCGCTTTTGGCGGTAATATTTTTTTTTTAAAAACGGTTAAACATTTATGCATGGTTATTTAATAAATAGTATAAGTGTTTGCCCAGAGGTTGTAACCCCGAAATTGTTTAAAATAGATCCGGTTTAGTAGCTAACATCGATTGGTGTCGCTAGTGTCGCTAGTGCCCTACCCGTCACCTTAATGGACAACGTTTAGAAACGTGCCTTAGGATAGTTTTTCTGATATTTTTTTAATAAAAACGTTATTATTGACAAGAAAGAATTCTGGCAAATAAAAACAGACCTTTTTTACTTGGCAGAATTAAGTGACCACTTTCAAGATTTTTTTTTGATTCGGCGGGTAGGGCTAAAACAAGCCGCGTGGGCTGATGCAATTCAAAGGTTTTAAATTAGTATCTAGTGGTTTTTAATGCACACATTTGGTGTTTATTTGTGCACTGAAGTGCCGAAAAGTGATCCTACTAAAAAGAATTGTTGGATTGTATCGTTTTTATCACTGCTATTGTGTGTCGAGTGAGTTGTCTCGTGCCTTGCTTGGACCTAATAGAGTCTTAAAACTCGCGATTGTTTTTAGAGTGATATCCGCTGAATCCGTAGTTCGATAAAAAGTAAAAACACCGGTGTTTTATTGAGTGAATATGACTTTGACTGACTTCGACTGTTGACTACCTACTTATTCTAAATAAGTTACTTGACATTGGCAAATTATCTTCGGGCAGAGTCATATTAAAAAAAAAGGTCACTTTCAAGTTTTTTTTGCATCGAGAAATCAATAATATCTGATATTTAAATAATATTTATATTATTTAAATATCGGATATTATTGATTAAAGACGATGTTCTTAAGATTTACCTTAAAAACATCGTCTTTAATCAAAATAAAATTATAGTATCGTGCTTTTTTGCTTATTAAAGGATTGGCTTGTAGTGTCTAGAAAAAAAAGGCAATTCCATACTTCTACCCCTATTATTAAAAAAAAAGTTTATTATTTATAAAATTTTGCTTTATGATCTATAAATGTGTTTGAATGATTTCCATTTGTTTTTTCATAGATGACCGGCTTTCTCTGAGCTTCACACTGAACTCATACCTACTATTATATGAAACCTTATAATACGGGGTCTTATACACCCGTGACTCGGAAAAAACGGTAAGGCGCTGCCTTGTGTTTGCGCACACACTTGAGCACTATAATATATCCAGCGTACGTGCCAGATCGATGAGATTTGCCGTCTTAACCGTAATCGGTTGAAGAATTGTTATAAGGATTGATATGACCATGGGAGAGCCACGCTTCGGCACCGGTTTCACGATTGTCGCGGGGCTCCATCCGTCTGCTCCTTTGCCACCTATCACATAAAAAATATAAAAATCTTTTTACTTGCACGTTTTTCCTCATCTAATGTACTCCCCCCCCCCCCCCCTCCCCTCTTGACCAATCAACCGGCTCCATCCCGCAGCTCGACCCGTGTCAGTCTGACATACTATTTTGTTAATTTGCTTGCAACTTCCAATTATTTCCACCTGATATTGAATTACCATCCTCTAAGGGGTATTTTGGGCATTGTGGTAAAGTGGAAGTAATTATTCGGTGGATGTATTTTTGTTTGTGAGGCAGGTTTTCAAATCTGCTTTTGCGTTTCAAACAGTATTGACAACCCTTGCAATGCTTTTTTGGTCATATCATTATGAGCTTGTTGCAGTCCACTAAAGATAAGATAAAGATAAAAAAGCACGCGAAATGGGCACAACTGCTGCCCGATTGCGAAAAAAACGCACGAAGATGAAAGAAGAAGACGATAAAAAAAACTTTATTCAATTTTTGTCCATACAGAACACTTATGAGTGTCCATATAGGTACACATATTATCATCTACCGCTGGTTCAGAATGTCGATTTCTACTGAGAAGACACCAGCAAGAAACTCTGTAGTTACTCTTTTCCAATATTGATAATATTATAGAGTTTCAATTGAGAAGAGAAAAAAAAACAATTATCAAAGAACAGACAACTATGAATAACAATTCAAAAGACTAATGTATTAACATGACCAAGAAGCCTTATCATTTAATTAGTTAGGTACCTTCATCGTCAGCCCATTTAAGTCCCCACTGCTGGGGCACGGGCCTCCCTCAATCACATGAGGGGTAATTGCCATACTCACAACGCTTGGCAGACGGGTTGGCGAGGGTTTTGATATAAATGCAGAGTTTTCCTTCTCTGGGTGCTGATGATCATGCCAGCAGCTTTACCTTAGTCGCCTTTTACGACACCTCGTACCGGTCCTAACGACGTAACGACGTCGGTCGTCGTTAGGTACCTTACCTTTCTTCAATAGGCAAGGTTTTAATAAAAAAAAATGTGATAAGTGGCAGACGAACAGACGCAGATCACCTGATGGTAAGCGATAGCCACCGCCCATGGACAGCGCGACACCAATGGAGTCACAGGTGCGCTATCAACCTTTAACATTGACATTAAAATTTAACAGTTAGTTGCCCTACGTGGTAGGCAGTACATCAGTAATCGTGTCGCTACCGCACACGGTCTGTATAGTTGCTCTATCTCACACTGAAACACGCCCAGATCACTGTACGCGCGTATGCATGTGAGCGTAGGCTATATATTTAATATTAATTTAATAAATATTCAATTATTTAGGCTCAGGGATCACTCTTTCGATGAGACACCTCCAAAGTGGTGAGGTGAACCTGTCTGCAAGTAACTGCAGAATACCGTTGCGACTGCCACGCACTCTGTTTATCAGGGATACCGTTTTTTTGCGTAACACAGCATTGAAACCGTCTGTTTGGTATTCAGCAAACATTCCTGATGCACTGCAAAAACGCGGCAGTCCCAACAGTACTCTAAAGATATTATTATATTGGATTCGAAGGGCTTCAAGGGATCGTTTGGTGTGGTTGACCCATAGGCTCGCCGTGTACATACTTTGGCAGTAGGCTTTAAAAAGTGTAACCTTTACTTCTTCAGTACAACGGCAGAACCTGCGAGCCAGCATGTTACCCATAACGGCCAGAGCCCTCCGCTCCCTTTCAATGTCTGCATCGTCTTTGAGGTCGCTAGTAAGTATATGGCCTAGGTATTTAAACCTAGTAACCCGTTTAATATAGTTATATAACAAGTGTCTCTCTTATTTGTGTCTTAAATGAACAGGTGGATGTTGAAATCGATGCAGAAAACAGAATTACAGCTCAATTTAATCACTTATCCATTTTTGGAATCACTAATAAACCGAAACGATTGATTGACGCAAACGGCCATCAAAAGGCCATTATTGATCAGATTAAGCTACCATCTTGTACAAGCGTTTACGAGTTACATCGGCTTAACTAAGCGAAAATTATGGTATGCTATTGCAATGTGATGTCCAGTATGTTTTAGCTATATAACGGGGGTCGGACGCAGGGCCTCAGATGAACGAGTTCTGAAGTAGAGGCGTGGATGAGCTGGTCATGAAATGAAACTGCATCAGGGCTGGTGGACGCATTTCGTATTTGTGTAAAAATGGCCCATCTACGAGTGTTTGTCATTATGTGATAAGTAGCAGACGAGCACTGCTACTGCTAATGGACCCAGGCAACGCCAGTGGAGTCGGTGGAAATAATAAATAAGTGCACTGCCAAACTTTTAACTCCCCATCCCTCCCATTGGCCTTCCGGTAACCTCTCTCACCTGGCCAAATACAGTGCAGGCTCTGTTACCAGGTTCCCTGTGAGGCTGTGGCACCACTTTGATCGAGTCGGTTTTCACGCCATGGTGTAACAATGTCCTCGACCGGCCCTGGCGACGTGTTTTACGATCGGACAAGCCCTTATCGGGTGTTTATAGGGGACTGCCCTCGGGACAGTTTTATTGCTTAGCGAATTCAACCTTTTGCTCGACTGCGTACACAGAAGGGGAGCCATGGTTTATCTGGATGGTCAAGGCATTTCATTAACCTTACTCTAAAATAGGAAAGTGTAGAAGTGATTACTTTGGACGCAAGCGGATATGACATGCTGGGATGATGAGACCAGCATATTATTGATTTAGAAGAAGGAAGAAATACAGTCAAAATACATTTTGACCGACGTCATCACCATTTCCAGCCAACATCTCCACTGTTCAGGTACGAGCCTTATGTGGAGGGTGAATGGGCATCAATTTTATAAAATAAGCCCACCACGATTTCGAAGACCACACAAGCTTTTCAATCCAGCAGAGGTCTATTTTTCCTGGCCACTATAATCTGGACATCTTTAAGGCAAAAGTGAAAAGGCAATTTCTAGGCAAACGCGCATTATGTCCTTATCGTCCTTTTCCATCAGGTGCGGCAGTGGTCAAGCATTACCCTTTAGTCTTATTAATTACAAATTGTCAGCGATCTAAACAGATTACTGTTGCTGGACTGGGTATCTGGGACTTTTGATGGACTACTGCGGCGCCTGCTGGAGCAATGATGGAAATCACGAATGAAATGGGTGAGTGATAACTTGCTTATAACCATGGATAGTGGATAGACACTCTGAACTGTCACAACAAAAATGTATTATTCTCTCATCAAAAAAGACAGAAATAGTGTGACTCCACGGTCTTATAAATATCAGCCTTTATACTGTCCCACTGCAGGGCAAAGGGATCTATAATAAAAATCAAGTCATCGATACTATAATGAGATTAGGCTTAAGCGGCGCTTTCACACGTTGTGTGCGCTTAATGTCAATTTATTATATTTATGTACTACATAATAATATGTCTTTAGTATTATTATCTAATTTTGTTTATTATACCTACACATTTCTATTCATTTTCATTGCTATGTGTTGCTTCGTTTTTATCTTACATACTTGTAGACTATCATTTTGAGATAAGATAATTGTTTATTAGGCACCTAATTAAGTTATGTACTAATATTGCTTTTTTATTATTATTACTTTTCCATGTTTTATCCTTCTTCTTTATCCCTATTGTATGTAATGTATGTGTGCACGTACGTCGCCCAAGGCTCTGCCTGAAAACCAGCGCTGCAGCGGCTTCGGCCACTGCAGCAGATGCTGAGGTTGGGCCATGTTGGCTACAGAATTGGTCATACTTGTGTATTTATGTCACTCATGTTTGATTTGTGTTCTGTGGCCAATAAAGAAATCTTTATCTTTATCTTAATCACCACGCTTGCCTAATGCGGATTGGTGATCACAAAACCGAGCTATGTTCAAAAAATTCGAAACTTACCTTTGCTCGACCCGGGAATCGAACCCAGGACCCCGAGATAACGGTATTACTTAAACCACCAGACTTTTCGAGGCGTCTTATACTTGAATAAAAAAATTACAATCCACCTTGATAAAGCTACGAGTACATTCGGTCGGTCCCTTCGTCTAGTTCTGACCATCAGGGATGCCAATATATTTTTTTCAATGAACTCGCACCATCGGGACGCAGTAAACCGACCTTTATGCCGTTGTAAAAGTGGTTTACGTGCTCCGGCGACGCACCCTTATCGGTTGTTTATTGGGGACAGCCGTGGGACGGTTTTATTGCGGGACAGTGCTGTGGGGTTAGGTACAGCACTATACATTCTGTTATCCACATGTGTCTGCAGTGCGGTATGGTAAAATGTGTACACAGTTACGTCAGCGGGCTTATTTTGTTGGCTGGCAGCTAAGCAACATGGAGAAAAATACAGTACAGAGTATTTTCCCAAGGGGCTTAAAACCTGTTGACACTTTAAATAAATTAAGCCATTTTCACAGAAAACTTTACAGTGTGAGAGTGAGACATAACCCATCACAAAGAAGCTTAAATGCATATATTTGCATCATCTGCATACTAGTGACCCGCTCTAACTATGTTTCGGGACTTTCTCCACTTTGTACCAATAGATGGCGATAAATGTCAATTACATCGCGCAGGCGTTTTTGTGTTTTCAAAAAAAAAAAAAAAGAATTCTACAGCGAAAGAGCTCGCTGAGTAGGTACATCTCCCTCGAGACTGAACACGGCGACTACCCCTTTCCCCCCTTCCTGACAGACTAGCGCCAAGCAGGCCGCCGGCAGGCCCCTTTTTTAGAGGTCGAAGACCGCCCTAACAGCGCAGAGTCGGGAGGCCTCCTCTCCCAGAGGAGCGAAAACACCGCGCCAAGACGGCGCGAGATGCAGCCCGGGTAAAGGGTTTAGCCCGAAATCCGAACCGCACCAAGTGCGAAGATGACAGTAGTAGTAGTAGTTTGTGTTTTCGGATTACCTATAAGCGGTGCCGGTGTCTGTAGAATTACCTCTGTAAATAGTATAGACTAGGTGCGAAATAGCAAGTAAACTACCTGCACTGACTTCAAACTCGTGGACAACAGTACCGTTTAGAAAATGAAGAGTAGGACGCACTGATTGCATTGAGGTAAACCTCAATGACTGATTGTAGACTTTCATCCTTGGGCACTATAGGATTGGCGATCTGCCGATGTGACGTAGATTCCAATTGAATTTTTTCTCATAAAGCTGTTATGCCTTGCCATATGTTAAGTGGCCGCTTACAATGTGCCGAATAAAGAGGCTAAAAGTCACCCAGAGAGCAATAGAGAGGGCTATGCTTGTAGTCTTTTTGCATGATCGTATCAGAAATGATGAGATCCGCAGGAGAACTAAGGTCTTAGACATAGCCCAAAGGATTGTATGTCTCAAGTGGCAATGGGCAGGGCACAAAGCGAAGCGAAACACAGCACAGGGCTGCTTCACACCGGTTTTCTGTCAGGCCGTGGTATCACTCCGGTCGAGCCGGCCCATTCATGCCGAATCGTGGCTCTCCCACGGTTACACAGATTTTCGTCTTTGGGCAATGCAGGATCGACGAGGATAATACGCGACATACTTTCCAATACAATGGTTTTCCTTCTAATGCTATTATACCCAGACATAACTTTAATTATGTTTTGACGGGTAGAACATACTGATGCTATAGACTTTCGTCTATAACATCAGTATGTTGTAATGTAGGATCGTGAAATAGTTTTTCCTAATGCTATTATACCTCGTTCCGGTCCACCTGCCAACCCGCGTCCCATCTTTCGTTATCTACCTTCGTTCCATTAATCCCGTTGATATTCAATTTCCATTAGCCAACGAAGTTTAGGGTTCATAGCTTATGTAGCGTAATGATGCCAATTAACAGATAATTAAGATTAACCTTTGATGAAGTTTGTGAATTTTGTCTATGATTAGTTTATACGTCATTCAATTAGAGTCAGTTTGCGTGTGTCGGGTTAAAATACAATATTATTATGAAAACAGGCATAGATGTAGTTAGCTATATTCTCAGGGTGGGTCAGTTATGGGCTCAGGGTGGGGCAGTTATGGGCTCAGGGTGGGTCAGTCTTGGACTCAGGGTGGGGCAGTCATGGGCTCAAGCTGGGGCAGTTTTGGACTCAGGGTAGAACAGTCATTCATGGGCTCAGGGTGGGGCAGTCTTGGACTCTGGGTGTGGCAGTCATGGGCTCAGGGTGGAGCAGTCATGGGCTCAGGGTGGGGTAGTCATGGGCTCAGGGAAGGGTATTTATGGGCTCAAGGTGGGGCAGCTATGGGTTAAAGCCAGGCAGCCTATGGGCTCAGGGTGGGGCAGCAGTCTAAAATAATAGTGACTGGCGCGCTTTTTGTTTTGATCTTAATTTTCCTAGTTAGTACCTTAAATAATTAAGTTTCTTAAGTCTGAAAAGGTACCTTACAGGTCAGAGCCGATTTCCTGTGAAACTGTGGTATCACTCCGATCGAGCCGGCCCATTTACGCCGAAGCATGACTCTCCCTTAAATTATGGTGTATTTTGTGTGTTCATACTGCCTATGGGAAAAAATGATATTAATGGTGACCGTGGGAGAGCCACACTTCGGCATGAATAGGCCGGCTCGACCGGCGTGAAGCAGCCATTTGTTGTGCTTCGCTTCGTGAGTAAGGGTACCTGAGGCCCAATCCAGAGGGAAGGGAGGTTTAAAGATTGGCAGCGCCCTTGTGACCCCACTGGTGTCGCGAGTGTCCATGGGCAACGGCAATCGCTTACCATCAGGTGATCTGTCTGCTCGTCTGCCACCTATCACATAAAAAAGAAAGAAGCATAACATACAATTTTATCGCTAATATCAGATATGCACGTAGAGGTTAATGACTCTACATAATTATTTAATACACATATCAATACAACATTCGCAATTTACAGTAGGTATCAAAGCTTATCACGACGCGATAGATTGATCAAGCGCCGCGTATGTAATGGCGTCCGTCCGCCATTTTGATTATCCATTGTGCAGTGATGGCTGCTTCCGGCGCGCGCGCACGTGACCAATGCCAAGGGCGAGGGAGGTCGTGATTTACTGAGAACTGTGTTGTACCTGGAAATCTTGTTCGTTATCATCTCAGGACTGGCTGGATGGTGAATTTGGGTGGTGACCCTGCCTCATACGCCATAGATCGTGGGTTCAATTAGACAAACATTCGGATTATGCACACTTTTGTTTGTTCAGTGGTGTTTATTGATTTTATTGCATTTCAACAACCATACCATACTCATTGACCGTGGGAGAGCAACGCTCCCGCATGAATGGGCCGGCTTGACCGGAGTGATACCACGGCCTCACAGAAACCGGCGTGCAGCAGCAATGTGCTGTTTTGCTGCGTGAGTGAAAAAGGGGGTTTAAAGGTTGGCAGTGCACTTGAGGCTCCACTGGTGTTCAGGGGTTCTATATGCGGCAGCAATCGCTTACCATCAGGCGATCCGTCTGCTCGTCTGCCACCTATAACATAAAAAATACGATACAATGCATGCCTGGGTGTATTTAAGTATAACTCTTTGTCTATGCCTGGCTTTCTTCAACTAGTCACTGCTAGGGGTGAAATTAAATAAAAAGATGTAGGATTGGTGATCGGTAGATGCATGGTAAGGAACGTGTAAGAGGTCGATATTTGAATTGTAGAATGACGTGCGAGAGTGAGATAGACGACGTATGGCCGACGACTGTGAAAGGCGTAAAGACATGGGCCGATTATAATTACATAAGTAGAATTATTCCCGAAACCAGTGATGTATTATTTATTCTCTCCCACAAAGATATGAAGTGACAATACAATACAAGAGATGCGTGTACAGCCGCCCGCAATGAAATGTCAAAACCTTGACTCTTAACGGAACAGTAAGGTTCATATTCGAATGAGGTTGTATAATTAATCCACGTGACTGTACTTACTTACTGTAATGCGTAGAGTATTTAGTCATGTGCATAGAGAGCAATTTTCTTCCCCTAACACAATGCTGTCAATTTATTCTTCACAACTGCTTTTAAGTGCTCAAAATTTAAGCTTCTGTTTATTTCTGCGAGTTTATTAAAACTTTAGGAAAATTGGCGTTTCACACCTCGATCCAACCGAGAGAATCGCATGCAAAGTTAGCTACGTTTCTGAAATTGTAGTCGAAAGTTACCGAGCCATGGGATTTCCAAGGTGAATAGGGTTGCTAATTTTTAAATAGTATTACTAATTATTTCAAAATTACACGGTGGTGGAGGGTTTTTTTTTTATTCTTTAGTTATTTTGGGGGTTTTTGATTGAAAATACATGCCAGCCCCATCGTAACTTAATATACATACATGTTTGCGTCCTTATGTTATAGTTGCGCGAGCGGGAAAATTCAGTGGTTCAAAAACATTTCTGCTAAATATTTTGCAGCTTGCGAATTAGGAACGGTTAAGATACTTATGAATGCGCCCATCTCATGTGGTGGGTTTGGTAATTACAATGAAGCTTCGTGTCGTCAAACCTTCACAAATGAAAGATAGGGTTTTTTTTTATAGAAGCTCAGTATATTGGCTCTCCTCAGCCTAGCCAATAGGAGAGCCCAAGTAGCCATTACAACGGAAGCAATGTCGAGGCATCCATCACCTCCGTTGGCACCGCCATACTGACCCGCGAGATGCTTCTTCACGCTTCATTTGAAGGAATCCATATTGTAGGAAGGATTTAAGGGTATTTCTTTTTTTTAAAGTGCTTCTCCGACTAGCGAAGGTTAGCCTTCAATCTAGCATATTCTTCTCGGTCTGTAGCGAGGCGAGACAGCTCGGCGGTGCTCGCGTCCGTCCACTCCCGGCTACGCAGCCATGATTTTATCCTGCGACCCACACGCCTCTTCATGCTATAATGCTCTTACGCCAAAGGTCGTGGGTTCGATCCCTACCCTGGACAAACATTCGTGCGATGAACACTTGTGTTTGTTCGGTTTCTGGGTGTAATATATGTATTTAAGTATATATTTGTGTTCCTCTGTTATCTGATATCTGTAACACAAGTGCCTAAGCTACTTAGTACGGAATCAGGTCAACGTATGAGATGTTGTGAGAATTATTATTATTATTATTATTATAATCACTATCTCAAACATTCAGTGTCCAATCCGATACCTAGGTACACTTTTCTGTCAATGTCAATAGCTTCTCAATATTCTTCATATATATATTTAAAGAAATCTACCTATGCCTGGATTTCAACTTACGACCTACATACCGTTTCAAATGGGCGCCTTCTTATGTCTACTGAGCTACCATCACTCTACGTTTAACTTGTATGTGATTCGGTTTTTGGATCGTTTTCATGATTTTTTTTAACTGTCAACCCTAAGTCTAAGTACCAACCTTTGCTTAGGCCCTAAGACCTGACCTCTGACCTGAAAATGGAGTCCCTAAGCCTTAGGAACTCCGTTTATATCTAGCCTTACGTAACTGCATCTGCCTGTCTGTTGCTTTGTGTTATATAGTACCTCTTCCTCTGTTACTCTAAAACGTGAATAAGATAATAGAGTAACTTATATATATTGAGATAGAGGCATTAGTCGGGTAGCCAGTGCTAGCGCCATCTAGAGGAAAACGACCAACGACGGCTTTGGAGTACGGCCACGTTACAGAGAATCAGTAATCCCTTACTGATTCTCGAAGGTGTCTCTCGTCTCCCGAAGATTAAATAAAATATCAGAAAGAATTTTGTTTATTTGCCATACAACTTTTTTTTTTATGATATAGGTGGCAGACGAGCAGAAGGATCACCTGATGGTAAGCGATTACCGCCACTCATGGACGCCTGCAACACCAGTGGTGTCACAAGTGCGCTGCTTACCTTTTAACTCACCTTCCCCTGGATTGGGCCTCCGGTACCCTCACTCACGCAACGAAACACAGCGCATGCACTGCTTCACGCCGGTTTTCTGTGAGGACGTGGTATTACTCCGGTCGAGCCGGCCCATTCATGCCGAAGCGTGGCTCTCCCACTGTTAAACTAAATTTCAAATTCCTTTTAGGTCTCTAGTTCATTTTCAATACTTTTCTAAAATTGCTAATGTGCTTACATTATTGGGCTTGATAGCTTTTTAAAGCTACATCTGCTTTTTAGAAGCTCCATCTAACAAAAACCGCTGAAATATTTTTCCCATACTGAATAAGATACATCTAAGTCATCACATGCTGAGTGTTTTATTAAGTGTTTATTTATTTATTTATTTATTTGGTTGTAAGCCTTTATATATTCGTTTATTGCCAACCCTAAGACTTTATTGAAATGCAAGCCACCTCTTCCTCAAGGGACTAAGTTTTCAGGTAAAAGAGCGCCACTATTATATCTTGCATTGAGTGTCTGCATAAAGTCTGCATAATTATTGTCCTGCAATAAAGTCAAACGCAATAATTAAAATGTACCCTATGCATATGAGGATTAACACTACTTTGCCGTAACACAGTCTTGCACTAGAACTATTATTACGGAAGGATTATGTCTTTAAGCTGTACTTACCTCCTATTATGTTTTAGTGAACATTAAATTACAAGACTATCGGCCGCACTCAGAGACGTCATTTAAGCTAATGTTCATTAACTTTACTATCGGTAGTCTTTATGCGTATAAAAATAAGTGTCAATATTTTTTCTTAAGTAGCCAACTAAGTTAATCAACGACTCAGAGTGTGGCAGTTAATTAGTAAAACAAGTAGCTATTCTCGGTGTATACTTTTATATTTTGTATTTAGTTTGTCTTGCAAGCATCTCTCCAATTTCTCTAGAAACGTAAAACAGATAATGCCTAAAAGCAAACTCAATGTTGTATTAGGTATGGTTTTGAAGTTTTGTATCATTAAGACCACTTCATTGTACGGTAAAGATAATAAAAAGGTTACCTTAAGGTGACGACATTAAGGTAAATTTTCGCTTGCACGGCAAGAATCAGTAATACCAACATACCGTTTTAAAAAGATCTGCCAACCTTCTTTCAACGTTCTTTACATCAAAAGGAGTCACTGTTGCTTTCTGATGTAACAGTTAAGCATAATTTTCGGTGCAACAGATAAATAATAATAATAATCTGACAAATTTACGAAAGGTAATAAGTGCTCATATAATATCAAACGAATCAATTTGAAAACTGACGAACCTTTTCGTTCATTGACTGTACTTTGATAGTCAGGTATATTCGCGTGCACTAGTAAGTATAGGTACAACCTCATTTAAATATGATCCTTATTATTTCACCTTAAGAGTCGAGGTGTTTACTTTTCATTACAGGAGGCTGCACACGACTTTGTTACGGTAAAGTAAATCGTGCAGTGTGCATTACACACGAGACATCAGAACTTAAAAGGTTTATTCCCGCTGTCCACCCTCTGCTTGTCCACCCCGGGTGGACAGTGAAACAATTGTTAAAAAAATTCCCGCTGTCCACCCCTTTTTGGTTGAAAGAGGGGGTGGACAGCGGGAATTTTTTTAACAATTGTTTCACTGTCCACCCGGGGTGGACAAGCAGAGGGTGGACAGCGGGAATAAACCACTTTAAATAGGTAGTGATGTTGAGTCAAATCAAGTTAAAGTATCAAAATAGATCCAAATTCTTGCCATTTTATTATATTCCCAAGACAAAAGCGAACCCTAACTCATCATATCATAAAGAAAATAGATAGCGGGTGATTAGCGAAGCCTTTGAGGAGTAGAAGTTCTCGAGAACTCAGGTGAGTCTCATCCGTTCTTATTACTCCTGAGTACATTGTTACTTGGTGTCTTGTTATTACTTTGAACCAGGGTTTCTCAAACTTTGGGAAGGATCGTGGATGTGGCGTAATAAAAATTATACACCGTTATAACTTTAATGTATCAATGCCCGCTCGTGACCACGGCTGCTGTAACGTAGCCGAAACGTCGAGCCAAATATGTGAGTACACAATGTTGTTTCACATAATAAATATCGTGTTAATCCCCGTATTGATACATTATAGTTATAATGCAACGCGAAAATCTAAAAAACTATTATACACCGTTATTTTTGTATCGTTTACATCCCTAACATAACCTAATAATAGGAATCGTGAATGAAGTCCATTTAGCATGTTTGTCGAGTACAGACTCCTTGGGTCTCTTTAGTTTTTTATAATGTTTTTACTTATATTGACAGAAGTTGTCATTGCTTTTTTGTTTCGGTCTTGTCGTAAAAATCTTGCTTGGAAATTTTGTTTTGTATTTTTTATTTATTAATTTAATTATATTCTTTCACTATTTTTATGCGCGTTTTCTTTCGTCTGCCACAATGTTAGATCAATAAAATAAGCGAAAAAAGAAATAGATTCTATTTTGTATGCAACAGCTAATTTCTTTTTTCGCAAACAATACTTAATTCACGATACCCATTAGAATATAATAGAATGACGTTTATTTGGCACATTACAAAATTTGCTTACGAACTAAACTATGACTAACTTAACTATAATAATAATTATGTAACCAAATAGGCCTCCGTTCAGCTATTGCCGTGACACGACAATTAAGTGCGCCACGACGCTGGTTTTCTGCGGATACCTTTCGCAGATAGAAGACGCCTGGAATTATGAAGTTTTCGGGATGTAAACGTAAGAAATATCTATCAAAACATGTATGTAAGTCCTTTTCGAAATGTGAAGGTAAGTGTGTCATGTAAATTTCAGAGTCATCGAATTGTTAACTGGGTTATTCATTAATCATTGTCAGGTTTATTTATTTTTAAATTTGGATTAAGTGTTAGTATAATTTAATTTTTTATTGTTAAAATTTATAAGCTCCTTTTGTCCTTTTCTTTCTTTCGTTTTTGCCTGAGATACAGGATTCTCCTAGTTCATGAAAATGGCTCCTAACAGATAAGGTAAGAAGATAAGCTCGCATAGGTAACGGCCATGACGGTTTCCCCTGGGAAAAAAGAGACCAAACTTTGAGAAACTCTGCTCTGAAGAATATCAATCATGCGAGTAGCTCTCAGGATGATCAAGTTTGGCGCTGAGTTCTACTTTGATGGAGGTGTTTGACCTTGCCGTGGTCAAATTGATTTAGTTCTGACGGTTTGTAAATTTGGTTGCTATGATTTTTTTTGGTTTGAATTGACTACTTGAATGAAACTTATTCTTAAATAAAGGCACTTAAAAATTTCGACATTGCGTTTGTCAACGCAAATGGGATGGAGCAGTGAAGTTGGCAATACCAATATTACAATTAGTTCGCTACCAACCTTTGACATCCCCCTTCCCCCGGATTGGGCATCCAGTACTCTCCTTCACTCGCAGAAACACAGCGCCGGTGCTTTTTCACACTAGTTTCTTGTGAGGCCGTAAAGTACCTTTCACTCTAGTCGAACTTGAACCATTATTTTTTTTATGTGATAGGAGGCAACCGAGCAGACGGATCACCTGATTGTAAGCGATTGCTGCCACCCTCAACACCAGTGGAGTCACAAGTGCGCTGCCAACCTTTAAACTCCTCATTCCCCCGGATTAGGGCCTCCGGTTCCCTCATTCATGCAGCGAAACACAGCACAGTGCTGCGTCGCACCGGTTTTCTGTGAGGCCTCATGGATTCATTCCGAAGCGTGGCTCTCTGCACAAATTATGCTTTAAGCGAAGGGGACTTAAATCCAAGGTAATACCGGCTGGTCGCCCACGTAGTTCTGTTCCCACTTGCCACCCACGGCCTCATTCATCTACGTCATTTGACTGTCGATCAGACAGAGTCACAAAAATAGACCTAGATACTGTTATACATTACTTCAAAGCTATGAAGTTCTAGACACAAAATGTAAGGGTATTTTGAAATAACTTTCTCGCTTACCATATTTTGCTATAAGTCCACATTTACAAATAACCCGCTAGCCGTGGTTATAGTCCGTGAATTGTGATTAAAATGACAGCCATTGGTGTTACAGAAAAAACCGGCCAAGTGCGATTCGGACTCGCCCGTGAAGGGTTTCATAGCAGCAAGTAAGATATATGGAAGGTACATTGCGGTTTACGGTTTATAACATATTAAAAAAAACTACTCACTATATCTAGTTCAAACTAATTTTCGTTGTTAGTTTTCATGATTATGTACATCATATTTTTTTTAGTTTTATAATTCATTTATTATAGAAGTTAGGGATGGACACATAATTTACCACTTTGGGAGCGTCTCTTGCGTAAAGTATTGTGTTTAGAAAAAAATGATAGTAAAAACCTCCATTTCTAAAGACCTATCCGTACATACGTATGGGTTTGATGAAAAAAAAAATTGAGTTTCAGTTTCAAGTTTGGAGACCCCCCAATTTTTTATTTTATCCAATTTTTGTGTAAAAATCGTAATGCGGTTAACAAAATACATCTATTTACCAAGTTTATATAGTTCTTAGAGTTTCGGAGAAAAGTGGCTGTGACATACGGACGGACGGACAGACGGACAGACATGATGAATGTATAAGGGTTCCGTTTGCCATTTGGCTACGGAACCCTAAAAAAACCGCCTTCAAAAACCAAGAAATGAAAAATGTATAATAATATTTTCAACACTTCAAAAAATATTTTATAACAGTACACTCGAGAAAAGGTGTTACCGAAGTCGGCGCTTAATACTATCTTGTAATACAACATTAAATTATTCAACGGGGACTAGGCGCCTATTATGGTCACACCTTTTCTCAAGTGTACTGTTATAAAATATTTTTGAACTTGAAGTGTTAAAAATATTATAATACATTTTATAGTTCGTGGTTTTTGAAGGCAGTTTTTTTCGTAGATTTTTTTTCATGATTTATAGTGTCTCCTTTTTTGGCAGCAAAGCCAAAAACTTACAAACAAACAAATAACTTACAAACGAATTGTGATTGAAAGAGTTATCTTTTGACTCCTTACCGTTGAGGAGTTAACCTTCCATCATCAGCTCAACCTCATATAATTATTAGACCAGGTGTAAATACTGTGTAGCTTTGAGAAATACACAAAAAACTTAACATGTGCCTAAAAATATGAGGGTTGCCTTCGATTTCTCTGGGATTCCATCATCAGACCATTACATGCTAACATTGGGACCAACCAGATATTATACTCTTTCAAACAAAAAAAAAACAATTTTAAAATCGGTTTACAATTTACGGAGCTATCGCGTAACATACATACAAAAAAGCAACATTCAGACCAATTGAGAAACTCCTCCTTTTTGAAGTCGGTTAAAAAAAGATCTTTAGGTCTATAGTATAATCTAATAGAACATTGCTCGGGTTTGTGATCGATCACCAATCCCCATTAGGCAATAAGCCTAATCCCATCATAGTAGCAATAACTTGATTTCTATGATGGAGGCCTTTGTCCTGCAGTGGGACAGTATATAGGTATGTTATAGTACTAAAAATCTAAGGCATCAAACTTGGTAAAAAAGATAAACCTGAAATAGACATACTATTGAAATAAAGGTCAAGTGACAGCTGTCATTCTAATCAAGCTATATTTACGGAGTATGGGGGTTGAAACAACCCCGCGACATCACACGCAGGAACTGTGCCAAATGGCCCCATCTTAGTGTTGCGGAACTATTGATAGTTTCCCTATCGATAGTTGACCTAGCAAATCGTTGATACTAGTGATGGTATTGCTATTGGTCGATTGTATCGATAGTAAAATTTCATCAATACTATTGATAACGCCAATACTATCGATACTATCTATTGTTTAATGCCCGATACTATCGGTAGTATTGTGCACCCAACACAATTAACCCAAAACTATTGATACTATCGATAGTATCGATAGTATTGTGTTACCTCATCATCAGCAACCCACACTCGTCCACTGCTGGACATAGGTCTCCCCATGCATGCCACTGCTCCCGATTTTCGGCCACTCTCATCCAGCCCACACCAGCCAGCCTTCGAATGTCATCATCCCATCTTGTCGCAGGGCGTCCTACACTACGCTTACCGAGTCGCGGTCTCCACTCAAGGACTTTAGGGCTCCAACGGCTGTCAGTTCTGCGGCTAATATGACCAGCCCACTGCCACTTCAGTTTGCTAATTTGGTGGGCTATGTCGGTGACTCTGTGTCTTTGTGTTACCTAACAGAATTAATTCAAAACTGTTTATACTATCGATAGTATCGATAGTATTGTGTTACCTAACAGAATTCATTCATAACTATTGATACTATCGATAGTATCGATAATATTGTGTTACCTAACATAATTAATTCATAACTATTGAGACTATCGATAGTATCGATAGTATTGTGTTACCTAACAGAATTAATTAATAACTATTGATACTATCGATAGTATCGATAGTATTGTGTTACCTAACAGAATTAATTCATAACTATTGATACTATCGATAGTATCGATAGTATTGTGTTACCTAACAGAATTAATTCAAAACTATTGATACTATCGATAGTATCGATAGTATTGTGTTACCTAGCAGAATTAATTCAAAACTATTGATACTATCGATAGTATTGTGTTACTTAACAGAATTAATTCATAACTATTGATACTATCGATAGTATCGATAGTATTGTGTGACCTAACAGAATTAATTCAAAACTATTGACACTATCGATAGTATCGATAGTATTGTGTTACCTAATAGAATTAATTCAAAACTATTTATACAATCGATAGTATCGATTGTTTTGTACTATCAATAGTCAGCTATGTTTCGATAGTATTGCTGCTTGATTAAATGTGTTCGATACTAACAATACTATCGACAAATTCGCGCAAAACAATCGATGGTGTTGATAGTATTAGCGTTATGAATAGTATTGATCTAATATTACTATCGATAGTGTCGATAATATTGACAAACAGCAATACTATCGATACTATTGATTTTCCTTTTACTATCGATAGTCTAACGAAGCAACACTACCCCGTCTTGAGCCCAGCTTAATACTTGTAAGATGGGCCAGGTGTCGCACCCTGTATACGGAAGCTGTTTGTAAAATATGCCAAGGGGTTTTTTACGGCGAGGATAAACCTTTGAGAGAACGGTTGCTAACATTGAGGGTTACTCAAATATATTGCTGCCTCTGTCGTAAAGATGACTTAAAAAGAGATAGCATTACATTTAGGACTTCATTTGTTTGCTACCTTTGTTAGATAAAACGGGGATATAGAGCAGTTTTGACGTTTGGAATGAAATTCAAAAATTTTGTTTGATTTTTTATCAAACAAAATTTTTGAAATTTATGAAAACTTTTAATCTCTGGATATTAATAGTGCTTGAGAATATGCTCTATAACATTTTGTTTTGTGTGTTGTTGTTACTTTTTTTTTACTTCGCCAGTTTGTCTTTTTATTACGAATGTGGTGTGTCGTGAGTGTTAAACAAATAAATGTTTTTATCTTATCTTTTACTGCGGTTGTATGGTGCACGTGTTGACAAACACAATTTGACTAATTTAATATGAATTTATTTATTTTTTATTATCTTATTTTATACTTTTCAAATTATTCATATTCATAGATTCTAATCCTACCTTACCTTTTTTAATATACCTTTTTCCGAACATAGCTCGGGTTTGTGATCACCAATCCGCATTTGGCAAGCGTGGTGATTAAGCCTAATCCCATCATAGTAGCGATAACTTGATTTCTATGATGGAGGCTTTTGCCCTGCAGTGGGACAGTTTATAGGCTGATAATCCTACCTTACCTTTTTTAATTTCCAATGTTTTGAATGTTTAGTAGAAAACAATGTGTCAATTTTTATATTATCGTATTTTATGTGTTATTTTGATACGACTGTTGGGTCTCGGCCTGAAATAAACCTGGATTTTTATTTATTTAATTAATTTTAGGCGTTTAATGTTAATGCACTCTCGGCGGCATGCAATAATAATAAAATAATTATAGCAGACACCCTTGGGTTTGGAAAGTTACAGAAAGTTTACTCAGATCTGACTTTTTATTATCTAAGTGGCAGACGAGCAGACGGAACACCTGACGGTAAGCGATTGCCGCTGCCCATGGACACCCGCGACACCAGTGGAGTCACAAGTGCGCTGCCAAACTTTAAACCCGGTCGGGAATACCTTGGCAGTATTCTAAAGCCAGGGCACACCGGATTGGGCCTCCGGTACCCTCACTCACTCAGCGAAACACAGCACAATGCTGCTTCACGGTTTTCTGTGAGGCTGTGTTATCACTTCGGTCGAGCCAGCCCATTCATGCAGAAGCGTGGCTCTCCCACGGTCCAAGCTGTAGCAAGAATACCGTTCTATTTTGAGATATCTTGTTGTTTTGTTTAATCATTACAGACGGTAATTTAATCTCATCCAGCTCAGAGCAATGTTGATATAACATTGGCATGAATATTTTAGGAAATACCCTCGCTCTGGAACCCTCTAAACATTACTACTCTCGCCGGTAACAAAGATTGTTATTTAAACATCCCCGAGATCGCTAACCGAATCTTTATTAAAACCCAAATGAAACTCCATCTCGTTATTTGAAAGATTTAAAAATGCTGTATGTATACAAGCCTATTCAAATAAAGATATTTTAGATTAAATAAATAAATAAATTGAGACAATATCACATACATTCTCCAGGTCCCAAACTAAGGTTTTCCCTTGTACTATGGAAACCAGGGAGAACGAAGGTACCACAAACACCCAGACCCAACACAAATATATAATTGAATCAAATGGACAATACGACAAAAATCGTTTTCCGAAATGAAAAATACTATTTCTAGATTAGATATGAATCTATGAAGAAATTTAAGAATAATAAATCCAGATTTTTTAAAAAGGTATTTATGGAGAAAAAAAATTAAATGTTAAAATCCACCTGTGAAGTCATCACTCGGCATTACAAATTAATACCGCTTTTGCTTGCGTTAATTTAAACAAAAAGTAAAATTTCTCATTATAAAATGGCAAGACAAAGTAATGACTGTGACAGTAAGTTACTTAAAGTCGCCTAAAGTTTTTTATTTATTGGCATATAGCACCTACATCACAATACGTTGAGCCTCAGGACTACGTCACTTCCGGGATATTAATTAATAATTTTCAAGATAAATATTTCATTAAAAAGACACATTTAATGATGACTAAAAAAAATGGTTCATCTTTTTTCTCTTTCTTTATTCGAAAAACGCATAAAAATGCGACTATATTTTTTGTCCTACTGTCCATTGAGATAAAGTAAATAACACACTTAAAAATTTCATCTCGTGTTCAGGCGGGTTTAAGTGTCGTCATCATCGTCATCGTCAGCCCGTTTAAGTCCCCACTGCTGGGGCACGGGCCTCCCTCAATCACATGAGGGGTAATTGCCATACTCACCACGCATGGCAGACTTTGAAATTTGTACCTAAGTCTTTCGGTTAGAATCTCTGTGTCCGCGCGGTGTCTGGAAGTTGGTGGTCTTTTTTATTATGACATAGGTGGCAGACGAAGCACCCGAAACACCAGTGGAGTTACAAGTGCGCTGCCAACTTTTAAATTCCCCTTCCCCCCCTCCCCGGATTGGGCCTCCGGTGGGTACCGGGTTCACCGCGGAGGGTTCACTCACGCAGGGAAACACAGCACAGTGCTGCCTCACGCCTGTTTTCTGTGAGGCCATGGTATCACTCCGGTCCATTTATGCCGAGGCCTGCCTTGTGGGGTACAAGCACTGCTGCGAGCACGTTAAGCCGTTGATCCTCCACCCCATCTTTTTTCGGTCGTATCACACTGCTGAGAACTAGAATTTCACTAAGCTTTGAAGGACCTTCATCATTAATTGCTCAAAGACAAACAGAAAAGGCAAAACGCAATTATCCCTTTGATTAAAGTTTCTTAGACGCAGAAATAACAAATGACCAATCATTCGTAATCTCTTGAGCAATATCGCCGAATCAAAGATAGAGAAAGAATTAATTGCTCAACCCATACAAACAAACCTAGAAGCATATACGCGGGGATTGAACAAAGAATATCCAATTTAGGAACATGAATAGCGCGTCTCTAGTGGATAATCGGATTCTGTTGTAGGATGACCTTGATGGAAAAGAATGTCATTCTAAGCTTCAGCCACAGAATAATAACTTCTTTTTTTTTGGATTGCTGTTGCTATTACGAGACAATTCTGCCAATGTCAAGTGATTAAAGAGACACGTCCCTTAGAAAATTGTTTGAGTAATAAGCTGGTTCTCTTCAATTAATTGAGTTTGGGTTAAATATTTTTTAGATTTTCGCGTTGCATTATAACTATAATGTATTAATACGGGGATTAACACGATATTTATTATGTGAAACAACATTGTGTACTCACATATTTGGCTCGACGTTTAGGCTACGATACAGCAGCCGTGGTTACGAGTGGACTGGCGGAGCACGGCGTCGTCTGCTGGGGCCGGGCTGTGAATCTTCGGACACCCTCACATTTTTTGATATTAATTCGCCACTAGATGAATTGTCAGTGAAGCTACTCCGACACATTACACTAACAGTATCGGTGTTTGTTTGCGTTAGTAACGGCCTAGCACGGGGTTTGCACTTGTTAATTACTGGATTCCATTTCGATGATATTTAAAATCCATCCTCCCGATTGAAAGTCTTATACTTCTTGATCTCAATCCTGGTATGATAATGACGATCGGTGGAGAAGATTTTCGGGTCATGTAGTTCCATCCAATGATTAACTCCCATTTCCAGTAGATGTTCTGCTATTGCCGATTTATTCGCTTGTCGATTTTTAATTATTGTGAGTTTGGGTTATTATTAAACACCACATAAACAAACAAAACGTACACTGACATACACATTTAGACAACACAAACTTTGTTAATTGGGAGATTCATGGATAATAACTTCAACAACATAGATAAAATGCGAAAAGCTCATTGATCCTGACGGTAGATGTCAAACACTCCGCATGGGTTGATGCAATTCAAAGGTTTGAAATTAGTAGGTATCTAGTGTTTTTGTGAACAATTTGGTGTTTATTTGTGCAGTGGCCCGTCCCGGCTTTGCTCGGATGGTCATAGATTTTTTAAACAGTCTCTCCCTTATTACAAATCGCGAACTAAGAATAGTCCCGGAATAAAGTTCGTCCCAGCCCCTTTTAACATTGCGTGTTGGAACGGGATGACATGAGCTTTAGTGCGGTAATAACTTTAGAACGCGATTTATAATAAGGTCACCTATGTTTTTCTTGTAATAATTGTAGGCTTTATGGCTCATTAGTTAATGAATTTATTCCTTTATTATTTACAAGCGGCCCGCCCACACTTTTTTTTTCGAAACATAAACTGTATACCAATAGATGGCGCTAGGTGTCGATTATACCGCGCAAGCATTTCGTGTTTTCGAAACTGTTGGATTTACCTCTTTATAAAATAGTATAGATAAAGTATTATATTTAAGCACAAAAATTGGTACCACATCGCTACTTTACCAGCTAGTTTTATTAATAAGAATGGCAGCTTCGCCGTCTAGTGGATAATCGGTTTCATTAGACCCGGCGCTGGTACGAGGGCAAAATGGTTTAGAGCCGGACAGTTCTAGAATTTTATCCAAGAGTGAGCTACCATAGTTAAAATTTTAGAAGGATATTTTTTAAATTACCATTTTCTCAAGGAAAAGGTGTTATATGGAGTAAATGACATGTATGTATGCTTGGCTTGGGGCGTGTATTGTGAAGAACGCCCAATATACATACAACATCTTGATAGTGGTCCCCGGCAGAGTAGAATAGGCCACCCTCACTCTTACCGAGGTGTCGTAAAAGGCGACTAAGGTAAAGCTGCTGGCATGATCATCAGCGCCCAGAGAATGAAAACTCTGCATTAATATCAAAACCCTCGCCAACCCGTCTGCCAAGCGTGGTTAGTATGGCAATTACCCCTCATGTGTTTGAGGGAGGCCCGTGCCCCAGCAGTGGGGACTTAAATGGGCTGATGATGATGATCTTGATAGTAAGTATCCATTTTCTTTAAAATAACTTTGATAAATAGTACAAAAATCACAATTACTTATTTATACCTACAACAATGCAACTTATTAACGCCCTATTGGTCTAGTGGTTTAAAAGGGCTTTAATTCCCAGGTCGAGCAAAAAGTATGTTTAAAATTTTTCGAACATAGCTCGGGTTTGTGATCACCATTTCGCGTTTAGCAAGCGTGGTGATTAAGCCTATTCCCATCATAGTAGCGATGACTTGATTTCTATTATGAGGCCTTTGCCCTGCAGTGGGACAGTAAATAGGCTGACTACTACTACTACCTAGAGCAAAAATTAACGTTGGCAGCGCACTTCTTTTCTGTTATACGTGGCAGACGAGCATACGGATCACCTGATGATATGCGATTGCCGTTGCCCGCAACATCAGTGGAGACTAGAATTAGTAGAAAACTAATAAAATTGTAGAAATATACACATAGATTTGAAAAATTGGCTAAAATTTCTTCATCATGAGTCTCAAGCGGTATTCCGGGACGAGTGAAGCAGTTCTTACCAGGAATGTGTTTTGCTGTATATACTGCTAAAACGCCGTCAATTTTCTAGAATAAAAGATAAGCCATTCATCAATTAACGACGCCCGATTGGAACAGTGGTAGTGAACGCTGCCTCTGATACCCGCACAGTACAAACATTTGTGTGCATGAACATATTTGTTTGTATTGGTCTGGGTGTTTGCTATGTATTATAAGTATGTATTTACAAAAGAAAAGTATTATATGTATATATTTGTAATCCCACCTGTTGATTCTGATATCCGTAACACAGGTGCTTGAGCTACCTATCCTCGGAAGTCAGATCAATGTATGTGATGTTCGTGAAATATTTATTTATTTAATTAAACTATGTAGATATGGTAGAGATAACGAAGTCTATCTACCAAAGATTGTTAATTAATCATAGCCAAGATTTGAAAAATTACACACTATTTAAATATTTGTGAAGTTAGAGGATTTTCCTTGATAAATATATCTTTTGGCATTCCTAAAGATGCGTCTGAGTCTCTGAGGAAATGTTCGTTTAACGTTTGCGCAGTCAAGTGTACTGCGCGTAGACGAGTTCAAGGTTTACTCCGGGCCTCCGAAACAGCTGACATCATTACACAATTGCACGTTGTACCTACCTACAGATTGAACTACTGGCAGTTCATAGTAAAGTCTTAAATGTGGGAGAGCCACGCTTAGGCATAAATGGGCCGGCTCGACCGGAGTGATACCACTGCCTCACAGAAGACCGGCGTGAAGCTGCGCCTGCACTGTTTCGCCGTGTGAGTGAGGTTACCGGAGGCCCAATGGGGGGAAGGGGAAAAGGTTGGCAGCGCACTTGTGACTCCACCGGTGTTGCGGGTGTCCATGAGCGGCGGAATTGCTTACCATCAGGTGAACCGTCTGCTCGTCTGCTACCTCTCATATGAAAAAAAAAAGTAAATATAAAAAAATACTAAAAGAAAAACTAAAATTAATCCGTTAAACGAAAAATAACACAGGCAGGTCCGATGTCGCATTTGGCAGTGAACCTGTCTCTTGCGCCAGAGGTCGTGGGTTCGATCCCCACACTGGACAAGCATTTTATGAGTAACACTTGTGTTTGTTGTGTTTAGGTCTAATAATATCTGGGGGTTTCAAAGGTCAGCAGTGCACGTGTTCTCCCACTGGTGTAGCGGGTGTTCATGGGCGGCGGCAATGACTTAATGTATATAAATATATATGTATGCATGTATGTCTATTTGAGTATTTATATGTATGTGTAAATATAAATGAATACATTTTCTTCGTCAGCCCATTTAAGTCCCCACTGCTGGGGCACGGGCCTCCCTCAATCACATGAGGGGTAATTGCCATACTCACCACGCTTGGCAGACGGGTTGGCGAGGGTTTAGATATAAATGCAGAGTTTTCCTTCTCTGGGTGCTGACGATCATGCCAGCAGCTTTACCTTAGTCGCCTTTTACGACACCTCGGTAAGAGTGAGGGTGGCCTATTCTACTCTGCCGGGCACCACACGGCAAGTAATACATTATGTTAATACATTATATGCATAGTAATAACATAGATTTCCTAGTGGAAAAGAGACTATGACTGTAACGTAAATATTAAGATTGTACTTTATTGTAATACAATGTTCGTAATTATATTACTAGTAACTAGTATTAGTAATAGTAATTACATACACAATGGTTTGTGTGGCTTAACTTCTAGCCTCTTTAACATTGTTTTTATTATAATGCGTGGATCCACTCTCAACTCTGATAAATTGGTATCTGTGGTTAACGTTGCTGGTCGCACATTATGTTAATCTAGTACATGTAATTCTATTTTAAGATATTTTATGTGTATACTGTTTGTTTACCCAAATAAATAATAAAAAAAAAGTAAAGTATCAGCCTTTACACTGTCCCACTGCAGGGCAAAGGCCTCCATCATAGGCTTAATCACCACGCTTGCCTAATGCAGATTGGTGATCACAAACCCGAGCTATGTTAGAAAAATTCGAAACATACTTTTTGCTCGACCCGGAAATCGAACTCAGGGCCCCGAGATCACAACCGGTACTTAAACCACTAGACCAACAGGGCGTCAACAGGTAGTTCATCGTGCTGCCGAATAATCGACAATCGATTATTTTCACCCTTTATAATCCAATATTCGATTGTACGGGGATTAACACGATAAGCGGTCAGTCCGCTCGTGACCACGGCTGCTGTAACGTAACCGAAACGTGGAGCCAAATATGTGAATACACAATGTTGTTTCACATAATGAATATCGTGTTAATCCCCGTATTGATTCATTTTAGTTATAATGCAGCGCGAAAATCTAAAAAACTATTTAAGCAGATACTCGCGATAATATCGATTTAGATATTTGATTCTGCGCACTTAAGATCACCGAGACTTATTTGACGCTGCCTAACTACGTACCTACCTAGATGCGTTCACCACGTTATGATCCGACATTCATTAACTCCCTGAATGAAAGGCTGTTACAAATCTTTTCATACACGCTCGTCAATTTAGGATACTATCATGACTTTTTTGAAATGAAATTGGATTGCCTAATTAATACTGGAAACATCAACGTTTCAGACGAACAGGAGAGATACGTACATTTCATCTTGATTTCGCTAGAATATGTTAGTTATGCATTTTTTTTATAGACGAACGCATCATAATTTGGCACTACCGCTGGGTCCCGGCAGAAGTGTAAAATAATATTTTTAACACTTAAAATACTTCAATTAACAATCCAATCAAAGTCGGCGCCCAATATAATCTAGATACTAATCTTGTAATACATTCAATTAACAGGGATTACTTTTTTCGAGTGTACTGTTATAAAATGTCATCTGTTGGCCTAACATGCGCACCGCAACGTAATTTTGTCTACCCCGTCATCTCGTGTTTTATTCATTCATGTCTACGTACGTACGTCTTCCGACGCTAACATAGCTGCATTTAGAACTCGAGTCTTTACATCAAAAAAGTATTTTTTGGTTATCTGTGGTATTTTTGTCTACAAACCCTAACATACAACACTTATTTTGTCGAGTTTTTGACGAGAAATTTTTCGATCGTGATGCGCATGTTAGAGAAACTGGAGTGTTAAAGATATTATTGTACACTTTTTAGTTTGGGGTATTTGAAGCAGTTTTTTTTTTCGTAGACATTTTTTCATGCTTGTCTGTCTCATTTTTCGGCAGTAGCCTAAAAGAATTCTGCATTCAGGAGCCCAAGCGAAATCGGTGAACATACATATAAAAAATATACATACAGTCGAGCATAGAACCTTCTCCATTTTTCTAAGTCGTTTAAAAAGGTGTGGCTTGACATTGTAAAGGATGACATGCGTGCTAATAAACTTGACCACTAGGGATGCACAAGACCGCGCGAAGTGGAGGAGTCAAAACAGACTCCGAAGCGAAACATTGGGATGCATCCTTGACAAAACGTTAAGATGATGATGATGCGTCATATTGGCACTTATCAGAATTTGGACGACCCATTTAGCGCAATGCTTTAAGGCACCGACTGATTATTATTATTCAGCTTTTATTTCAGATAAATAAATCCATACAAATTCGTTAGTAACATTTTGGTGCTTAAAAACTTATGTTAGTATATCCATTTATTATTATTGGGGACAGGAGTGTGTAAGGACCTTCAGTGTCCCAAAAATGGACCATCTATCTGGTCCGCTATAACAACGAGGAGGCTGTTGCCGCTGGCCCGTGTCCGCCGCGCCATCGAGGCAGCCCTTTTGCGCATAATCGTACGGAAGCAGTCCGTACGCGCCTCCGCGAACATCTGCGACGCACTGAAGAAACGAGGCTCTTGTCGTATGCCTAACCCACAGGCTGCACGTATAAAAGGAGGTACAAAAAGCCCTGAAGAGAGTAATTTTTACATTATATGAACTACGTCAAACCTGCGGGCTATCATATTCGCTCTTACCGACAGCGCCCTCCTCTCGCGTTCAATATCAACATCGTCTTTTAAATCCTCAGTCACGATGTGCCCGAGGTACTTAAAGCTACGCACCTGCTTTAGGGCCACACCAGCCAACATGACTGAGACGCAAAGGTCGTGGGTTAGATTCCCTTGCAGATCAATTGAATCATCCCATCGCCCTGACTCTATAAATCTCTCAAGAAGTTACCTCTATAAATCTGTAACGAATACTTTGTCTAACCATTACTCTTTTAGTCCTTATCTGAACCTAGTAAGCCTCACTTCTTGTTCCAGCCTAAATTGCGAATCTCCTGATCCTCTAATAATTCAGGATTAACTATTGTATTAGGATAATCCTGCATTCTGTTCCAGCTTAAATACAGTCAAAACAATTGGCATTAGCAAAAAGTTACAATTTGTTGTGAAAACGTAAACACTTTGGCATTTTAATTGGAGTTTTCAAAATCTTTAAATTGCAGCTGTTTGTGTTTTGTCAAGAACTTTTTATGTCATTACATTTACGTAGTACGTATTTCGAAAATGATTATCTATAATTAGCTGAAAAATAGGCACCAGGGGGCGTGCCTTCGGCTGTGACGTCAGAGTGGCGTGATGGTGGTACGAGTCGGAGAGGGGGACGCAAGCTGGGGAGCGAGGACACAGACAGACATCGGCGTCTTTGCGCTGCAACCATCGGATCGGACGGACGTTCACGAGCTAGGATTAGTTTAGGACCTAGGATACCTATTTGTTATTTTGTTAAGTACTTCTAATAAATTCTTTTGTTTAAATGATCTTTTTTTTAAGCATTAATAGTCGAAATCGCTAATTCTATACTATTTAGAAAGAGGTAAATTATATAGGTCACGACAAATCATCATCATCATCAGCCCTGTAGTACCCACTGCTGTGTATAAGACTCCTTTCCTTTACGCCAATGTACCCGGTCTTGAGCCGGATGTAGTCCCCACGATATTGGTGATATCATGGACTCATCGTGATACTGGACGACCCGGATTTCGTCTGCCGGTTCTAGAATACCATTCGGTCAGGATTTTACTCCACCTGCCAACACCGCGCCTAGCTAAGTGTCCTGCCCAATTCCACTTTAGTTCCATTACTCTTGACGAAAAAAACTTAAAAGTAAAGCGAAACACTTGCGCGATGTAACCGACGCCCAGCGCCATCTGTTGGCACTTTTAGAAACGAATGTCCTGAAACAAAGTGAGGGCCACTAGTACTAAACAAAAACTTAGTCTTGATAACATTTATAGGTAGGTGCAAATAGCCACACATCAATGTATAGTTGGAATTGTAAGTTGATCAATGAGGGTACCGGAGGCCCAATCCGGTGTGCCCTGGCTAGGGGCGTTTAGAATACTGCCAAGGTATTCCCGGCCTGTCGTAAGAGGCGACTAATAGGGCCTTCGGTGTACATGAGCATAACCACTATTGGGGAGTGGCTTGCTCAGTATATGACTCCGCGGGGGACGACGTTCTTGGGTGCCCTGGTACGTCATACATCAGAGAACCTAGCGCGGCGAGCGCGATTAGCGGTACCGTCCAGTCCCGGCTGTGGGGTTTCCGACCGTGATTGCGCTGAGATGGACTCCTCAGGGATTTTGGTTAGGGTTAGAGTTCCACTTACCATCTTGTTCCTTACATGTGACAAGGTGAAGGCCATGATGGTTTCCCCTGAAAAAGAGGTCCATTCCGGTGGAAAAGGGGTTTATTAAAAGTTCGCAGCGCACTTGTGACTTCATTGGTGATACAAGTAACTCTATGGGTATCTATGGGTGTCAATCGCTTCTCTCTCTCTGCGGACGCTCCCTCATAGCTGAGGATCATGGTCATCAGTGGAAGTGGATGGATGACACCTCGCTTGTGTGATCTGCCTCCACCGGTGCTTATTCATCGCGTCTCTGGCAACCGAGCAAAACTTGTTTGAGGGTGCTCTTCTCCAAGGGCGTCTTTACTTTACATAGGTAAAGACCAGAAGGTGTAAGGGAGAGGCGAGAGCCGCTCGCGACAAGAGCATCAACTGTAGTGTTTCGCAAGGAGCGATCATCTAACCATTTATATAGGATGTTTCATTTAGAATGTCAACGCCCGGGTAAAGGGTTTACCCCAAAGCCCGAACCGCACAAAGTGCGAAGATGACAACGAACGAACGAGCGATATGGGCAAGAGCCACCTCTGCTCCTCTCACTCAGGCAACCGCTTACCTATCTCAAAAATAAAATTGGTAAATAATACGTGGTGAAACTATAAACATGCGCCAACTTTGAACACTTAATCATGTGCATCAACAAAATGTGACAGACAATATGTCACGTCGTATAACAAAAACTCGCAAAGTATCCTTTGTGAAGTTAATTAGAAGCAATGAGGAAGCAGTTTTTGTGGAGGAAGCGCAAGCGCAGGCCAATCGCCAGTTTTTGTGTGTCGCTTTAATTGGAGAACGGTTTTCGATGGATTTAAAATTTTGGTATAAGTGCAACATTGTAACAATTTACCAGTTTTTTGCATGAGATAGGGGACAGACGAGTAGACGGATTACCTAAGTCACAAGTACCCTCACTCACTCGGCGAAAGACAGCGCAAGCGTTGCTTTAGACCGGTTTTCTGTTAGGCCCTGGGATTCCATGGCATGGCTGGTAACTGTAGTGATTACTACAGTCGTGCCGGCCCATTTATGCCCAAGTATGTCTCTCTCTGACGCCCTGTTGGTCTAGTGGTTAACTACCGGGTCAAGATCTCGGGGTCCTGGGTTCGATTCCCGGGTCGAGAGAAAAGTATGTTTCGATGTTTTCGAACATAGCTCGGTTTTGTGAACACCAATTCCGCATTTGGCAATCGTGGTGATTAAGCCTAATCCCATCATAGTAGCGATAACTTGATTCCTATAGAAATCAAGTGCACTGCAGGCAGTGGGACAGCTTATAGGCTGATACTATATATGGCTCTCTCAATGTAACACATAGTATATTAGAGGTATGTGATAGGTGGCAGATGAGCAGAAGGATCACCTGATGATAAGCAATTGCCGTCGCCCACGGAATCCCGCAACATCAGTGAAGTCGCAAGTGCGCTTACCAACCTTTAAACCCCTTTGATTCCCTGATTGGGCCTTAGGTACCTACTCTCACTCACGGTTCCTATAACTTGTGTTAATTTGAAATAGGTATGAGAGAAAGTGTGTTCATTATCATTCTAGCTTGTTGGCTACTGTAGTATTTGACAAAATGTAGTCAAAAAGTAATTGTTACGTAAAACCTATCCCACGAAATATACTCGTCACATTACTATGCATAGACGTGGCTAAAATAGCCCGTCGCAAGTAAATGCGCACGCGCACGCCCCATGAATAAGTTGCGTAAAATAATGCTTGTTTCCCTATTGCTACGCCAGTCTAAGGTGCGTAATGCGGAACCGAGAAGAAAGTTGCGCGTCAAAATATATGACACACGTTGATTGAGGCTACTGCTTTTTTATCATTGAGGTTTGTTTTTTATAAGAAACGATTACCGCATTGCGTATGGCAGTGACCTTAACTTATTTCATAGAGTTATAAGAAAATTCCACTTTATACGAAAAGTATTAGTCTGCCATGGCTCATCTTGAAGGAAAACTCTTGGTGGGAAGAATACTTAATACAGGCGCTTTAGTCTACAGAAAGGTACCGTCGCGCTGCGATGACGCAAAGCAAAATAGATATACGTTTATTCCAAGGAAATCTGCAATATAATTGTTACAGCCAAACAGGGCACTCGCAAGAGTTATACCAGGGACGCGACTCCTCCGAGAGTGACTGCAATTCGATAAGCGCCCTCCGGAGAACGGGATAGTTGTACCCTCTATCCTCAACGAGGTAAACTTCAAGAACACAAACTAAGTAGAAGATACTTCAAGAATGAACCAGCATCAGCTCTGCTGGCAGTCACTTTGACAAGTGTCAATATTCAAAATTGAAAAACTTCTTTCTTTTAAATATTTGGCCATAGTGTAAATACGGCTAGTAACGAAGGAGTTCGCCATCGTTACAGTGCACTTTCCATAAGTCACAAAGTAAATAGTGTAGTTTATTTATTTTGTGCTTAGGTTGTGGCTTTAGCTGAGTGAGCTACTTTTTACATACCACAACAAACATGAACACAATGTAAATATTGCCCGGCCGGACCATCAAAATGTTTAGATGCGTTTTTTTTCTATTTGTAACGTTTTGTTGTGTTTTTTTGTTCATCTTTTATTTTAATTTGTTAGATTATCGTTGTATTTGTAAGTTGTGTCTTTATTACTTCTCTTTTTTACCTGACCGGCGACAGCATGTACGTACATACTCAGAATAGAATGTCGAAGGCCAAATTACTCTTTGGGTACATGACTCATATTGAAGGAAAACTCATGGTGGGAAGAACACTTAATACAGGCGCCATGGTCTACAGGAAGGTACCTACATTTTCCATAAGTCACAACATAAAAAAACAGTTTATTTATATTGTGCTTAAGTTGTGGTTTTAGCTGAGTGAACTACTTTTTACACACCACGACAAACATGGACAACATGTAAATGTAGCGTGACGCCGCCGTGACGACGTGTATAGCTGCTGAATGTGTTTATTGTACTGATTTTAATTATTTAGATACGGTTGTCAAAAGTAGGTCGTCCGTAGATCGGAATCATCAAAACACATGTCATTTAATAAAATGTTCGAGTCGACTCGTACAGTCAATAATACCCGACCGAACCATCAAAATGTTTAGATGCGTTTTTTTCCTTTTTCTAACATATTGTTGTGTTTTTTTGTTCATATTTTAATTTTATGGGGTTGTCGTTGAATTTGAAAGTTGTGTGTCGGACCGGCGGTAGAATGTCGAAGTGTACTTAGGTAGTATGTGTACATAGGCAGTTCGACTATCTATATACACAGAATGGAATGTTGAAGGCAAAATTATTCTTCGGGTTACTACAGGTCAGTCAAACAAGTAACGTTACTATCTACTCTTTAACCCTAAACCCGTAGAAGGAACCCTTAGGAAGGAGAAGTTAATGAGTATTTAGTATCAAAATAACGAGATTTGACATATAGTTGAGAGATTTATCTTGACCTGTTATAAAATATTTTATTTATATAATGTGCATTTGGATCATTGTAATATGTTATAATTATTATTGATACTTTAAATATGGGAGAGCCACGCTTAGGCATGAATGGGCCGGCTCGACCGGAGTGATACCACTGCCTCACAGAAGACCGGGGTGAAGCAGCGCCTGCGCTGTGTTTCGCCGTGTGAGTGAGGTTACCCGAGGCCCAATGGGGGGAAGGGGAAAAGGTTGGCAGCGCACTTGTGACTCCACTGGTGTTGCGGGTGTCGATGGGCGGCGGAATTGCTTACCATCAGGTGATCCGTCTGCTCGTCTGCCACCTCTCATATTATTAAAAAAAAAACAAACCTTGTATTATTGTAATTAATTTGGACATTTTGGCGCTGTTATGAATTTAATTATTATGAACTACCTGACTATGACATCAATTACAATACTTTCTTATGAAATTTAATGTAATCTTGAAATTTATAATTTGTACGTCCGTGAAAGACAAGGCATAGTGACACAATACTCTTCAACAACATCTGTAATAACATAGGTTTTACAAGAAATTGTTTGTCTTTGGTATTTTTAGTAAGGCAACCCTATATCTTAAAAGAAAGAAATAAACTGGATCAAACGATATCAAGTTACAGCATGACACAATAGAGTTAGATCATAAAAATATCATGAATATTAAAAAAGAACCCGACGGTTGCATGGTTAGTGACCATTTGGTACCAGAACATTTCAAAGTCTGTATATGCATTCAAACAACACGAATCCATCAAAGGTTGGTAATCATGTAAAATTGGATAGAATAGCCATTGGCTAATTTGTTTTTTTTTTATAGGTGGCAGACAACCAGACGATCACCTGATGGTAAGCGATTGCCACCGTCCATGGACCCCCGCGACACAAGTGGAGTCACAAGTGCGCTGCCAACCTTTAAATCCCCCCTTCCCCCGGTACCTCACTCACGCAGCGAAACACAGCACAGTGCTGCTTCATGCCAGTTTTCTGTGAGGCGAGGTATCACTCCGGTCAAGCCGGCCCACTCATGGCGAAAACCATACAAAAAAACTATTCTCGGAAGGAGGTTTTCATAATCGCGTAGTGTGTCTTGGTACTTAAGTAAGTAATAGGACAACCCTTGGACTACCTCGGTGGCGTAGTGGTAAGTAGGTCGCACTCAAGGATTTAATAATGGTAGTCGCACTCTAAAGCGACGGCTGCGCAAGGTCCCGAGGATCGAACCCCGGGTCGAGCCAAAAAACTTGTACCTAAGTTTTCGGTAAGAAATACTTAGTGTCCGGAGTCTGGAAGTTGCCTCGGAAAGCACGTTAAGCCGTCGGTCCCGCGCCCAATCCCTCTCCGGTCGTGTCACGCTGGTGTCCTATCGGAATATGAGGGTAAGATAATAGAGAGTGTACTTATGTTTGCGCACACACTTAAGTACTATATCCTGCGTACGTGGCTGATATTTGAGATTGGCCGCCATAGCCGAAATCGGCTGGAGGAACTACAGGAAGACCCTTGAAGCGTGAGGCATGGTCACTACCAAATGTCTCACCATACCAATTAAAAGGTGATTAATTATGTATTAAATGGTATTACGGCAAATTTATTGCCTACTTTGATGAACGCAAACAAAATTAAATACCCAGCCGTCATAATAAAATGAGTTTCAGTGAATCATCTTTGCCTTGAACCTTTGCATGTTGTTATTATTTGGTGGTAACAATATTTTCAAATGCAATAAGTGGTAAACAATATCGAAGAAAAGGTGAATCGAAGAAAGAGTATGTACAATATGTAGAAAAAAATAGCTTTGAATAAGACGATAATATAGGTACCTACGATGCATCGGTGAAGGCGGCTTCCTTGTATATTAGACCTGGCAAAAACGTATCTTTTAAAAGATTGTAACATTTGCATCTGAATCAGTGCAGAGATGCGGAACAGTGAAACGTTTCATTTGGAATATCGACTCGCAGATAGATCCGTGACTCATTCCGCTCATTCGGCACACTCAGATCATTCAGCTCATTCGGATCATTTGGCTCATCGGATCATATATCTCGTCTATTGTTTCATTGTCATTGTCAACCAATTTAAGTCCCCACTACTGTGGTACGGGCCTCCCTCAATCACATGAGGGGTAATTGCCATACCCACCACGCTTGGCAGACGGGTTGGCGAGGGTTTTGATATAAATGCAGATTTTCCTTCTCTGGGTGCTGATGATCATGCAAGCAGCTTTACCTTATTCGCCTTTTACGACACCTCGGTAAGAGTGAGGGTGGCCTATTCTACTCTTCCGGGAACCATACGGCTCGTCTATTGTATATCCAATTTATCAAACCTATTTTTATTTATTTTTTACTTGATGTTTCTTGTGTAATTCTAATCACACATGCTACTTTTGTAAGTTTTCCACGCGTCTACGTTGGTCAAGGCTCTGTAGGCCAGCCTCTGTGAGTGCGTTTTCACTATTGAGTGAACTATTGAACTGATACCGCGCAAATCCATTCCATGGTAAAATTTATCTAGATGAAATTAGACTAAAACAGTTATAAAGTCTCTTTTATTGTTTTGTTCTCGTCCCTTAGTTGCAGCAAGCACTACAAAAGTATTGCCATACAACTGTTTTACTCCCTTCCTTTATACTGTGTATAACCTTTCATACATTAAAACTTAATCCCGACCTTGTTATTATGATGCAGAAAAGCTATAATTCAATGTAGAGTGATTCTAAATGTGAGGAATTGCTTGGTATGATAATATATAATTTGATGAGGCCAGTAATGTGGTAATGATCGGATTTGATGTACAGCTTCCTGTATTTTGCACGCTACAAGCGTTAAATATAAATATAAGTATTATATGATATGTTTCGTAAGAATATGTATGTACGGTACAGAGGATAAAAAGGTTCGTCACCTTAAGGTAAATTTTCGCTTGCACGGCAAGAATCAGTTATACCAACATACCGTTTTAAAAAGATCTGCCAACCTTCTTTAAATTACCTTTACATCAGAAGGAATCTACAAGCAGATCTAAACTTTCTGATCTCACAGTTAAGCATAATTTTCTGTGCAACAGGTATTACTCTGACAAATTTACGAAAGGTAATAAGTGCTATAGCATATCAAACGAATCAACTTGAAAACTGACGAACCTTTTCGTTCTTTGCCTGTACGAGTATGTATCTAAGCGGCTTACTTTAGTTCGGCTGAGTTTGACCGAAAATTACATTTCAAAGCGTCCATACGAGATTTTCTTCCGGCGCCTTATTCTGGTATTTATCTCTTAATGAAATGTTTTTTTTTCTTTATATCCAGGCACAGCAAGATTGTAAATGTATCTAAGCGTAATTAGAAACTTCAAAACAGAGAAGGAACACCTATTAATCAATGATAAAATAAAATGAATATAAGCCGTTTGTATTAAATGAGTAGAATAGGCCACCCTCACTCTTACCGAAGTGTCGTAAAAGGCGACTAAGGTAAAGCTGCTGGAATATAAGCCGTTTGTATTAAATGTCCGTAGATATACTTTTTAAACTTTTCAACTTATTCCACCTTGATTTACTACTAAACACATTATGTACATACTATATCTATAGGTATCGTGAAAGAAGTCTCTTCAGCGAAATAAGCGAAAAAAAAACAACTGTTCCATACAAAACAGAATATCCACCCGGCTATAATGTATGGAGCAGTCAATTTTTTTTCCGCTTATTTCGTTGATTTAACATGCTAAATGGACTTAATTCACGATACCTACTGTGTGGTTTTCGTGATGTAAATGATAAAAAAATAACGGTGTATAGGCAATATGTTACAAATTTCGCATTATAACTTTAGTCAATATAAATAAGAATTATTAAAGCGACGCTATTTTGTTAAGTACCTACACGATTATGTACTCAGATCTACTTGATGTTACAACTTCCGTGGTCGCAAGCGAACTGGCGGTGCGCGCCTTCTATACGGGGGTTGTTGTTCGGATCCGAGCATGCATCTCTGGTTTTTTTTAAATCTATGTGCGTATTCCTACCATGATGAGGGAAAACATCGTGAGGAAACCTGAACGATTCGGATAGTCGTTGGATAGATCGCATTCCACCACAGTGCGTTTCTCACGCCACTTCCTAGTGGCGTAGCGCGTAGTAAAACTGTGGAATCAGCTACCAACGATGGTGTTTCCGAACAGCTAGCCGGCAACGCCTCATGTGTTGCAGATGTCCATGGGCGACGGTAATCACTTACCATCAGGTGAGTCGTCTGCTCATTTTTCCACCATAATGTAAAAAAAAAGTTTCTGGAACGTGTAACCATGATTCAGTTGGTCTGGTTCCCCTGCAAAGGGTTGAGAAGGTGAGACGCTTTATTGTAATGACCAGACTCCCCAAATTCGGGATCATGGTCTATTGTATGGTATTTCCGAACCGATGCGATATTGCGATCTTTAAGAAACAAGCCTATACCTTCCTAAAGGGCCGGCAACCCACTCCCTCTGGTGTGGCTGATGTCCATGAGCGGTAGTGTCTCTTACCATCAGGTGACTCGCTTGATCGTTTGCCTCCATTTCTCATAAAACAAAGAAAAAAACCGGCCAAGTGCGAGTCGGACTCGCCCATGAAGGGTTCCGGTTCCGTAGCAGCAAGTAAGATATATGGAAGGTAAATTGCGGTTTACGGTTTATAACGTATTAAAAAAAAACTATTCACTATATCTAGTTCAAACCAATTTTCGTTATTAGTTTTCATGATTATGTACATCATATATTTTTTTAGTTTTATAATTCATTTATTATAGAAGTTAGAGGAGAGGGGACACACAATTTACCACTTTGGGAGCGTCTCTTGCGCAAAGAATTGTGTTTAGAAAAAAATATGTTAAAAACCTCCACATCATTTTTAAAGACTTATCCATAGATACCCCACACGTATAGGTTTGATGAAAAAAAAATTTGAGTTTCAGTTTCAAGTATGGAGACCCCCCCAATTTATTTTTTCCAATTTTTATGTAAAAATCGTAATGCGGTTAACAAAGTACATCTATTTACCAAGTTACAATAGTATAGTTCTTATAGTTTCGGAGAAAAGTGGCTGTGACATACGGACGGACACACAGACGGACAGACATGACGAATCTGTAAGGGTTCCGTTTTTTGCCATTTGGCTACGGAACCCTAAAAAAGGGTATCCACGGCTCCAGAGAGCTTAGGACACAACCGGGAATTACACGCCAAGACGAGGATATACAGTAAACGAGATCGCCTCGAGATTGTAAAACGGCTCCAGAATATGCGTGCGGGCAGCGAGTGTCAGTGCTATTAGGTTCTTTCACTTGCGCAACGCGCCGCGGGCGCCTAATAATGTCCATTGTTTATGCGGTCCAAGTTAAAAGCTTCTAAAAGGTTCAACGTTAAAGTCACTTTTTATATTTTTGTTAAATTTTTTTGCAATTTATTCTAAAGTAGGTAAATAACGTCCTTAAAAAATCCATCCTATTAGGTAGGAGTTGAACCCACAGCTTTTATTTTTTTTATGTGATAGGTGGCAGACTAGCAGACGGATCACCTGATGGTAAGCAATTGCCGCCGTCCATGGACACTCGCGACACCAGTGTAGTCACAAGTGCGCTGCCAACCCCCAGAACCCTTTCCCCCGGATTGGGCCTGGTTTTCTGTGAGGCCGTGGTATCACTCCGTCGAGCTGGCCCATTCATACTGAAGCGTTGCTCTCCCACGGTAAAACGGTATTTCACACGCGACACGCGAACCTGCAGAAGGTTTTCGACGGTTGCGTGTGTTTGCACACAAAAGGCTTAACATTAGGAAGGAGATTGATTGATGTGGAATTGCCCGAGCGCGAGTCGCTTGTGTTGTGTTGTGGTGTTTCACGCTCCATTTGGGGAGAAATGACATTGAGATGGGACACAGACACAGACTTTGTAGGGAGTGAAGAAACGCACCGGGGAAAGAGCACTTAGCAAGTACCTGGTGAGCGTCTCCCAAAATTCGGTCCGTATGCCGAGACGGTAGGAAGGACCATGGGCTGGTGGAGGGACTGTGTCTATTTCTTATAACTTGGACCAATCCCAATAGTAACGAAGAAAGTGTTTCATTCGGGCGCGCACGTGCTTGCGCCCGATCGTGACGTCACAATACACTAGTTGTATCTTGTTTCCGATGTTCGTTACATTTGTTACCGTTGTTACGTAATTGTTAGTTCGGTTCCGTAGGTGTCCGTTAGGGGCCGATCGATCACCCTGTATGTTAGTTAAGTTATGAATCTGTGTTACTATTGAGTATTTTAAGAGAGTAACCACGAAATAGACACAGAAAGTCGGCTCGAAGAGTTCGTTGACCTTCGCATTAGTAGTATAGCGTATCGTGTTTTTCCCCTACGTCTGCCTTTGTCCTCCCCTTCGTACTTCGGTTGCGTCCCAGCTCTCACTTTGAAGCCAATGGTATGCTTACCATAATTCAGGATTCGGGGAGTCTGGTAATTAGGTAGGAAACTATCCGAAACATGCAGGTTTTCTCACGACGTGTTCCCTCGCTGCTAAGCTAGAATTACCTACCTAATGGTAGATTTTTTTATATGAGAGATGGCAGACGAGCAGACGGATCACCTGATGGTAAGCAATTTGCAACACCAGTGGAGTCACAAGTGCGCTGCCAACCTTTTCCCCCTCCCCCCATTGGGCCTCCAGTAACCTCACTCAGACGGCGAAACACAGCGCAGGCGCTGCTTCACTCCGGTTTTCTGTGAGGCAGTGGTATCACTCCGGTCGAGCCGGTCCGGTCGGTAATTATGATCATAGATTAAGAAAATAATTATAAAAAGTGCCGCAAACCTCTATTTCCCGTATAGAAGGCGCGTGATTATATACTGATCATTCATAATTAACGATAAATGCCACGAATTTTTGCGTTTAGTATAATTTAATTTGCAACTTTGTACCTACACGCATAGAAGATCCCAGATTTCCGGATTGCGAACCTATACATTAAGATTTGGTCTGGCCCCTTCATCAAGAAATATTGGCCTAACTCAAAGCAACAACATTATATATTTTTTCACGTAATAAAATTATGTGAAGGATATCTAAATCTAACTCTAAACTTGACTAAATGTATACACATTCATAATATTCTGATTGTTATCTGTGTTGTTTTCCGAATAATAAATAAATAAAAAATAAATCAAGTATTAAAACCATCCAGCACCAGAAAATGATACCATCGCACACGCTCGTACAACTCAGCGAGATGGCACCATATTATCAAGATTTATAAGATAATATCTTTCTTCCTGCCGCTGCCGATGTTAAACTGATCGATGGGGCAAAGGTTACGAAAATGGAGTTCCCATGTTTGCCGAGAAACGCATTTGTCCGTATAATATGATGGATTTGTAACCCCATAAGTTGTACGCGGGAAAACTGTTTGATTGATAGGTACAGTCACGAGCACTAATAAGTATACAACCTTGTCCAAATATGAACCTTATTGCTCCGTCTTAAGAGTTGAGGTGTTACCATTTCATTGCAGGAGACTGTACTCTCTGACTTCTGTTGATACAAGAGAACATTAACAACTTGACTACGAATAAGGCGCTTCTATCAGAGATAACGAAGTGTTGCGAGGAATATATCCGTTAAGAGCCAATAGAATCGCTTCAATGAGGTGAAGCTAGGTAAATGAATTGATTGTATCGGGTGTTTAAAACACATTCCTCGCAACACATCTTCGCTCATCTCTGGTGGAAACGCAGTTTAAGCATGGACTAATTATAAAATTAGTCCATGGTCTAAGTAACTTTTTTTATTTTATTTTATTTATCGGTGTTTCGCTGCGTGAGTGAGGGTAAATCGTACTTCCCTCCTACATAGCTCCTCCTTACTTTAAAAATAAATGGTAACAACTAATTTTAATGGCACTTTAAACATGTTTCCCTTTGGCAATTAACACACAATACAACATTCTACAATACGCCCTAAATCGCTGGCTCAACAAAAGCACTTTCATTGCGTTGCGATTCTTTTCACAAATTTCAAACAACCAACTCGTTCTCCCATAAATATTTCTAACAAAACAATGTTCCCGTGTTAGAAGGTGCGAATTCCCCTGCCTTTAATTTCCCTTTGAGAAAAAAATCTGGACAAGTGCGAGTCGCATCGCGTCTGAGGTGCCGTGGTACATCCTTAGATTCAAGATACTGTTACACATGCTTATTTTAACGTGTATGTGTATGTGTAATGTGTAAGCACTCGGCGCCAAATGAACTTATCCTTGAAGTACTTCTATTTGAACCGTAATCATGTCAGGGAGGGGATAACTCTACCTGACGCCGTCTGTACATACCGCGCATTACCACAAGAAAACCAACATATTTGACATGATATTCGATTCTCAAATAAAGTATTAACAAATTATTGATGATCTACGAATAATTTGTTTTATAGGCTGTTACATATATTTTCATCTACAAAAATCTTAGTTGGCACTTC
This sequence comes from Marasmia exigua, assembly GCA_019059595.1. NCBI lineage: Eukaryota > Metazoa > Arthropoda > Insecta > Lepidoptera > Crambidae > Marasmia > Marasmia exigua. The sequence continues at coordinate 5,648,744 of CM032479.1, read as the reverse complement.
ATCTACCACTTTTCTGATTTTGGGATTGACTATACTGCCACCAATACACTGATCAAATACAACTGGCAACATACAAACGTTTGTCCAGGGTGGGGATCGAACCCATGCATAACCTTTGGCATATGAGACAGGGTCTGTCAAATGTGACCTCAGTCATTCATTTTAGTCATTGTGAAATAAGGGCGTAACTTACAAACGAACATACAAACAATAAAGCGATCCTGTAAGGGCTAAGTTGTTTCGTTTTTACGTGCAGAACCCCGAAAATAAATTACTCTTGCTAACTTTCAAATATGCATTGTCAGAGCTTACCCCGACAATGGAAACTTGCCCTTAAATTGGGGAATTTGGGGGAAAGTCCAGGGAAGGCAATTACGGACCCCTCTGTTAATTAAACGGAATTATTCAAGTGTTAGTAAATGAATTAACGCGATTTGGCCATACAAGCCTTTTTGTTAGGCCGCTTGTTATGTCAAAGAGAAGTTAATTGCTGAAAGTAATTTTATAATTTTGAAGAAAACAGGTCAATTTGAAAAGCCTTGTTGTTATACGGTGTTTTGGTATGGTTGGATGGTGGAATTCGTTTATAATTTAACATCGTTGACTTTATACTAATTGAGGAAATATACTTTACAAATCTATGGAGGGGAAAACGGAATGAATGGTAAAAAATATGGCCACCGCCCAGAGACACCCGCGACAACAGTGTAGTCACAAGTGCTCTGCCAACCTTTAAACCCCTCTTTCCCCTGGATTGGGCATCCGGTACCCTCACTCACGGAAAACACAGCACAGTGCTGCTTCACGCCGGTTTTCTGTGAGGCCGTGGTATCACTCTGGTCGAGCCGGGCTGGCTCGATTCATGCCGAAGCGTGGCTCTCCCACGGTCAGACGGATATTTATTTAGTACAGAATATTTCCTATGCCAAGGTCTCCCTCTCATTTTTGCGAGTAATTCTCAGTTGCGGCCAAAGATATGCTTGGACCATGATTCAGGATTTAGGGAGTCCGGTAAAGCTAATAAAGTAACTGCCTTACGATTCTCAACCCTTTAACCCGTAAGAACTTGCACACTTTTCCAAAAAAGTCCGATAGTCATAGTCTTAACACCAGAAATAAACATAGGCTTGCCGTCCCGGTCCTCAGACTTCATAAAATCGGTAATTCGTTTGTTGGCTTAAGTATTAGGATATTTAATATGCTACCACAAAATGTCATTAACCTATCACTGGATATGTTTAAGTCCCATAATAAAACCTGCCTAATGAAGAAAGGTTACTATAGTTTACAACACTATTATAATAAGGATAAGGATTCTTTGTCAGGTTAATTGATTAATATTTTGAGTTGTTATTCGTAGTAGTCTATTAACTTTCATAATTGTATTTTTTTTCTCGATTATAACTCTGTAACATCATCAATATTTGAAAAGAGAAACTACTGAGTTTCTTGCTGGTGTCTTCTCAGTAGAAATCGATATTCCGAACCAGCGGTAGATATTATGTACCTTTTTTGACATTCATAAGTGTTCTGTGTGGACCTAAATTGAATAAAGATTTTTTATCTTTTTTTAATAAAAGAACCAGATTAACTGAATCATGGTATAAGCTTAGTATCTACCTACGGAATCAGATCAATGTATGATTTTGGTATGTGAAATTATTTTACTAATGCTAAAGATTTCCAGTGTTGCCAGTGTTGACATACGGAACCGAAACGTGGCCGCTTACAATGTGATTAAGGAGGGTCAAAGTCATCCAGAGAGCAATGGAAATGGCTATATTCGGAGTCACTTCGCGTGATCGTATCCGAAATGATGAGATCCGCAGGAGAACTAAGGTCACAGACATAGCCCAAAGGATTGCATGTCTCAAGTGGCAATGTGTAGGGCACATGGCGAGGAGAACAGACGACCATTGGGGCAGACAGGTCCTCGAGTGGAGGCCACGAACAGGAAGTCGCAGCCGTGGCAGGCCTCCCACAAGGTGGACCGACGATCTGGTGAGGGTTGCGGGAAGCCATTGGATGCGGGCGGCAAAGGACCGATATGTGTGGAGAACATTGGAGAGGCCTATGTCCAGCAGTGGACGTCTATTGGCTGAAATTATGATGAATGCTAAAGATTAAGATGGGAGAGGATCGTAAAGTAAAAAGAGCTCACCTAGGACGGCCAAATGGTCGAAAGCCAGTTAACCGTCCCAGTTACCGGACCAAAAAGGATTTGCGTGGACTTCTGGCGGATAACCGGCAGAAGGTGGCGTAGGACCGACCTAGAGGATGAACTCTTATTATCGGAGGCCAAAGCTCGCTTTAGGTCTTTGCGCCAACCCAGTTAGTTAGTTAATGCTAAAGATTGATTGGAGATTACAGACTAAGATGAATAGATGTTATACTCTGCACAACACAGCCGCTAATTGGCGTGCGTCATCGGACCTGTTTGGACATACCTATACATACATACGAGTATATATTACGTATACTTATGTATACCCCGCAACGAGTTCAATGGCTAATTGCAGTATAGATCTTATGATGTACACTGTGAAATGCAAATAAAGTATTGAGTATAGATTTGTTCGCTACCGAAAAACCATGTCATAAAAGGATATGGGGACTAAAATTGGTAAAAGTTAAGCCATGTTTACGTCAATACACTTATTTTCATGTCAGGACATTCTTTGTTAGAACTTAAGGCCATCAATACATCATTTCAACATACCTAATCTTAAATATCGTTTTTGAAACTGAGTTTCAATGTCCTATATTATAGGAGTTCATTTATTAATAAAGACTGATGTATGACAGTTTCATTAATATAAGTGTGGTCCCCGGCAGAGAAGAATAGGCCACCCTCACCGGTCTTACCGAGGTGTCGTAAAAGGCGCCTAAGGTAAAACTGCTGGCATGATCATCAGCACCCAGAGAAGGAAAACTCTGCATTTATATCTAAACCCTCGCCAACCCAAATCCAAACCCCAACCAAACAAAATTGATTACCGCCAAAAGCGGCCACTTTTAGTGCGAATCAATTTTTCGCGTACAAATGTTGGGTCCGCATTTGTGCATGGTTATTTAATAAATAGTATAAGTGTTTGCCGAGAGGTTGTAACCCCGAAATTGCTTAAAATAGTTTAAGTAGTAGCTAACAATTAAAATCGATTAGCGTCACTACTGTGCCCTACCCGTCACCCTAAGTACAAATCAATTATTATGAAACCAGCCAACCTGTAGTTTGATTCATTATTCTTCATTTGGTTACAAATTCCTGTTAACATCGTTATCAATAATAAATCTTCTATCATTAGAACATCTAATGAGGCGATGCTAATAGGTAATTTCCTGCGATGTGAACACGTAAAATAATATTGTTTGCATTTTATGCCAGTTTCATGTTTTAGCATTGAACTTTACAAACTTAGCATTTTTTTAATAATTTTTATAATTACTTATTTTATATATATATACATCATCATCATCATCGTCAGCCCATTTAAGTCCCCACTGCTGGGGCACGGGCCTCCCTTAATCACATGAGGGGTAATTGCCATACTCACCACGCTTGGCAGACGGGTTGGCGAGGGTTTTGATATAAATGCAGAGTTTTCCTTCTCTGGGAGCTGATGATCATGCCAGCAGCTTTACCTTAGTCGCCTTTTACGACACCTCGGTAAGAGTGAGGGTGGCCTATTCTGCTCTGCCGGGCACCACACGGCGGACGGTTTTTATATATACAGAGTTACAAAATTGAATCAATAAATCTATAATATTCATCTTGAATGAATGAATGAAACTTTATTTGGCACAATACAAAACAAGGAAACTTCATTAGAAACATAACCTAGACATAAATTATAAACGAAAAGTAGGACAACATTATCCCTGTATGCGCCAAACAGGCGGCCGCTTAGCAATAGTCGGTGCTGATCCAAGAGACCAACCCCGACGCTGATTTGAGCTGCTTCAGGCCGGTTTTCTGTGACGCTGTGGTATCACACCTGTCAAGATGACCCATTATGCCGAAGCGCGACTCTCCAGTAAGCAGTTGTTATTGTTAGTTAGCGTGACTTACGGCCACCTTTCCTCTACCGGCCGATGATCAGAGGTATCGTAGCGCAAATCACTCGTTTACCTGAAATGATAAGAATTATAATGTTACTAGTCTGATAGTGTTGGGTAATATACGCCCAAACGATAAGTATAATACGATAAGTATACAGAGATCTAAAGTAACAATGTACGATTTTGGCGGTCTAAACGCTGGGCGCGCAATCGGTCTCTACCAGACACCCTTTAGTTAAAAGACAGGTAAGGGTCGTAACAGGTAGCACGAAATAACTGGACACAGTAAGCCGGCTGCCTACATTGCGAGCTAAACAGGTGGCTTACAACGAACCCGTCCCGTAATGAACAAGCACATACATGTCGCATGTAACCAAAGAGACCGCGCGTGTGAAACGGACGAAAACTCCGATTTAGTCGTAAATTCTCCGATTTAGTTGTAAGCTCCGATTTAGTTGTAAACCAACAAAAAACTCCGATTTAGTTGTAAACCATCTACGCACACATATGTTTGTGTGCGTAGATGGTTTACAACTACTGTAAGCTGTAAGCGAGCATGTGCTCGCTTACATATGATTTCGGCGTGTTTCGGCGTGAATGAAAGAGACAGACCTGCGGGAGAAATAAGATACGATATACTGCTATAACTATAACGAACTTATCGATATCAAGGGCTGCTAGAGGTTAGTTTCTTTGTCTTATTTTGTACAGTTAGTGAGCTCGTCCTATTACTTATGTGCGTATTTCTACCATTCTTTTAAATTTCTTTTTTTAATAATTCACAAAATCACATTCATTGATCTGACTCCGAGATAGGTAGCTCAAGCACCTGTGTAATGGATATAAAAACAAACAGCGGAACTACAAATGTATACATATAATACTTTTGTTTTGTAAATACATACATATAATACATAGAAACACCCAGACCAATACAAACAGACATGTTATTGCACCAAATGTTTTTACTGTGCGGGAATCGAACCCGCAACCCTTGCATCAGAGGCATCATTCAGTACCACTGATCCAAATTGGTCGACCTCTTACCTCATCGATTGGAAAACATCGCGAGAAGCCTTGTTTCGGATAATTTCTGTAACGAGATTAGTATCTAAGCATGATTCATTTGATCTGATTCCCCTGTTAGAAGGTTGCAAAAGTCAGACGGCAGCTCATCATCATCATCATCAGCCTATCGCAGTCCACTGCTGGTTTCGCCACCGTGATCTATCCATGGCTTCTCGCATCCAGCTCTTCCCAGCCATCCTGCGCAGATCGTCCCCCCACCTAGCCAGAAAGTAATTAAGTGTCAATGGGCTGGCCATATTAGCCGCAGAACCGACAACCGATGGGGTAAACGAGTTCTAGAGTGGAGACCACGTCTTGGCAAACGTAATGTAGGGCGCCCTCTGGCTAGGTGGGGGGACGATCTGCGCAGACGGCAGTCGCTTCATTATAATTACCGGATTCTCCAAATCTTTAATCATGGTCTTGTCGTACCCAGCGGCTTGGGCTTCAAAGCGACAGCTTTGGACACAACTGGGAAAAACACGTTAAGATGATGAACGAGTTCGTCGTATCGTGAGTAATTATAACTGGCCAAAACTGGATTGAAAATAAAAGGTTGCCTATTCAATTTTGACATGAGCGACAAAGATAGACATAAAAATAATAATGAACTTTATGGACACTGAGTAAGTGAAAACATTGGTTAAAAATGAATAATAAAGAATAGGTTTTTTTCATGAGATAGGTGGCAGATGAGCAGACGGATCATCTGATGGTAAGCGGACAGCCGCGACACCAGTGGAGTCACAAGTGCGCTTGCCAACCTTTAATTCATTAATTGTATTATTTTCTGGTATACTTAAATTACCTGCTCTATTGGAAACCTTATATTATTTAAGTATCAATAAAAATAATGATAAACATTGTGACGTTTAGAAACGTGTTTAATAAATCGCCCCAAGCAGCATAAAAGCGAACGCATCTATTAATGAGATTATAATCTGTTACACAATATAGAACTAGTCGGACATCTTGATTTGATAGCCAATAACATTGAGAACAGGTCAACGAACCCCGGCCAAGGTGCCTGTGTCATTTGACGCGTTCCATTTTTGAAATTAATCAGATTAACGTTATTTTGTTAATTCGTTTTGGCCATTTACAATGTGATTTCGTGTTTTGAAGTAAAAAAAGATAAAAGTCAAGTCCGTGATAACAACCAAATAGTTTTTGATTCGGCGGTTATGGCTAAAACATAGCTGCGTGGGCTGATGCAATTGCACAGATTTTAAATTAGTGCCTAGTTGTGTGTGTAGTGGTTTTAGTGTACAAATTTGGTCTTAAGTAAATAACACACATAAAAATTTCATCTCGTGTCCCACCTGAGGACTCGAACCCACACCTTCCACAATCCGGGTGAATGTTCTACCAATTAAACCACTGAACGCGTTAGTAAGTTAGTCGAAATTTGTAAGTGCTTGATTCGACATGATAGTCTCATCAATATTGTAGGTATATTTACAATATCCAGTAGAAATATTATTACAAATGAAATTTTTAAGTGTGTTATTTACTTAAGAATAAATTGCAATAGATTGCTATAAAAAATATCAACTACAAATTTGGTGTTTATTTGTGCAGTGAAGTACCGCAAAGTGATCCTAATAATAGAAATCGTTAGATTGTATCGTTTTTAACACTGCTATTGTGTGTCGAGTGCGTTGTCTCGTGATAACTTGCTTGGACCGAATAGAGTCTTAAAACCCGCGATTGCTTTTAGAGTGATATCCGCTACATCCGTAGGTCGATAAAACACCGACGTTTATTGAGTGACTGTGACTTTGAAAGATGTGTGGTCCCCGGCAGAGTAGAATAGGCCACCCTCACTCTTACCGAGGTGTCGTAAAAGGCGACTAAGGTAACTGCTGGCATGATCATCAGCACCCAGAGAAGGAAAACTCTGCATTTATATCAAAACCCTCGCCCACCCGTCTGCCAAGCGTGGTGAGTATGGCAATTACCCCTCATGTGATTGAGGGAGGCCCGCGCCCCAGCAGTGGGGACTTAAATGGGCTGACGATGGGTACAATCTCTAGGAATTTCTTATCGCTAAATTATGGACAATTTTAAGTATGTATTTTTAACGCCTACCTACTTTTGAAATTATCACAAACTTAACCTTAAACTTTAACACAAGTGTTTGCATGTTAATTAGCCTACTGACTTGTTTTGCATTTTTTCATATAGATAATTGGATTACTTGAGAATGTTGATATTTAAAATATCTTATGATTTTAAAACAAAATCTGTGTTGAGAATAGAGAATAATGAAAGTATCAATTAATGTGACGGGTAGGGCACATTAGCGACGCCAATCGATTTTAATTGTTAGCTACTAAACCGGATCTATTTTAAACAATTTCGGGGTTACAACTTCTCGGCAAACACTTGAACTATTTGTTAAATAACCATGCACAAATGCGGACCCAACATTTCTACGCGAAAAATTGATTCACGCTAAAAGTGCCCGCTTTTGACGGTAATCCATTTTTCGCTTACAAAAACGGATCCAACATGGTTAATTAAAAATAGTAAAAGTGTTTGCCGAGAGGTTGTTACCCCGAAATTGTTTAAAATAGGTCCGATTTAGTAGCTAAAAATTTAAATCTTCGATTTAGTAGCAAAAAAAGATTGGTGTCGCTAGTGTGCCCTACCCTCACCTTAATGAATGAAATACTATACCGTCTGTCACGCTGCGCCATCCGCTAGCTAAAAGGTTGCTATGCCATAGAGATTCCGTGTGGTTTAGCGACCTTTAAAATTAAATTAAATATCATTTATTTCAACAAAATTACAGGTCATATACAAAATAGAAAATAGAATAGTTAATAATAGCAATACAATATTTGACATTGATACATTGTAATGAGTATATAAATGTCAAGTTAAATTAAATTCATCGGGGATTATAAAAGTCAAGTTAAATAGAAATAGAAGTTGGTTCATCATCATCATCATCAGCAACCCACACTCGTCCACTGCTGGACATAGGTCTCCCCTAATGCACGCCACTGCTCCCGATTTTCGGCCACTCTAATCCAGCCCACACCAGCCAGCCTTCGAATGTCACCATCCCATCTTGTCGCAGGGCGTCCTACACTACGCTTACCGAGTCGCGGTCTCCACTCAAGGACTTTACGGCTCCAACGGCTGTCAGTTCGGCGGCTAATATGACCAGCCCACTGCCACTTCAGTTTGCTTATTCGGTAGGCTATGTCGGTGACTCTGGTTCTCTGTCGGATTACATCATTTCTGATGCGGTCCCTCAGAGATACTCCGAGCATAGCCCGGTTCAAAGTCGCTCAAAGAGCTATCTCTTTGAGCGACTTTGAACCGGTGGACTAGTGCAGCCGTGCCAAAGTTGGTAATACAATTAAAATTATCATAAAAATGTTAATAATGTTGTTTTAGCCAGCCAACAACGCAGCGCGAGTATTTGCGTTTAGTATGACAGGCAACCGGACATAAATTCTATGTGCCTTTAATTTGGCCAGAACAATTCTTTCGGCACATTTCCAACCGCCGAAACGGTAACGTTACGTAACGTTGCACCGGCTGCTAGTTACGTTACGTTACGGTACGTGATAGTCTGCTTAATTGTTATTGTTATGCTTTTACATCGAGCATTTTTATTGCGAATTAGAATGATTTGGTTCCGGAAGGTTAAATTTAAATTATTATACGTAAAAGTTGATAACATTTTTGTCGTTATTTAAGAGTAGGTAATTCGGGCTTTTTATTTAACACATAGTTTAGGCCAGTTTTTTATGCGATAACATCATCGTGGGGAATATTGCATGGCTGTGAAGTTTCGGCTAGATTTTGAAACGTGTAATCACGATTTAGTTGGTCTGGTTCCCCTGTTAGAAGGTTGCGAAGGTCAGACATCAGTCGGGCAGCCAGTGCTAGCGCCATCTAGAGGAAAACGACCAATTATGTACTTAAAGAACGCTAAACCACCTGCTTGATTGCTTTTTACCAGCTCCATCTGTTTTTTTATAACAGTTCAATGACTTTTTACAAGCAACATGTAACGAAAAACGCTGAACATTTTTTCCATGCTTAGGAAAAAAGAACAAATTGAAATAACCACTTAGCAGGTGCAAGGTCATTTTATCCAGTCAGGAGCCTAATGGCGGATGTCGCATGAAAACCATACAAAAACTATGTTTTTACGACATAAATCGTATGATGAGAAAATATCACGAGAACTGGGTTCCAGGAGCCCAACTCTCATGCTCGTAATATTTATTTTCATACGACATATATCACTAAAACACAGTTTTTTGTATGGTTTTCAGGTTATACCGCCATGTTTTTAAAATATCACGAGAATTGGGCTCCTGTTATGCAGACGCATTGCTCATAATCCGATACCATAGCGCTGTCATTCTTTATAAATATAGGACGATAGACCATAAAGCAGTTTAGACGTTTGAAACAATTTTCTAACAAAGTTTTCGAAAAAACAATGAAAACTGCTTCATAACAGCGTTTTAGCTAACAAAGGTTTTACAACCATTTATAAATAAAACCCTTATAAAAGCATAAGCCACGAATTACAATACCACATCAATGCGATTTGGTATTTGTATTTGATGAGAATTTGATGTGTTTTTAATTTACTCTTAAATCTTGAACGGTTTAGGATTGATTGATACGAATTTAGGAAAACCGAAAGTCTACAAAAACTGCGTAAATATTGACTGATAAGAATATAGTATATAAAGTGAAAGTCAAAGTCAAATAATTCTTTATTTGCATAAGCTTGTACACAGCACTTACAAATACTCATGCATTTGAATGACTTAAAACTATTTATGTTATAATATTTATATATTGTATCGTGTCTCTCCCGCACGTCTGTCTCAGTCTGTACTGCCGAAACTTACTAGGATTACTGTAAGCGCGCATGCGTGTGTGCGTGGTCTGTTTACCTCGCAATGCAGGTAGCTGTGGTTCTGTATACATATTGCCACGCTTCGGCATGAATGTGCCGGCTCGACCGGAGTGATACCACGGCCTCAGAGAAAACCTGTGCTGTGGTGTTTCGCTGCGTGAGTGAGGGTACCGGAGGCCCGTTCAGGGGGAAATGGGGTTTAAGGTTGGCAGCGCAGTTGTGGTGTCACGGGTGTGTATTGGCGGCGGCAATCGCTTACCATCAGGTGATCCGTCTGCTCGTCTGCTGCCTATCACATTTAATAAAAACAATTTTTCTATGGGACCAATTGGGAAAAATGCTGTTTCTTACATTTTGATGGTTTCACTTATAATTTCGTTACCGTGCGGGGTAACGAAAGTACAAATTAAACGCTTTCAAATAGTGAGTCTCATAACTGCACAAGTGCATGGCCAGATGCAGAGGGGCCGCCTTCGTCGATGAGTTACATCCTCTTTAACTGATTGTCTACTCACAGACTACGTCTTGGGCGTAACTACCGACCTATTTTCTACTAGGTACTCGTAGTCAACTACAAGATCGACATAGTTGATATTTTTAAAGCAATCTTTTGCAATTTATTCTTAAGTAAATAACACACTTACCGCCGTGTGGTCCCCGGCAGAGTAGAATAGGCCACCCTCACTCTTACCGAGGTGTCGTAAAAGGCGACTAAGGTAAAGCTGCTGGCATGATCATCAGCACCCAGAGAAGGAAAACTCTGCATTTATATCAAAACCCTCGCCAACCCGTCTGCCAAGCGTGGTGAGTATGGCAATTACCCCTCATGTGATTGAGGTAGGCCCGTGCCCCGGACTCGGACTTAAATGGGCTGATGATGATGAAATAACACACTTAAGATGACGGGTAGGGCACACTAGTGACGCCAATCGATTTTATTTTTTAGCTATCTAACCGGATGTATTTTAAACAATTTCGGGGTCACATCCTCGCGGCTAACACTTATACTATTTATTAAATAACCATGCATACATGGTGGGTCCAACTCGTACGCGAAAAATTTTTTCGCGTACAAAAACGGACCCAACCCCGAAACTGTTTAAAATAGATCCGGTTCAGTAGCTAAAAATTAAAATCGATTGGCGTCACTAGTGTGCCCTACCCGTCACCTTAAAAATTTAATCTTGTGTTCAGGTGGGACTCGAACCCACACCTTTCACAATCTGGGTGAATGTTCTATCAATTAGACCACTGAACGCGTTTCTAAGCCCACGAAATTTGTGCTTGATTCGACATGAGCTGTCTGTGGGGTATCCACACGTATAGGTTTGATGAAAAAAAAAATTTGAGTTTCAGTTTCAAGTATGGAGGCCCCCCATTTTTTTATTTTTCCAATTTTTGTGTAAAAATCGTAATGCGGTTAAGAAAATACATCTAGTTACCAAGTTTCAATAGTATAGTTCTTATAGTTTCGGAAAGTGGCTGTAACATACGGACGGACGGACAGACGGACAGAGCGGACAGACATGACGAATCTATTAGGGTCCGTTTTTTGCCATTTGGCTACGGAACCCTAAAAACACATTTACAAAATACGAGTAATGCATAGTCTCCAGTACCTATCCAACCTATTCAAAGAAGAGCTGAAGATTGAGCGGTTTCACTTACCGACTAAACTTACTATTTACTATCGCCTTAGTGAAGCCTTCACCAGAATCCTAGACAAAAGGCTGGCAGCAGAATAAATTTAGTTCAATTTATTTTCTTTTCAATTTAAGGCCAATAGAGAAAGCCTATGAAAAAGAGCGCGACATAAAATTCGCGATTCGCGTGAATATACTCCCCAAACAATAGGGTTTGGTTTTTACAGTAGAAAATTCAGGACTGAAAATGTCTGTTTTTTCGCTGCCCGTGAATGAAAAGTATTTTTGTGACGGGGCACAAAGCTTGTTAATCTGTGTGAGTTGAATGATAGTGTAATGAAAGGATACCTAGGGTTTTATTTTCGATTTGGGATATATACAGGGTGTACTTATTGGTAAAAAATTTCATCTCCTCAACCACCTCTTGATCGAAAAAAAAAATTCTACGACTTTTGTAAAATCGTTGAATTTTTTTCGACTGACCATATACCAAAAATGACCAAGTCACGTAATCTTATAGTGTTTGAAAAGTTGAATGTTAATCTAAAGTATGTTGTAATGTTTAAAAAAAATAAAACATTATTTTCCTGCGAATTCCTAGCGTTCAAAAATCCTAAGAGAGATTTGTAAACTCTATTCAGCTTATTATAGATCACGATCTATTTATTACCGCACTAAAGCTTATGTCATCCTGTTCCGACACGTAATGTTAAAAGGAGCTGGCATAAATTTTGTTCCGGGACTATCCTTAGTTTGCGATTTGTAATAAGAGGGTATTTTTATTCATTATTTCATAGAAATGGGGTGAGCCATGCGTCTCATAGCCACTGCGACCAGTAGATGATCTATTGTGGCAGCCCCGTAACCTATTACAGCACCTCATGTAGCTCCAGTTCCAGGATAAACCCGAGAATGGAGCTGATGGGGGAGCTCTTGATCTCGTCTGCTGAGATCGTGTGTGCTCCCAGGTGCCGGCTTCTGCAGCGGTGCAGCGCTATGCACTCGCCGAGGACGTGGATAATCGTTTCCCCGTCCTCGCGACAGAACCTGCAGATTTTGGTATCTGAAAGGCCCATGTTGTGCAGGTGCTTGTTTGATTTGAAGTGCCCTGTGAGGGTCCGAATGAGTGCCCTAACATGTCCTCTACTCAGATAAGAGAGTTTATTTTTTATGGTAATTATGTGAATGGAAATAAAACTGTTTAGTGCAACACCATATTACTTTATTTATCTGCCATCTTCTATAGTTATATTAATGGATGTAACAATAGCTTTTATTTCAAACATTTTATAAAACTTTTTAATGTTAGGTAGGTATGTGGCGATTGGACTGTATAGGTATAATCGAGCGCTGGTAATGGGATGCCAATAACACTTATGACATGAGCTAAACTTTAAGTTTAATTCATCGTATTTTCACAGTAACTTAAGGCAATGCAATTAACAAAACAATAATCTTATCAAAACCAGTAAAAAATTAATATATAAACAATATAAAAAAGCAACAATTTGAGGGTTTTCAAAGCGCGAGTGAATAGCTATCTTCTAGGTAATTGTGATACATCTTAGACCATTTATCACTTACCATCAGGTGAAATATGGTCAAACGCTTACCTATCTACAATAAAAAAAAGGGTGGTCCAGTCGTGGATCCTCAACAGTGTAAATAAAGGTATACAAAGTTTCGAACATAACTTATCTATTTAATGAAAACTTATTATCTAAAAAAATAGAAAGAAATAAAATGTTTTGCCTAAAGCAAAAAGGTTTATAAACCCTAAAAAATATTCTAGTGTAGCAGAATTTTGGGATAAATTTTGTGGAAAAATACAAAGTAATACGAAGTACCAGAGATAGTAAACCTTGATAAGCTAGGCCGTAACTTTTTAGGACAAAACACGTAACGTATGCAAATGCAGTGAATTTCCATAAATTGGAAAAAACATGACGTTGAGTCAGCACGTTACCCAAACCACAGTATTGAAAGATAACAGTAAAGAACAACTTTGTCTGCTTTAAATTCAAAACAGAAATTGGATAGCTCGCATAAAAGTTATCCGACTCTCAGAGATAAAATAAAATTTTGTTGTAGGTATTCTGTTAGGTACTCTTCCCCCTGATGTTCAAATGTCAACATTAGGCCTAACAAAAAAAAAGAGTTTTATAAGTTAATTCACGGAAAAGGTATGAAGATGTTGATTTTTGAATTCAAATAAAAGCAAGGACAATGACACTACATCATACTCAGGGGATAAGTCCTACAGAAATTTGCCAAAATTTTTTTCTGGCCGGCACTTGGCACCAAAAAAAGAATGTCTTTCTACATTCAGAGAAGCCTATTCACTCGATCGAGGCACTCGACGAAATAGTCGAATTAGAGATTTCCATACATTCGTCCATATAAATGTCAAATTCGATATTTATATTTGTTGTTATATAATGGCTGTATTCCTTAATTCATAAGGAGCAGTTAAAAACTGATTGTATTAGTTGTGGAGATACAACTATGTGTCTCTTTACTTTTTTCATCAGCTTAAGAAATATCGCCAAATTAACGCCATATCTCTCTTGGAGCCCAATTCTCGTGCTTGTGACATTTATTTTCATACGACATATCACTAAAACATAGTTTTTTTGTATGGTTTTAGGGTGATATCCGCCATGTTTTCAAAATATCACGAACACGAGAATTGGGCTCTTGATCCGTGTGCCTACATATTCCTCATCCAATCAGAGTTCAGTACAGGCTCTGTCACGTGAATAGCGGTCCGCGTAAGTACACACGGCGTCACGTCGTATTACCCTTGTCGGACTTTGGACCAGTCCTTGTGTCTGAGATACAAGTGTTAATTTTGCACTGAGGGTGGAGGGGGGTAACTTGACTTGACGCCGTCTGTACCTAGTATGGAATGTTTGCGCACTAAAGGTCACCGTTAGACATTCGTGCCGCGACTTGTAACAATCCTCTTAAGGTCAGCAGCTTATCGAGTCATCCACATTTGTTTGTGGCTGAAAGATGACATGGAATCCAGTAATTAACAAGTGCAAACCCCGTGTTAGGCCGTTACTAACGCAAACAAACACCGATACTGTTAGTGTAGTGTGTCGGAGTAGCTTCACTGACTAATTCATCTAGTGGCGAATTAATATAAAAGAATGTGAGGGTGTCCGAAGATTCACAGCCTGGCCCCAGCAGACGACGCCGTGCTCCGCCAGTCCGCTCGTGACCACGGCTGCTGTAACGTAGCCGAAACGTCGAGCCAAATATGTGAGTTCACATAATAAATATCGTGTTAATCCCCGTATTGATACATTGTAGATGTCTCACTGTAATAAGATTCGCTATACCCCAACCTCCCTTCAGAACTGAAGCAAATTGGCGCTGGAATACATAATGAGCGTAGACTCACCTTGACTGGCATTCGTAAAAGGCCACCCGATAAACTAAAAGTGTAAAATTCTGAAAATCTGATTAAATGCTTAACTAAACTTTGGGGACCGATTTTTAAGTCGGAGCCTCGTTGAGAGGCTGAAGAGCTCAAACCAAAGTAATGATGTCTTTTCAATGTTCTTTGAGAAAAAGGTATCTTCTTCAGAATGTTTTGACGTGTACAAAAAGCAGAATGTTCATTGTTACATTATCATCTCATGATATATCATCTGTGGCTGCCAAAAAATGAGACACTTAAAATCTTGAAAAAAAATTAGCTGCGAAAAAACCGCCTTCAAAAACCACGAATTAAAAAGTGTAAAATAATATTTTTAACACTTTATAAACGTCAAATAATATTTTATAACAGTACACTCGAGAAAAGGTTTTACTGAAGTCGGCGCTTAATCCCTGTTGGATAACTGAATGTTGTATTAAATTACAAGACTTTTTTTAATCTATATCGTGGTCGTCTATAACGTGGCCCGCGACTTTAAAATGTGAATTGTACTTGTAGGAGGGAACTATCAATAGTTCCGCAACACTAGTACAAACAGACAGGCATCAGGTTACTACTGTCAGGATTCCGCAGTTGATATTGAACCGAATGTGTTTGACATTAGAGACAAGATGCTAACCACCTACTACTATTGTACACCTCGTCCTGCAGTTTATTAGTGTTGGATTAAGTAACTACTCCTCTTTGTTACCTATGAGGGGAACCTAAGTAGTCATGCTCACTCAAATGTCTCTGAGGTGGTGGCGCTATGTGGCGGGTCATTACATTCCCTCTAATATGGTTGAGTGAAATGATGGCTGACACATACGTCATACTTGTGAACAGGTGCCACCTTTGGGGACTGGTCTGCTTCGGTTTACCTCATAATATTTATTTTATTAATATTTCCTTTATTTTATTTTGTGTAACAATTGAACTGTATGGCTTGGTATGATGATGACACAACATTGTATGAAAATTTGGCGATTAAAAAGAGTAGGTAACTGGCGAGTTTCTTGCCGGATCTTCTCGACCAGAAACAACTTTCCGAGCCGGTGGTAGAATCGCATTATGTTTATTTATTTCTTTAGTATATTATAAGTATCAGCATATTTATGTATTAACATGTAAATTATACATAAGTACTTATAAATAGTTTTAAGTCATTCAAATGTATGACGATTTGTAAGTGCTGTGTACAAGCCTATGCAAATAAAGAATTATTTGAAAAAAAAAAAAATTAAGATGAGAATCGACTGAGGAAGCTTCACAGATTTGTATGTTTTGATGTGTGTGACTGTACGGATAAACAGAGTGTGTGTGTTAGGATTATGATGTATTTTATTGGTGTGATTTGTCTTGCACCCGGAGAGATGGACCCATGTTGTCACGAAATGGCAGCCTGTAGATGGCCGTCGCCCAAGAGGCAGGCCGAAAAAGAGATGGCGTGACGACCTGGACCAATACTCCCGTAACTAGTAGATTTAAAATAATTGTATTTTCTTAATAAATATTCACTACTTAGTTCAGAGGGCGTGCTCTCGAGCACTCGACATTGAAATCGAATTTAAAGATTTCATACGTTCATCTACAAATCTCTAACCCGACTTCAATGTTGAGTGTACGAGAATTGCCCCCTCTGTTCTAATGATCGAAGCCCTCAAAAAGCAGTGGTTAAAAACATTTTCTGCTAATTAAAGTTACCTTGAGTGACTCAGTGCGAGGCTTTTGCGGTTGCGCCGCTGCGGTTGGCGTGCACGATGCTTGAGGTTAAGAAAGTTAAAAAAAAGGTTGTTGATATCTTCAAAAGCATAGAACTCATATAATGATGTTTTCATCAATTACAATGGAAAAATTTTCACTTTCATTGTACTAAAGAGAAGTGTAATATGCTTTTTTAACACAGATAAAAAATCGAATGTTCCAACTACTTTGCTCCTTGATAGATATTAGGTCTTTACCTATAAAATTGCCATTTTTTATAGCGATTTTCTTACAAGTTGTAGGTATTTTCTAAAATAACTTTATTTGATTTGTAAAGTAACTTTTAATGCTCCTACTCCATAATTAACCTTGCTTTAATGGACAACGTTTAGGATGGGTAGAATAGTTTTTCAAAAAACATAGGTATCTTTAATTATTTTTTTTATTTTATTTTATTTATTATCATAGCACACAAAACAGATTACAATCAATGAGACTTATTTTAGTAGCATGAAAATGTACATGACGAGATTGTAGTCCAAAATTATGTATGCCTAAAAGCTCAAGAGTTAATTAACATAACAATAAACAAATGAAGTATTAAATTATAAATTAAATTAAATTATAAATTATACCAAATTATAAATTAAATGTCAAAACATAAATTAAATGTCAAATCATAAATTAAATGCTAAATCATAAGTTAAATGTCAAATCATAAATTAAATGTCAAATCATAAATTCAATGTCAAATCATAAATTAAATTAATTACAAGTCAAAAGTAAAATATAATTACAAGTCAAATTAACAATTTAATTACAAATTAGGTATTAGAACTTATTATTATACAATTGTCGCCGGAACTGTTGCAGTGTTAGATAGAATATATCCATATCTCTGTCAAATTTTAAAATTTCATTGTATTGGCGACACATCCTGACTATTGGGTTGTAATACGAGGTGTTATTAGTATATATTTGGAGATAAAACATATTATAATTGCGGTTACGAGATCTAAATCTGGTATTAAAATTAAGCAAAGAGAGGAGATAAGGGGAGTCAATTTTGTAGTGTATTATTTTATGGAGCATAATAAGATCAATATGCTGTCGTCGTATATATAGAGGAGTCACCCGAAAATAGCTCAGACGTTCACAGTAGGACGTGAGTTTTCGACTCATGCCACACCGGAAACTAAGGATTTTCAGGCAACGTCTTTGAATTCCTTCTATTCGATTGCTGTGTACTTTATAGAATGGAGACCAAATAACTGAGTTGTATTCAAGAATACTACGTATGAGAGAATAATAAAGATAAATGAAGCTCTTATTCTGTCGAAACTGCTTGGTAGTCCTGGTGATAAAACCAAGTAATCTATAACTACGATTGACAATGTCATTATAGTGATCTCTGAAAGACAGTTTATCATCGAAAATGACACCTAAATCTCTGGCAATGTTATTTCGGGCGAGAACTTTACCCTGAATGGTGTAGTCAATTAGATGTTTTTGTGTCTTTGTGGTGAAAGATATTGCAAAGCACTTACCTATATTAAGTTGCATTAGGTTTTGATCACACCAGAGCGACAGAGCATCTAGATCAGATTGTAACTTGATAGCATCTGTTTGGTCCCTAACGGTAGTAAATATCTTTAGGTCATCTGCGTAGAGGAGACATGGGCAAGATAAGGCGTCGATCAAGTTATCTATAAAAATAACGAACAGCAGAGGTCCCAAATGACTGCCTTGAGGCACCCCGGACGTGACGAAAACTGGTTCAGAGAAATGACCCTTCAATGAGACGAGTTGACTCCTGCGACTCAAGTAAGATTGGAACCAGCGGAGAAGTGAGCCATGTACACCAAAATTAGCCAGTCTTTGGCAGAGTACTGCGTGATTAACCTTATCAAACGCCTTAGCGAAATCTGTGTAAACTACGTCCACCTGTAGTCTTTTAGCAAAGGCAGAGCACAGATAGTTCTTGTACTCTAGTAGGTTAGAGGTAGTTGATTTGTTGGCCACAAATCCATGTTGTTGAGGATTTAAGATAGGCCTTACGTGATTATATAGAACGTCATATACCACACCTTCAAAGAGCTTAGCTAGACAAGACAAGATACTTATGGGCCTGTAGTTTTACAATTTGACTTGTCTCCTGACTTGTATATGGGAATGACATGTGCTACCTTCCAGAGCGTAGGAAAAGTTCCGGCCACAATAGACTTATTGTAGAGTATTTCAAGAGGCACACATAGTTCTTTTGCACAGTTCTTGACAAATAAGGCGGGTATTTTATCTGGACCACAACCCTTATTGGTATCGAGCTTTTCCATTTTACGTAAAATCATGTCTTTCGTAATATTCAAGTCGCTTAAGATGTTTGTTGTGCGCTCAGCTGACTTATCATTAATTGAAAGAGAAGTGGCACTTTCAAAAACGGAGCTGAAATATTTAGAGAATAGCTCACATATTTCAGAGGGATTAGAGGACGAAACGCCCTCAAGGTCCATAGTTATAGGGATAGAGTTCACTTTCTTTTTACTATTTACAAATCTCCAAAATGCCTTAGTGTCATCACGCAGTGAGCCCTCTACTGATGCTACGAAGTGTTTAAAGCAATCATAGATTAAGTTTTTGCTTTTTGCTCTGTAGTGAGAAAATTCGTCGTAATCACGAGGGTTTCCAAACTTTTTAAAGCGCTTATGGTACTTGTTTTTCATTTCTATGCTAGACCTAAGTGCAGGGCTAAACCATATTGGATATTTATCATTATTTTTCTTTGTCAGTGGTGTGTGTTTGTGTATAATATTATTAGTCAAAGTATAGAAATTATTAAGGTCAACATCAACATCAGGAGACGACAACACAGATTGCCAATCAACCCGTGATAGCTCTGATCGGACTTCAAAAAAGTTGCATTTATTGAAATTATAATGCTTACAAGGATTAATCCTCATAAACTTCGTGTTAGGCCCAGGGTTCCATGCTATATCAATAGCTAAGGCAGGGTGATGCTTATCTAAGCGGCTAAGAGGGTCCACACCATAAACTTGAATGTCAATCGTAGAGAGTACGAGATCCAGGAGGCGACCGTTAGCGTTTATTATGCTGTTGAACTGTCTAAGATGACAAAGTGACATAGTTTCACATAGAGAACGTGATTTGTGATCCGTGGGCGAGTTAATGTTTAAGGCCATAGAGTCGGGTTCCCTTTGCCAATGCAACCCAGGATTGTTAAAGTCACCAATACAAATAAACTCCGCAGTAGAGCTAGAATTTAAAACAATTTTGTTTAAGTTTTCATAAAAAGAATCGATTAAAGTAGTTGGCAGATCCGGTGGCAAGTAGCACAAACAAATATTTATTTTTGCACCATTATGAATCGAAACAGTAATCCATAGATCCTCAATATCACTATCCCAAGTCACCTGTCTGGTGACTTCAATATCTTTCCTAACAGCGATAAGGACGCCGCCACCTTCAGTCTTGCTTACAACGGTAGTGGAGCGATCGCGTCTAAACACACTGTATCGAGAATCCAGTAACTCAGCATCGAGCACTCCACTATTGAGATTAGTTTCCGTAAAACATATAATTTCGTAGTTACAAGTCAATGCGTTAAGATATACATCAGTGATCTTTGACCGAATTCTGTTAACATTCTGATAAAATACTAACATTAAGCACAAAATGGGAAATAAAACTAAAACATTTCATCATGTCTAAACTTAAATGCTAAAAATACTATTTACTTACGCTAAGTTCACCAAGGTCTCGTTATTTTTAACATAGATGCTACCACTCTTATCATCTTTGCGAAGATAAACTCTTCCGTATTTGGCCCACACATATTTATATTGATTTTCACGAGCAAATTTTCTAGCAGCAGCAAACAGCTGTTTACATTCTGGTGATAGGTGTTCAACAACATATATTTTTTCAGAGTGGTTTGTGACACCTAGGTGTCGTGAGTTCAGAGTATCCTTGGGGTGCGCCTTGTTATAACGTTGGACCGCCGACAACAATGTGTCTTTTAATCGCGGCGATGACAAGGTGACCAGGATATTTCTGGGCCGTTTTGTTGTGTTGTCCATCTTAGCAACCCTGCGGCATGACAAGATGCTATTGTCTTCAATTGAAAAGCTAACGATCTCGCATAACTTTTTAAACAGCAACATCACATTTTCGTTTCGTGTCTCGGGAACCGATTGTATCTCGACATTGTAGCTGCGAGTGGTCTTCTCCATAGCCGATACGCGATTCGTCAACCTGTATAAATCTCCATGTAGGCGTTCACAGTCAGCCTCTAATATCTTAATAGTAGCGTCTTTATGCGCAATTTGAGCCTTTAGTGACTCCTGCTCTGAGGCGAAGAAATCAGTGGCGTTATTGAGGTCATCCTTTATTTCCTGAACCACACAGCCGACCTCCGCACGGACCATAGCGGCAACATCCTCCTTCAACGCCATACGGAAGTTGTTCATAAAAGAGGAGAGCGAAGCGTTCATTTTTGGTCAAAAAGGGCACTAATTTTTTCCATTGTCACCTCATTATTCCCAGAAGGGCAAGCAACAGCGCCGGAAACACTGGATTCAGTACCATCATCAGGAACATCAAATGACATATTCATTGAGTGGTCACCCACAGGTACCTGTCGTTGACGAACTGGAGTGTCAGCATTGACTTTGCGCCTATGAGACACATTGCTACATGAGGGACATTTCCATGTATCTCTGTACAGTTGTGTTAGGGTCTTAAAGTGATCGTCGCCTATGTTAAGACATTTATTATGAAAATATCCTTGACATCCCTGGCATCGCAGATAGCCTCCGGACCCAATGGCGCTCAAACATCCGCTGCAATTGGGCATTGTTGCGAGTTCCGCTGGACCTGGCGTAGATAGGGGGCTTTGGCGTCAATGACGCCAATCAGAACTGGTAGGGGGCGCTGGCGTCGATGAGGGGCGCTGGCGTCGATAGGGAGCGCTGGAGTCGACAGGGGGCGCTGGCGTTGATAGGGGGCGCTGGCGTCGATAGGGGGCGCTGGCGTCGATAGGGGGCGCTGGCGTCGATAGGGGGCGCTGGCGTCGATAGGGGGCGCTGGTGTCAACGTATGCGTACGTATGCGTATCCGAACACAGATTCACAGCTGTCAGATTCACAGTGTCTATGACCAGTATGACTCATGACATGACTGAATATGACGAGCAGTATTTAATAATATGGAGATTAATTGGTGAATTTACCGTGAATGGTCAGTCCTTCCTCGACAAATACAAGCATGGGTCTCCTGGTTGGATTTTATGCACAGTGATAAACGTAACACTCGAGTTTCTCAAGATATAAATTTAAAATTACGGAGCACAGAAAAGTACGTCTTGTTGTTGTTATGTTTTTTTTTTTTTTTTTTTTTTTTTTAATTAGAAAGTTACTATTGATAAAAACGTAAATTCTGCCAAGCAAAAAAGGAGAATTTTGAAGATTTTATTTACATCAAAAATACAGTTCTTTTTAATATAAAAATATAGTCTTAAATCAAAATAAAATTAAAGGATGGTGAAGTATACTCGGATTTTATCGTGTCTAGAAAAAACACGGCAATTCCAAAGGTTCAAAACCCTATTACATGAAAAAAAGTAAAGTATCAGCCTATAAACTGTCCCACTGCAAGGCAAAGGCCTCCATCATAGAAATCAAGTGATAGCTATTACATGAATCTGCCAAAATTTGCTTAGCAGGCAGGTCGCGGTAGGGGAACCGGGTAGCTACCGTAGAGTAAGATAAACACAAATGGTGACCATTGTCTACGCATATAGATAGATATATCTATCTATCTATCTATCTCTTTATTGCACAACATACAAAACTTAAAAGCTAGGTATACAGAGATACAATGTACAATTTAGGCGGTCTTTTTGCTGGAAGCGATCTCTACCAGACAACCTTCAGGTAAAGGACATTAGATAGAAGAGGGGAGGGTGGTGCAATCCTTTTGATTTTGAACATTGATTAAGTAAATTTATAGTATAAATACATATAACACGTTATCCAAGCGCGGATCCAGCATTCAAAAAAGGTTGTGGTCACAGCTACTAGAAAATCGGCTAAGTACGAGTCGGAGCATGAACATGCTCATCAACAATCATGCAAGTCGTTTATGAACTTTAGAATTAGATTATTTCCTTTTTTCTGAGCATCAGGACTTGGGCCTTAGGAAAGGAAACAAACTTAGGAGGAAGTCGGCCCCGATTTCGTCAAATCAAATAGTCAGTTTCGATCCAAACCTATTTTAATCAATAAGTTATATTTTTTTCTTTTAGCCAGTAAGCCAATATAGGGACACTAGACTGGATAAGTAGGTATCTTGACGTTGTATCAGGAGTAATGTAAGTGAGATCAGCAAGTGAGATCCACCAGGCGAGATTTTGATTATTTTTTAAATTTTCTAAGAATATTAAATTAAATTAAATGCTAGAAACATATGTGACAGCACAAGCCAATGGAATTTTTCAAGATGTGATTTTTGGACATATTTTCTGTTCGTTTTTCCGTGTTTTTGCAAAACTTGGTGCGGAAAATCATAGTTAGGTGAAGGCACCCAATGTTTTTCTAGTAGTGCAGCTTTAGTTGCATCAAGTAATTCATGCATGTTTCCTTTAGAAATATAGTTTCCAATATCTGAAGCAAATTCAAGAGTTCAAGGACAAGCCGTCACTAGTTATAGTTGATGATGATGATGCAGTTAAAGCTGTAGACGTACACTGATCAGAAGTAGAAGCAATATCTATACTATCAATTACTTGGGAGTCAATATCAATTTCACTACCAGTAGTCAATGCCCCCGCTCCAATCTCAACCTTGGGTTTTTTAAAAAAATATGTGTTAATCTTTCGCGTTGAAGCAGTATTATGACTCCGCTTAGAGCCACTTGTGCCACCACCATCACCCTTCTTCTCTACAATAATACCCTCAACCTCATCTTCCTGTAAATCAAACAATGCCGGCAAAAGTCAAAACAACATGCAATGCACAAGCCAGTTTTTCAAAAATCTTAAGCATTGATGGGAGATGAGAAAGGTTTTGAATTCATTTAAGGTTAAGTAAACTTTAGGTTAGCTGTAGGGCTGTGACTTATGTAATAGGCAAGGTAATAGGTGCCTACCTTAATAGATTCAGAATACTCCTACCTGAACTGAATCTATTTCCTGTTCTGTTACTTATTATAAGTTTCCTTCTTTCGTAGTGTATAATTAACATAAGCAATTATATATAGGTATAAGGCATTACATAAATCACAGAGTAGAAAAAAACAAAAAAAAATCAATCCAATTAAAAGTGAAATTAAAATCGAAATATTCAGTTGAAATGAAATGTTCTGAAAACGCCCCCATATATTAGTACCTGATAATTTATTTAGTAGGCTATTATAATTAAATAAGGTTTAACAAAACCAATTCGACAAACTGTATACTCAGATGCTCATAATATGGAACAAGTTTTACTATGCAGTCAACCCCGAATACGCGAAAAAAAATCAGCTGTTCCATACGTTTGGGCGATGTGGGTATTGAAGTTTTGTATGAAACAGCTGACTTTTTTCGCGATATTTTCAAGCAAGTACCTAGGGTTTGTCGGATTGGTTTTGTTACAACTTATATAACATATTAGATGCATAGCTGCGAAAAAAGATGTAGGATTTAATTTAATTGATATATACTTAGATATCTATTAATAAATGTTAAAAAAATCTTCCCAACCAAAAAAAAAAAAACTTTTTCGTACCCACAGCCAGCCACACACAAAAAAACAATATACAATGCATTAAATTACATTCTTTGTTACTTCTTTTATTATAAAACAAAGTTACAAATGATGAAACATAGCGTAAGGCTTTGCAGTAATTTCATTAAAATTACTTACCATGATACGCCAATGTATATTATGTTGAAAAATAATCAAAGTAATTTACTCTTTATAAGTAATCTTTTTTAGGTTATGCTAGGTTGCTTACGTTTCACAGCATAAACAAAAGTAAGTACTAAGTAAAGTCGGCCAACGCAATGAGGGTGTTTCAAATCCGCTAGATGGCATTACGTAGACGTTAGGTCCATCTTTATTGTGATGGGATATTTTTGACAGAGCATGTCAAAGTGACATTATTGAATCCAATCATGGTGAAGTTGGACCTCACGGCTACGTTACGCCATCTAGCGGTTTCAAAATTTTTAAGCACCCTCATTAAGTAGCGCCACAGACGCCTCGCTACGCGGCTCGAAGTTTTGGCGGCACGGCAATAAGTTGTCAAAAATGTGACATAAGTCATAACATGTCAGCATATCATCTATGGCTCTTTGCTGCGTTCCAAATCACGCACGTTTCATGATTCATTGTGTTTTTTAAAGTTTAATTAAGGCTTACCGTTCATTATCATCAGCCTATCGATCTCAATAGACCGTAAAAAGGTGACGTCACAAGTCTATTAAGGTTGTGGGCATGCCCATCGTGCCCACAACGGTGGATCCGCCCTTGACGTTATCATACACTAATATATACGAATGTTACCTTACTATAATACAATATAACCTACACAAATTATATAAAATGTACTACTATAAGGTTATAATAGAGAAGATATATTTTATACCTACAATATATGGATGGATCTGGGAGAGGACTAACGACCACGAGCGTCAATGACAGGAAAGGAAGACAGATGAAGTTACTAAAAACCGGCCAAGTGCGAGTCGGGCTCGCGCACAAAGGGTTCCGTAGCAGCAAATATACATTATAAAGATTTTATATCATCGCGGATTTTTAAAGGTGTACAATACTGTAGTATATTTTTTGATCTATCTTATAAGGTTCAGCCATCGTTTTCAGTGTAAGCACAATAACTTAACCAAAATTACAGTTAAATCAACCTATCTCAAAAACTATAAGAGATACTTTGATCAAACCAAAAATCGTTGAAAGAATTAATTAGCATGCATCACCTCTATTTTTTTTAGAATTTTATACCCCGTAGTTATAAAAATAGAGGGGGGGGGACATACTTTTTACGACTTTGAGAGCTGATATCTCAAAAACCGTTCACTTTAAGAAAAATGTTTTTTAGAAAACTTTATATCATTTTAAAAGACCTTTCCATTGATACCCCACACGGGTATGTACATCGAAAAAAAAAATTTCATCCCTCAGTTACATGTATGGGGGGCCCCACCCCCAATTCTTTTTTTTACTATTTAGTGTCATATTTTTGTAGCGGTTCATACAACACATATTCCCATCAAATTTCATCACTGTAGTACTTATAGTTTCCGAGTAAATCGGCTGTGACAGACGGACAGACGGACAGACGGACAGACGGACAGACGGACATGACGAAACTATAAGGGTTCCGTTTTTGCCATTTTGGCTACGGAACCCTAAAAAAGTATCAGTTGGGGAGAGGGTTTCAGTTTTCAAGGAAGTGTGCTTTGACCCGAGCCTTAAAGATGGGCAGGGATGGGGACTGTCTAATTGGTAGGGGTAGGGAGTTCCATAGGCGAATTGACTGGACTGTAAAGGATATACCTATAATACATATAATTTCATGAGAAACAAAACACATTCTCAATCGGGACTGATGATGATAATCACAGAATTAATAGGTCTGTGATGATGTGCGCAACCAGTTTGATCTGTCAGTTTTTAAGATGACGGGTAGGCAATCGATTTTAATTTTTAGCTACTAAACCAGATCTATTTTAAACAAATTCGGGGTTAGAAACACTTATATTATTTATTAAATAACCATGCACAAATGTTGGATCCGTTTTTGTACGCGAAAAATTGATTCATGTCAAAAGTGGCTTTTGGTGGTAATTCAAATTTCGAGTACAAAAGCAGTACCCAAAAGCTACGTATACGTATTTAATAAATAGTATAAGTGTTTGCCGAGAGATTGTAACCCTGAAATTATTTCAAACCGGTTTAGTAGCTAAAAGTTAAAATCGATTGGCGTCGCTATCGTGCCCTACCCGTCGCCTTAACTGTAACGCTATATTAAATTTGGCGAAGCTACGTAGTCTAATTTGTACTTTATTCTTCCTCCACTCAATATTCACATTTTCAAAATATCCAGTGTCAGCCCGGAGTCTGGAAGTTGGCGGTCTTTTACCCCTGTGCCTTGGAATCCACGTTAAGCCGTTGGTCCTGCGTTCGATCCCGGTCGTGTCACACTGGTGTCCCATCGGAATATTAATGCAAGGGAATAGAGAGTGCACTTGTGTTTGTGCACACACTTCGTTTTGTTTGGCTACCTTAGCCGAAATCGGTAGAGGATATGATTTTTTCACATCACAAATTACACGTAAATGTATATCCTGTGAAATGTGTATCCTGACTCATTACACTAATTATCCTCTTTTGAGGCATGTACAGTCAGCAGCATAGGTCGGTACAAAATTTTGACAGCTATTGAATCTTATCCTCTTCGCAATAAGAAGCACAATCTGTGAAATATGCTATCACTTCTGCCGCTGTACCGAGTCTGGGCGTTCTCACGTGACGGAATAAAAATTCCGAGCCACCTTTAATAAGGTGACGGTTTTTAATTACGTTCCATGGTGTTAATGTCGTAGACATAGTGAAAGGCTACTTACTAACTGGCAGCTGGTTGAGAGGTTGTGGCTTGTATGTGAGCGGTTTGGGCAGAAAAGGAAGAATATCTATTTAAATTAAGAACAAAGATTTGGTAACTGCTTAGTACACAAAATATTGAAAGAAAGAACGAGTGAAAGTCTTGCATACGAGATCCTTAATGTTGTAATAGCAGACAAACTGAGAGACTCTCAAGTAAATAATGAAACACTTCTTCTACACTTCATTCAGATGGTGGTAATATTTACTTAAGAAATATTGCAATAAAATTATGTATGCAAAATATACACTTTTTTAACTGTCTTACTCGCTTAACGAGGAGCATTACACTGATGATAACAAACATTTTCCCCCAAGGAACATAGGGTATAATCTCAAAAAAAAAATTGCTATCCCATACTATTTACACCAATCAACTAATAATTTGTGTTTAGGTGTATGTATAGATATTAGAGATACGCTGGTTTGGTCATGTCATACGGAAAACGTACAACTAATAAATTCAAGGGAAAATACGTCTTACCACGTCACCACCTCCGGGTAAAGATAGAAGAAAAGGCTTGGCTTCAGAGTGTAATAAATGATATGCGTGTCACCCACCACTGTATACTGAAGACTAAGTACTGTAGTTGGTCTATAGTAATAGGAAAGTGAACCGTAGGCTACAGGGCGCATTAAGGCGACGGGTAGCCCTAACTAGACATCATTCGTTTTTAATTATTAGCTACTAAACCGGATCTTTTTGAAACAATTTCGGGGTTACAACCTCTCGGCAAACACTTATACTATTTATTAAATAAGCATGCACAAATGTTGGGTCTGTTTTTGTACGTGAAAAATTGATTACCGCCAAAAGCGGCCACTTTTAGCGTGAATCAATTTTTCGCGTACAAATGTTGGGTTCGCATTTGTGCATGGTTATTTAATAAATAATATAAATGTTCACCGAGAGGTTGTAACCCTGAAATTGTTTGAAATTGATTCGATGTAGTAGCTAAAAGTTAAAATCGATTGATGTCGCTAGTGTGTCCTACCCGTCACCTTAAATAAACAGCAAAAATGTTATTCAGACCGTAACACAAGTGCTTGAGCTACCAATGTATATGATATTGTGAAATATTATTATTAAACCTTATTTGAATTGATCATGAGGGCCAAAATGTTCATAGACTTGAGTTAAAATAAGTAACCCTATACTCAATCCGCTCTTTCAACCTCTTACACTAAGGCCGCCGCCTGTTTGTTTCGGGGTAATAAATCAAAGGCCATGTTATGAGAATTTTTGATAATAGATTCCGGAGCACGCCGAAATTTGACGCACCGTGAATCATGAAGTATTTAAAATTGTTTGCGAAACAATTTGAAACGTAAACAAAATACGCTCTACGTGCCTAATGTGACTATGTAGCTGGAAAACCTGATGACTATTGAAAGTTGTTCAGAGTGTCTGGTGACAGATTTATATATTCTAAGTTAAAAAAAAACTGAGTGACGTTGTTTCATTGAAAGTATTAAAATAAAGATAGAAAAGTCGGATTTCATTTTCAAACACACTGTTCAAAACAGTGACTCGTTTTCCGCACCGGACGCTGAAAACGAGGTACAGTAAATTTGGTTCCACTGAACCAAGTTTATCGCCGAATGTAGTCTTTTAAGTCCACAACAGTTCGCGGAATATTAGAGTAATGAAGAGGCTAATAATAATATCCTGCAACCGATTTCGGCTAAGGCGGTTAATCTCACTCTCTATTCCCTTGTCTTCAATCAGTGCATCCTATCCGTCATGACATACGGAGTCGAAACGTGGACACTTACGGTACGGCTGGTCCACAAGTTAAAGGTCGCTCAGCGGGCTATGGAACGAGCAATTCTCGGCGTCTGTCTCCGAGATCGAATCCGAAATGAGGTGATCCGGCAAAGAACCAAAATCATCGACATTGCTCACCAGATTAGCAAGCTTAAGTGGCAGTGGGCTGGCAATATTAGCCGCAGAACTGACAACCGATGGGGCGAACGAGTTCTAGAGTAGAGACCGCGTCTTGGCAGACGTAATGTAGGGCACCAAAGACAACTCGAACGAAAATAACAAAAAATAAATAAATACTTCACAACATCACATACATTGATCTGATTCCGAGTTAGGTAACTCAAGCACCTTTGTTATGTGTGATATGTGGATAACAGTGGGAGAGCCACGCTTCGGAATGAATGGGCAGGCTCGACCGGAGTAATTCCACGTCCTCACAGAAAACCGGCGTCAAGCAGTGCATGCGCTGTGTTTTGCTGCGATGAGTGAGGCTACCGAAGGCCCAATCCAGGGGAAGGGGGGTTAAAAGGTAAGCAGCGCACTTGTGACACCACTGATGTTGCCAGGTGTTCATGGGCGGCGGTAATCGCTTACCATCCGTCGACTCATCTGCCACCTATATCATAAAAAAAATATATAAGAATCAACAGCGGGAATACAAATTTATACATTTGATACTTTTGTTTACATTTTATACTCAATAAATAGAGCGTTACGTTAAGCACCAACTTTCCTGAACACCAATACAGAAAGTCCACTCAAAAATATCTATCGTTCATTTACGTACAAACTTCCCGAATAAAATCAATACATCAAAGATATCTGAGGACAAATCGCGGGCCTTGATGGCGAAGTTTGAATTAAAATCACTTAAAAGCCCTTTAAAAGCAAAAGTTTCACCCCAATCGATGCTGAATCTGCGTTGAAACTTGGTGACAAATGACATTGTCGTTAGCCCACGAATTTGGCAGGAAGATAAAACATTTGTATGCAATAATTGACTTAGGAATTCAATGGAAATAACTTGGTAAAGAAATAGAAGCATTTTTCAAATTGTGCTCTCAGATACAGGCAGAATTGTTCGCTACTTCAGAAATCAATAGTAACATTGTGGTGAGAAAAAAAAAACTTGAATGAAAAATATTACCTATATGAATGTGATCTACGCCAACTGACTCGACCAGGGAGTCGAATCCAGAACCCCGGGATTACAGCCGGCACCAATAGACCAACAGGGCGCTAGCTCACCCAGACCCAAGGAAATTTAGTAAAGGTCTGTTCCTAATCTCGAATCGCGGCAGCGACTCCAAACCGCAGCATCACATGCTGAGCTTGAACCTTGCTGACCACTTCACTTTGTTCCTTTTCTTTTTTTTTTTGGTCACTAGTTTATGTATAAACTTATTATATTTGTTTTGTTAGCCGTGTGGTCCCGGCAGAGTAGAATAGGCCACCCTCACTCTTACGGAGGTGTCGTAACTAAGGTAAAGCTGCTGGCATGATTATCAGCACCCAGAGAAGGAAAACTCTGCATTTATATAAAAACCCTCGCCAACCCGTCTGCCAAGCGTGGTGAGTATGGCAATTACCCCTCATGTGATTGAGGGAGGCCCGTGCCCCAGCAGTGGGGACTTAAAAGGTCTGACGATGATGATGATTTGTTTTGTTTAATGATATTTTATTTGCAATAATCATACAAAAATATATACATTTAAGGATATACCTACCTATACAAATCCTAAACGTTTAATAAAAGAGATTGCCTAATAAATGTACATATTAAAAAAATAAATTGTCTGTATTTGTTTGATTATTTCTTTAATATGTGCTCTGTGCAATATCAATTTAATGTTATGTGTCCTATCCCTGTAAATCTTGTATGTGGTCAATAAATGTTTACTTACTTAAATATTTTGCATTTAAACTTTCTGTGTAAGTATATAAATATTTAAGATTGCACCGCCCTACACCTTCATCAAGTGTGCTTTATCCAAAGGTTGCCTGGAAGAGATCGCTCATAGTGATAAGACCGCCTTCGTTGTACACATCCTGTAATATCTAGTTTTTAAGTTTTCATACTTTATTTTGAGTGCAATAAAAGTATATTCATTCATTCATTCATTCATTACTTACTAATCTGATCCAAAGAAGAATCGAATTTAAGACATTAGCATTGAGGCAGAGGTCGTCAATCTCTCTTTCAAATATTAGAACAATCATCAAAATCACAATGCCATAGACCCAACTTAACCCCACAAAGTCAATAAGCACCTACTCCGAAAACTTGTCTTTGAATTAACTCAAAATAAGGACTATTAATATTACTAGCCCAAACATTCTCCAACTATTTCTAACAACGTAACTACGGATCTCGTCTCACCGCAGAGTCCATTTAATACGTCCCTATTCCGTCCTTCTCGCGCACAATCCAGTAGTTGCGAGTAGAGGCGAGAGGGGACAACAATAGAGCAACAATGGTTGGACATAAAGCAACAAATGCCCATGGCAATGGGCGCATCCTGTGATCCTTTGGGAGCCAGATGACGGTCCAATCTGCGAAGATGTGACGGTCGACTTGGGGATTAAGTTGGAAGGACAAGCGATTTTCGACGCTATTAATGGGGGTTATGCTTTTATTTGGGTAATCTCCTTGTTGAGACAACTAATGAACAAGACCTTTGACTTGCGCGATGGCGTATTTGGTAGTGACTATGCCCTATATACCAAAGGTCGTGGGTTTGATCTCCACACTGATAGATATTCGTGAGATGAAAATATGTTTTTTTAAGAGATAGAGGTCCGACGAGCGATTACCGCTGCCTATGGATGAACATTTGCACCACCAGCCAGAGCAGTTACAAGTGTTTTTTTTTATTTGATAGGCGGCAGACGAGCAGACGCATTGCCTAATTGTAAGCGATTGCCGTTGCCCATATACGCGTGTCTATGGGACACCAGTGGAGTTACAAGTGCGCTACCAACCTTTAAATCCCCCTTTCCCCCAGATTGGGCCTCCGGTACCCTCACTCACGTTGCGAAACAGCACAGTGCTGCTTCATGCCGGTTTTCTGTGAGGCCGTAGTATCAGCCGAAGCCGGTTCATGCCGAAACGTTACCGGCATGTGGGATCGGGCACATTACCAACGGATTAGCGTGCTTTCCGAGGCACGGGGGTGCAAGACCGCCAACTTCCAGACTCCGGGCTGACACTAAGAATTTCTTAACGGAAAAATTCAGGTACAAATTTTTGCCCGACCCGGGACCCCAAGTGCAGCCGTCGCTTTAAAGAGCGACGCACTACCCACTGCGCCAGCGAGGCAGTCTTAATCTAAGGCTGAAGGACTATATCATGAGCCTCGACTCTAAAAGCGCTATATTCCTCAGCATAACCCTCATATCACTCACTGAGGGTATAATAAGCCCCTGATGCTGTACCTAATCATGAGGCGACATGTGTTCCTAGCAATATAACGGACATTTTCGTCAAACTCTCTTCTCGTGATGGGCTCGCCGTAACAGGGTTATTTATAAAGCGTATGGACTACATTTTCTTCAGTACAAAATATAAATCAGCTGTTATTTTGGGAAGACAAATTTTACTGCACGGTTTTTGGCAAGATTTTTTTATAATATAGCGGGCAGACGAGCAGACGTATCACCTGATGGTGTAAGCCATTGCCGCCGCCCATGGAACAAAGCAGTCACAGGTGCGCTGCCGGCCCTTTTAAAAGGGAGTCGCTCTTATATATAAATTACAAGGGTTAAATATCTACTCTTTTTTTATGTGATAGGTGGCAGACGAGCAGACGGATCACATGATGGTAAGCAATTGCCGCCGCCCATAGACACCCGTGTCACCAGTGGAGTCATAAATGCGCTGCCAACATTTAAACCCCCTTTCTACTTGTCGGTGCATTTGTTTCCCTGTTTCCGCCCTACATTATGGATTACTTTAAATGAATAGTGAAGACTCGCGGGCCAGTATGGAAGTAACTACGGAAGTGACTGAATGGCTGAATGATTGAGCAACTGAATGGCTATAAAAATATTGTTTTTACGTGGCTGAATACATAAATTATGGAAATCTTATGTGCAATCAATAAAACTATAGATTTTTTTATGTGATAGGTACTGCCAACCTTTAACTATCAATTTTTTTTCTGTCTATGTCAAACCGGCGAATGTCACTCCATCGACGTAGTATCATGGACCTAGAAAACCTTAGATTAATTCAAAATTTGATTTAATCTAAGTATAAAACGCGCGCTTTAAACGGAATGTGCCATTTTCGGAAAAAAACGTCACAGAGTGTGAAAGAGATCCAACTGGCCCTGACGCTGATTCTATACGAGTGCGGTAGAGAAAGAAAGTCGCCCAGCACGTCACACCAGTACTCATGGCTTCGCGCGGTTTTTCAAGTATGACTTTTTATGAAAAAGCTTAGTCTGTTCAGGGTGCATGTCTATGCATACAGTGTGACCACGATCAGAAGGCACTACAGTGACATTGACAGGAGGCCGTTATTCAAATTGTTTTCTGTGGAAAAATGTCAAAATAACGTTAGTTCAGACTTTTGCCACGTGCCAAATAACCGTGGGTCTCACTAAATGCGTCACTCACGGTTCAACCGTGTTAAATTGTCTAAGGTCCAACCCACAGAATTGGAAGGGTTGCATCCACTGGTCCTTACGGCTTATGCTGAGCCTTGGACCTTGTTGACCACTACCCACATTGTCTCTCCTTCGGTTTGCTTATGCGTATTAGTTGGCAAACGATACGACCTGCAAACCTTCAAGAAAAGAGCGTATTCCCTTTTTAAAACGTCGGCAGCGCACTTGTGACTCCTATGGTGTTGCAGGTGTTCATGGGCGGCGGTAATCGCTTACCACCAGGTGATCCGTCTGCTCGTCTGCCCCCTATCCCATAAAAAAAAAGTATTTGTGATTCCATGAGATATGCCATCATCTTTTTGTAAGGAACATATTCCTTCCCCTATTACGAATTCGTTATTTCTTTCCTCTACCCGAAGGTTGTCTGGAAAAAATCACTACAAGCGATAATTACTTATTTTACTGTCTGATGTCGTTGTAACATACTTGTATTTTGTTTTTGTGTAATAAAGAACAGGCATCTTCTAGGCGACCGCGTTACATCCTAGACCTCATCATCACTTTCCATCAGGTGAGATTGTGTTCAAGATAGGCCTATATTTCTTAACAAAAAACACATCTATCTATTCGTTTCTAGTCTTTTTAAAAATGAAAGAAAAAAATTCCATCCAAATTTATCAGTTGATTGATGCAATTCTTATGGAAAGGCAATTTTTAAAATGAGGAAAACCTTTGTCTTCATTAGTATAATGCCCTCAAGTTTAATAGAGATTCAACAAGTCACGGTGTATTTATTATTTTCATTCTTTCATTCATTCTTCCTTTATAATATTGTAACAAAAATAAAATCTATTTAGGTGAAAGGCACGACGCCATTTAATTCAAATTGTAAGTTACTAAGGCGGATCTATTTTTAACAAAATCGGAGATCCAGCCTCTCCGCAAAAACTATTTATTTAATGATTGTGTACTACTCAAATTGGTCTATTTTTGCACTCAATTTTTTTTAAACTAGAGGCGACAAACGAGCAGTCACCTGATGAAAAGTAATCAACGCCACCTATGAACATCCGCGAAATCAGAAAGACCGCTAATGTGTTGCCGCCCTTTTAAAAAAAAATACCTAAGTCGTAGCCGTCGAGAAATACTCCTGCAGCCAAACCGTTCCACAGAAATAAGGTACGTGGTAGAAAGTTCGGCGAGAAACGCACAGTATTAGACCGCCATACATCGAGATGATGAGGATGGAATGACAATCGCTTGTGTGTGGTTCGATGTAATTAACGCCACGGCGTAAGTGGCCGTTTTTGGCGGTAATTCAAATTTGAAGATGAAAGAAGCTGGAGCTTTGAAATTGTTATCTCATCTCTTAAGTGGATATAGTCGAAATAGTGTATTTAGGTGGGTAGAGAGTAACATAGGCTACTTTTTATCTCATTCCCACGCGAGCAAAGCCGCGGGCAAAAGCTAGTCCTATATAGTTGATATTTTTATAGCAATCTTTTGCAATTTATTCTTAAGTAAATAACACACTTAAAAATTCCATCTTGCGTTCAGGCGGGACTCGAACCCACACCTTTCACAATCCGGGTGAATGTTTTACCAATTAGACCACTGAACGCGTTACTAACCCGACGAAATTTGTAAGTGATTGATTCGACATGAGCTGTCGATAGTCTCATCAATATTTTAGGTATATTTAAAATATCCAGTGGAAATATTATTACAAATATTTGACCCCCAGTTAAGATGAGACTGCTATATCAATTGGTGATATTTTTCATAGCTATCTTTTGCAATTTATTCTTAAGTAAATGACACACTTAAAAAAAAACCTACAATATTGATGAGACTATCCACAGCTCATGTCGAATCAATCACTTACAAATTTAGTCGGGTTAGTAACATTCACCCGGATCGTGAAAGGTGTGGGTTCGAGTCCCGCCTGAACGCGAAATGAAATTTTCAAGTGTTTTATTTACTTAGTCCTATATAATTATGACAAAAATAACACCAGTTAAAATCTTTCTCCTAAAAGGGAGTCCTTGACATTTTCAGTACAATATGGCGGTTCCGTCCCATCCTACGCCGGGTGTGGCGGATATACCGCTTATTAATGTTCAAATGAAATATCACTTACGGCCGATGTATCTTCATAAACATCAGTATTGGATTTCCAGGTAACGGCTCTGGAAATAAGATATTTTATTGCTACCGATTTTGCTTGAAAAGTAGGCGCGAGGTCGTCCCGCAGGGCAAAAAATAGCACTTCTAGGTATCTCTTATATAATAATAATATCCTCCATCCGATTACGGCTGAAGCCGTGTGGTGCCCGGCAGAGTAGAATAGGCTACCCTCACTCTTACCGAGGTGTCGTAAAAGGCGACTAAGGTAAAGCTGCTGGCATGATCATCAGCACCCAGAGAAGGAAAACTCTGCATTTATATCAAAACCCTCTCCAACCCGTCTGCCAAGCATGGTGAGTATGGCAATTACCCCTCATGTGATTGAGGGAGGCCCGTGCCCCAGCAGTGGGGACTTAAATGGGATGATGATGATGATTACGGCTACGGCGGCCAAACTCAACGATCAGCCATGTACGCAAGTTATATTATAGTGCTCAAGTGTGTGCGCAAACACAAGTGCACTCTCTATTCCTTTAACCTCATATTCCGATGGGACACTACCGTGATACGACCGGAGAGAGATCGGGCGCAGGACCAACAGCTTAACGTGCTTACCGAGGCACGGGGGTACAAGACCGCCAACTTCCAGACTCCGGGCTGCCACTAAGAATTTGTAACCGAAAACTTAGGTACAATTTTTTTTGCCCGTTCCGGGGATCGAGCCCGGGACCTCTTGCGCAGCCGTCGCTTTTAAGTGCGACCCACTAACCACTGCGCCACCAAGGCAGTCATATTCTATCTCTTATATAAGGACGGTCCAAAGTTCAATCATAATCATAAAATCTTTATTGTGATGCATATACATGAAATACAGATGTTATAATTAAGATACAATAGTTTCACTCTGTTCCACCTCATTGGCATACAATATTACAGGTGTGGTGAAGTTAATATAGCCTACACATTATGGTCTACAAAAGCTTTTAATTCAAGGTTTGGTCAGATAAAAAGTCACTGACGGCATAAATAGCATATTTGAACCAGGAATTCATGCAGTTTCAAATTGAATGGCAGTAATTTGGTAATGTGGCGGATATAACCAGGGAGCTTGTTACATATCCGAGGCTCTTGTTCATCATCATCATCATCATCATCAGCCCATTTAAGTCCCCACTGCTGGGGCACGGGCCTCCCTCAATCACATGAGGGGTAATTGCCATACTCACCATGCTTGGCAGACGGGTTGGAGAGGGTTTTGATATAAATGCAGAGTTTTCCTTCTCTGGGTGCTGATGATCATGCCAGCAGCTTTACCTTAGTCGCCTTTTACGACACCTCGGTAAGAGTGAGTACTCACGATATTTACCCTCTTAACAGCTGAGCTAATAATATAAATACACACATATATTTGAAAAAAATCAGATTCGCATCTACTACCTACAGTTATCAATGCAGACATTTTTATCCATTGAGCTACCATTGGTCATTAGAGTTTTTTTATGCTAGAGGCGGATAAACGAGCAAGCGAGTCATCTGATGGAAAGTAATCAACGCCGGCCATGAACATTCGTAAAATCAGAGAGATCGCTAATGTGTTGCCGGACTTTTTAAAAAAGGGTACGCTCTTCTCTTGAAGGTCCGTAAGTCTCCTGCAGCCAAACCGAGAACTGAGACTGATCTATTGATAAAAAAAACCTGTAGCGTTTTTTGAAAGACCAGGGTACAACAATAAAGATCAGCTGAGCAAGGTGTTTCGATAAAATTAAATCTACAATACGTTTTGTACACGGGGCGCGTATAAGCAAACAGCCACATCGTCTGTGCACTTAGAGGATTAGGCGTGACGCTTCGATAATACGAAGCACAGGGTCTTCTTAAGCAGGGTATCCAGTGTGAAGCAAAGAAGAAGCTTTAAAGGTGCGGTGGAGCGACGTGCAAATTCAATTCACGGCGAGCTTCGCCGCTCCTCGGACATCTCGCTATCTCTGTCGCGCCATCCGCGACCCTTACGTGCGAGTAGAAACAGCAAGATAGCTTTTTGAAGTTAGTAAGAAAATTATGTACATTTGCGATTACCAAAAATTTTGAATGAAACTCAATATGTATTTCTTTTCTTTAAGAAAATTTTAATATAAAACAAATAAATAGAAAATAGACCGTTAACGTCGAAAAATTTACGAAATTTAATCGCATATATTTTAAAAATTGGTCATTTTTATTGGGTTATTTTTTAGAGCAGGTATTAAACGAGACATAGATAAATACTTCTTTGATCCGAGTAAGCAATGAAACGTCGAGATATCCTTAAATTTCAAATTAAATTTGGTATTAAGTTTGTATGGGAGATACGTTGTTCGCTGGCCCCTTAACATACAACCAACGATAGTGATTTCTAACCATACGTAAAGGATTGTA
Source organism: Marasmia exigua (assembly GCA_019059595.1). Taxonomy (NCBI): domain Eukaryota; kingdom Metazoa; phylum Arthropoda; class Insecta; order Lepidoptera; family Crambidae; genus Marasmia; species Marasmia exigua. The sequence goes on along the minus strand of CM032479.1, from coordinate 5,610,344 downwards.
ATGGAATGACAATCATCATGATGAATGGCGGTCCAGTAAGGTAAAAAGTTAATTTATCAGCCTATATATTGTCCCACTGCAGAGCAAACGCCTCCATCATAGAAATCAAGGCATCGCTACTATGATGAGCTTAGGCTGTATCACCATGCTTGCCAAATGCGAATTGGTGATCACAAAAACCCGAGCTCTCTCTCTCTAATTTAAGAGCAACGCTCTTGTCGATTGAGTAGTCTCCATTCAATTCAATTCAATTCAATTCAAATAATTCTTTATTTGCATAGGCTTGTACACAGCACTTACAAATCGTCATACATTTGAATGACTTAAAACTATTTATAAGTACTTATGTATAATTTACATGTTAATACATATATATGTTGATACATAAAATATACTAAAGAAATAAATAAACATAATGCGATTCTACCACCGGCTCGGAAAGTTGTTTCTGGTCGAGAAGATCCGGCAAGAAACTCGCCAGTTACTCTTTTTAATCGCCAACTTTTTTTACAATGGTTTATTATCCTCATACCAAGTCATACAGTCTAATGCAACACAAAATAGAATGAAGCAAATTTAAAGCTAAATATGAGGTAAACCGAAGCGGACCAGTCCCCAAAAGTGGCACCTGTTCACAAGTATGACGTATGTGTCAGCCATCATTTCACTCAACCATATTAGAGGGAATGTAATGACCCGCCACATAACGCCACCACCTCAGAGACATTTGAGTGAGCATGACTACTTAGGTTCCCCTCATAGGTCACAGAGTACTTAATCCAATACTAATAAACTGCAGGACGAGGTGTACAATAGTAGGTGGTTAGCATCTTGTCAATTGTTTGATTAATCAATACTAATCAATTTGTATACAATAATAAATGCTGCTAAGCATAATTTATTAAAAATGATTTTGATGAGTAGCAGAATATATTAATTGTGAAAATTTTCAAATCTAAGATGGCCGCCGTCAGAAAATGGCGAATAACCTATTTGTTATTTCAACTGCCTCAATATAGGTATCAAATGCTTTAGTTGTGTTTTTTAAATTTTCAATTTAATATTTTCGGTTTCTAGAATATAACGCTGAGATTATCCTATCGCATCGCTTTATGTACATCTCATTCTTACCGCGATAATCCTCACCAGGTCAAATAGATGCGAATTCGGTATTAAAACGTATTTTCTTGTAATAAGCTTAATGCCTCGGATTTTCGGATTAATACCGGCGCGAGCGCCTTATTTCGGATTTAATAAGCGAACGGCAACAGTTTACAATATTTGCATTTTAGATATTGACAAATTTATCATGTTTAAATTATATCTGTTGACAGTGTTATTATCATGTTCCTTTGGCGGTACGGACTACACAGGTGGTCCATTTTCAGTAATCCGATTTTTTTTAGATGCATCACAATTAGACTTATATGATACACCACCATGTATGTTCCACGATTTTTGGTAGTCTTCGAGAAGAACGGCCAGACCAGTTTTATTTGTTACGATTTTTTATGTTATTTCTTGATTTTCTTACCGTGTTATTTCTTGCTCATGAAAAAGCATAAAAAATTAACAAGAAAAAATATTACTCCTTCCGGCCATTCATACTAAGTACGTTGTTTATTTCTCAAAAAGAGATAAATTAAAAATTTAAAAAACCCCCGACACAACTAAAGCTTTTTCATTTGAACAACAAATAGGTTATTCGTTATTTTCTGACGGCGGCCATCTTGGATTTGAAATTTTTCACAATTAATATATTTTGCTACTCAAGCCCTTTTATATGATACCCATATTGTGGGTGTTATGTTAAAACATAAAATCCAAATCTTTGTGACGCGGCGGTCATCTTGGATCTATTTTTATCCAACATAGCTAAGAACACTCCCTCCTTATTCATCTTTAAAAGATAAAAACAAAATCAAAATCGGTTCATTTGTTCGGGAGCTACGATGCCATAGACACACACACACACACACACACACACACACACGCACACGTCAAACTTATAACACCCCGTCGTTTTTGCGTCGGGGGTTAAACCCTATAAAAAATACGGAACATTGGGGGGTTTCTAATGCCCTTGTTGTGAGACATCTAAAAAAATTTGTACCCCTGTAAATGGATCATCATGTAGGTCTATTAGTGGAACGCACTTTAGAGCGACGGTTGCACTTGGTGTCCTAATTTCGATATCCAAGTCGGGCCACAGTTTGAACAATTTTAAGTTTGTCTTATTAAGGTGACGGGTAGGGCACCCTAGCGACGCCAAGTCGATTTTAATTTTTAGCTACTAAACCTGATCTATTTTAAACAATTTCGGGGTTACAACCTCTCGGCGAACACTTATACTATTTATTAAATAACCATGCAAAAATAGTGGGCCAACGCGTACGCGAAAAATTGATTCACGCCAAAAGCAGCAACTTTACGGCTGGAAAAATTGAGGGGAACTTTCAAATTTTATAGGGACACGTAATGTCTTTGTATCTTTTTTCAAAACTGCACCAGTATTTACGCCTGACTGTATTAATTTTGTAGCTCTGCTGATGATGTAAGGAGTTAAAGGATAAATATCTCTAAATAAACTCTGTTGAATATTTAAATGTATTATGTATTAAATTACAATATAGCAATTGGGTGCCGAATTTGGTAAAACCATTTCTCGAGTGTACTGTTATAAAATGTTAGCTATTTGAAGAGTATAAAGTGATTAAAATATTATTTTCCACTTTTCAGTTCGTGGTTATTGAAGGCGGTTTTTTTTCGCAGATTGTTTTTTTAATATTTTCGTCACGCAGGGAAAATACTTCATGCACTGTCCCGTCAGGTCGGGCTCACGGGGTGTGTGCGATTTACTTTAGAAGGATGAATTAGATGTATACTGATTTAAAGCCCCTTTTCCCCGGGTTGGGCCTCCGGTACCCTCACTCACGCAGACAAAACACAGAAAACACAGCACAGTGCTGGTTCACGCCGGTTTTCTGCAAGCTGGCCCATTCATGTCGAAGCGTGGTTCTACCACGGTCAAAAATAGTCGAAATCTGTTTTAGGAGGACATTATTACCTATGCTAAAATGGATATACTATTTATTAAGTAACCATGCAAAAATAGTGGGCCAACGCGTACGCGAAAATTGATTCACGCCAAAAGCAGCAACTTTACGGCTGGAAAAATGAGGGAACTTTCAAATTTTTATAGGGACACGTAATGTCTTTGTATCTTTTTTCAAAACTGCACCAGTATTTACGCCTGACTGTATTAATTTTGTAGCTCTGCTGATGATGTAAGGAGTTAAAGGATAAATATCTCTAAATAAACTCTGTTGAATATTTAAATGTATTATGTATTAAATTACAATATAGCAATTGGGTGCCGAATTTGGTAAAACCATTTCTCGAGTGTACTGTTATAAAATGTTAGCTATTTGAAGAGTATAAAGTGATTAAAATATTATTTTCCACTTTTCAGTTCGTGGTTATTGAAGGCGGTTTTTTTTCGCAGATTGTTTTTTTAATATTTTCGTCACGCAGGGAAAATACTTCATGCACTGTCCCGTCAGGTCGGGGGACCTCACGGGGTGTGTGCGATTTACTTTAGAAGGATGAATCAGATGTATACTGATTTAAAGCCCCTTTTCCCCGGGTTGGGCCTCCGGTACCCTCACTCACGCAGACAAAACACAGAAAACACAGCACAGTGCTGGTTCACGCCGGTTTTCTGCAAGCTGGCCCATTCATGTCGAAGCGTGGTTCTACCACGGTCAAAAATAGTCGAAATCTGTTTTAGGAGGACATTATTACCTATGCTAAAATGGATTCTCGCTCTAATGAGCGTTTCTGATATTTAGATATACATATTACAAGGTTGTTAACATGCTATACCATGTAAATAGGCATATTTGAATGGCGCCCAATTTGGGGCTGTTATGTTATTAATGTTTTTCTTATTTTGCGTATCTGTTCTTAAATTACATTCCTGTATAATTAAACACATATTTCTATCCCATACCCATGTAGGTCCTGTTTTTTTTCTGCAATAGGTACATATTCTTGTCTTTTTTCATTATTTTATAGTTAATGTGACGGGTAGGGCACACTAGGGACGATAATCGATTTTAATTTTTAGCTACTAAACTGGATCTATTTTAAACAATTTCGGGGTTACAATCTCTCGGCAAACGCTTACAATATTATTAAATAACCATGCGCAAATGTTGGGTCCGTTTATATACGCGAAAAATTTATTCACGCCAAAAGCGACCACTTTTGGCGGTAATCCAAAATTCGAGTGCAAAAGCAGACCAAACAGTTAACTATAAGTATAAAATAAATAGTATAGGTGTTTGCCGAAAGATTGTTACCCCAAAATTGTTTAAAATAGATCCTGTTTATTAGCTAAATAAATTAAAATCGATTGGCGCCGCCAGTGTGCCCTACCCGTCACCTTAATGATTTCACGAAACCACTACAAATAGTATCAGAATTACTTAAGTTTAAGAAAAAAGATTTTCTTTCAGTTAACCAGATTCTAATAAAACTAAAAAAGCCCATTTAGCAGTAAATAAGGTGTGAAACCTTTAATAGGATTAGGCTCGAGTTCACTAATAGGGTCTGAAAGACTGAAACTTTCAGGAGACTGAAGAATAGTGGGCGTTAGTAACACACCTATTATTACAAGACCAAAGGTCACGTGAAGGTTGAAACTAACTATTGGGCACTTGTAAGAGTCCGTTTTTTATTGATTCTCATCATCAGCCCATTTAAGTCCCCACTGCTGGGCTACGGGCCTCCCTCAATCACATGAGGGGTAATTGCCATACTCACCACGCTTGGCAGACGGGTTGGCGACGGTTTTGATATAAATGCAGAGTTTTCCTTCTCTGGGTGCTGATGTTCATGCCAGAAGCTTTACCTTAGTCACCTTTTACGACACCTCAGTAAGAGTGAGGGTGGCCTATTCTACTCTGCCGGGACCACACGGCTTTAAGAAATTATCTATAATATAAAAATGAATCGCAAAATGTGTTGGTAAGCGCATAACTCAACAACGCCTGGACCAATTTGGCCAATTCTTTTTTTTAAATGTTGGTTGAAGTCCAAGGATGGTTCTTACGGCGAGAAAAAATCGAATAATTGTCGGGAAAACCCTAAAAACAGCCCTTTTCTTTTTCACATACAAACGTATTCTAACTAAAACGTAGAATCAATTTGAGTTTTATTGCTATTATATAAAGTTCATATTTGTTGCCACATTACAATTTTTTTTGACAGGACGAAGTCTGTCGGGTCAGTTAGTTGATTATAATTATTGATTGATAATACGAGCTATTGTCCCTAAACATCTCATGATGAGCAACGTCCCTATTTCATTAAAACGTAAAGTCATGGACATGTGCATCCTCCTTACATACGGCGCCCAAACTTGGTATCTTACGAATCATCAAAAGTCCACCGTAGAGGTTTGTCAGAGAGCTATGGAGCGTAGTAAATTGTGAGTCAAATTATCAGATCGAATCAGGAATACAACTCAACGCTCCAGAACGCTCATAACCGATGTCTCAAAAAAGGCTGCTCTTCTCAAATGGGACTGGGCCGGCCATGTCTGTCGCATGCCGGATAGTTTTAACCGATGATATTAGCGCCGCTAGTGATTTATATTGAATGCGGCGAATAGGCAGGGGGTCGGTGCACTCGGGCGCCGAAAGTTAGAGGAAAATGAAAATGAAAATTGTTTATTCAATTTTAGGTCCATACAGAACATTTATGAATGTCAACATGTTTACCACTGGTTCGGAATGTAGTTTTCTGCCAAGAAAACACCAGCAATAAACTCGGCAGTTACACTTTAAAAAAAAAAAAGTTTTAGAAAATGTCACCATTAACTTAAAAATATAGTACAATTTTTGTGTTACTATATGTCCCTAAATTATTGTCATTCAAAAAATCGTCTATTTTATAATAGCCTTTCTTCATTTAACAGTTTTTTTATATACAAATAATCTGAGGTAACTTATTAAACATTTTTATGCTGAATCCTATAAATGAACTGCCAACCTTATGGAGCCTGATATTTGGAACGGCAAGTCTGTGCTAATTTCTGGTGTTAAGGTTGTGACAGACATACTTCTCCGAGAACAGATGGAGATTCTTATGTACGTACATGAGGCAATCAAGGATGTATTGAGGTTTAAGAGGGCGCCGAGAGCCCCTCGCTGCACATAGAGCCTCCACTGTAACGCTCCGCAAGGACCGGGCGCGATTATTAATCGTTCTTCTCATATTAGCATGTGATTCCCATTTGCATCCAATGCTGTTGCTTCGAAGCCCAGGGTGCGCTTGCACCTTGATACAGGATTCGGGATGTCTGATAATTACAATGAAGCGACTTCCCATAGGTAGTCAAACATGTTGCAGGTATTCCATTTTGTTCGCGCATTTTAATGCATTTTAACAACATCACATACATTGACCTGACTCCGAGCTCAAGCACCTGTGTTACGGATATCAGAATCAACAGTGGGATTACAAATATATACATATAATACTTTTCTTTTGTAAATACATACATATAATACATAGGAAACACACAGACCAATACAAACAGACATGTTCATGCACACAAATGTTTGTACTGTGCGAGGATCGAACCCGCAACCCTTGGACCAAAGGCAGCGTTCACTACCACTGTTCCAAACGGGTCGTCAAATTTTGAAACAAGAGGGCGCCAGGGTATTGATTGCACCCGGGCGCTTCTTGGGCTAGAGCCGCCCAAGCGAATAGAAGAATTTTTTTTTAAAAGTGTGCAACTTTTTTTTTTTAATTGAATTAACATTTTTTTTAAACGAAGTAATGTAATAATTACACTGCTCAACCAGAAGCTTTGTTTAATAATACACGCTATCCAATCCGCAGCGAAACATAACTTTGGTTTGGTTTTATTAACATTTACGTAAGAAAATCATGACTTGGCTAACGGGCTATTTCATCCCACAGAAGGTTAGTAGATAATAAATTATTCCCTTGAGGTAACTAACCTATTTTAGGTAACAATGTTCGTCCAAAGAAATCTTCTTTTAATATTACATTAAAGAAATTCAGCGTCATGTTTTAGGCTGAAGGCCTTGATTTTACCAGTACTATAATTTTAATTTTCCTTACCTTTATAATAGGACATGTTTCTATAGTATAGGATGTTAAGTTCATAAATAAATAAATAAAAAAGAATTTATTCAGTGTTACAAAATATGACACGGTTACAATAAAAATAAAGTAACTTACAAGCTATTACAAGGTAAAAGTTTATAGTTAAGTATACTATTGACTATGAGTAACACTAAAAAGGTTTCCTCTCAGCATTTGTCGAGGTGTCTGGTGGACTCCTCGACGCTGGTCTTCCGAGGATACCGGAAGAGTGGTTGCCATTGCGCGCGCCAACGTCGACCACATAAACATTTAAACGGATGAATAAATATGAAAAAACTAAGAGCATATAATAATCATCATCATCATCAGCAACCCACACTCGTCCACAGCTGGACATAGGTCTCCCCTAATGCACGCCACTGCTCCCGATTTTCGGCCACTCTCATCCAGCCCACACCAGCCAGCCTTCGAATGTCATCATCCCATCTTGTCGCAGGGCGTCCTACACTACGCTTACTGAGTCGCGGTCTCCACTCAAGGACTTTACGGCTCCAACGACTGTCAGTTCTGCGGCTAATATGACCAGCCCACTGCCACTTCAGTTTGCTAATTCGGTGGGCTATGTCGGTGACTCTGGTTCTCTGTCGGATTACATCATTTCTGATGCGGTCCTTCAGAGATACTCCGAGCATAGCCCTTTCCATAGCTCTTTGAGCGACTTTGAACCGGTGGACTAGTCCAGCCGTGAGTGTCCACGTCTCGGCACCGTAAGTCATGACCGGAAGGACGCACTGGTCGAAGACTTTCGACTTAAGACTTTGAGGGATGGGTGACGAGAAGACTTGACGAAGTTTACCAAATGCTGCCCAGACTAGCTGAATTCTTCTATTGGCTTCTCTCTCGAAGAATAACATACATAATAGTGTTAGTTAATTTAAGTTAGATAATGTACACAGCTACTCTGCTATTTAATTCTTTTGGAGGTTTAATAAATATAATTTTAATTTTGTTTTAAAAGTTTTAAAAGATTTACATAGAAACGACACGTGATTCTGCCATCTTTTACTAATACACTAATACCCCTCACAACCTACGATCTGGTGAAGGTCGTGGGAATCCCTTCAATGCCGGCGACATAGGATCAATCTGTGTGCAGAACATTGGGAAGGCCTATGTCCAGCAGTGGACTGTCTATTGGCTGAAATGATGATGATAAAGATAAGAACGACTGACCGGATGGCGCAATTGGTAGTGATCCTGCCTCTTACGCCAAAGGTCGTGGGTTCGATCCCCACCCTGGACAAACATTCGTGCGATGAACACTTGTGTTTGTTCAGTGTCTGAGTGTAATATATGTATTTAAGTATATATTTGTGTTCCTCTGTTGCCTGATATCTGTAACACAAGTGCTTAAGCTACTTAGTACGGAATCAGGTCAATGTATGAGATGTTGTGAGAATTATTATTATTATACCTAAATAGGCGCTAAACATATTATATTATTATAAAGATTACACAAGTCCGTTGCAGGCCGCAAAAGTGTTTTTATGTTTGAAAAAATATATTAAGAAATAGTTATTTCACATCAAGCAGAATTAGTCCGTAATGAATCAATAAATACGTGCTTTATTAGTCTAAATGGCACTTCGATTGCCACACAGAACAATAACAATATTAATACGTGACACAAGTGTGTGGGCACATTAAGGTGACGGGTAGGGCACACTAGCGACGCCAATCGATTATAATTTTTAGCTACTAAACCGGATCTAATTTAAACAATTTCGGGGTTACAACCTCTCGGCAAAAACTTTTACTATTTATTTAATGAAACGTTCAGTAGGCGAAACGTGGAGGATGTGGGTTCAAATCCTGTCTGAACACGAAGAAACTTTTAAGTGCTTAAAAAAATGCTATAAAAAAATAAAATATAGAAAAAAAAATATTTCTTTGGTTCCACAGGCAAGTACTTATTTATCTTTTTTTTCTTATTTTGTAACATACCTATTCGCAACCATTATACTCGTAATCGCAAGGCGAAGATCTAAAGACTTATTAATTAACCTTGACCAGTTAGCATGACCTTGAACTTCCAATATCACCTTGATAATGCAACAGGTCTATTGCACATCGAATGTGGCCACTTTTTTGAGCCGTAATAGTGCTCTTAATTTGTAAACTATTATTTTATTTATTTAAAACGTTATTGCACAAAACGATACAATAGCCGAACTTAATGCCCAGAGGCATTCTCTACCAGTCAACCTTTGGGTCATGCAGAAAGGACAATGGTGCGGCGAAAAGAGGACTTATGTAATTATAAACTATGAGACCACTCTCAGGGAGTAATATTTTCCCCTTCATTATGATTTTTGTAGAGCCGGGCCTAAACCCACCTGGCTGAAGCTAAGCCTTCAAAAAATGTCTCGTCTCCAATCGATCATTTAAATTTATGCGCGGGTGCCGCATAGAGGTCTGTCGCCTCAGATAACGGTGAGGGATGATCAGGCCATCGGCTTTGCGAGGAATTTGTGAAATAATCTGGTTTGAAGACTTTTTGCACCTGAGATAAGGATGAGGGCATGGTTGGCGGATATACTTTTATTTAATATACATTTCTTTTTATTATGAGAGGCGTCGGTCGATTTACGAAAGATGACCACAAATGCCCGCTTGCCGTGTGGTCCCCGGCAGAGTAGAATAGGCCACCCTCACTCTTACCGAGGTGTCGTAAAAGGCGACTAAGGTAAAGCTGCTGGCATGATCATCAGCACCCAGAGAAGGAAAATTCTGCATTTATATCAAAACCCTCGCCAACCCGTCTGCCAAGCGTGGTGAGTATGGCAATTACCCCTCATGTGATTGAGGGAGGCCCGTGCCCCAGCAGTGGGGACTTAAATGGGCTGACGATGGCGATGATGACCACAAATGGCCAGCATTTATGAATGTAATCTCATGAAGTAAAGACTAAAGACAAAAAACATTTTCAATCAAACATAGAATGTGTTTAGTCTAAGCCCTTATAATGTGTCAAATTGAGAATGAGCCATTTCTTCATGAGATGGCGTACATGGTCGTCTTTCGTGGATCGACCAATAGCCGACACGAAAATGGATCACCTCATAGAAGCGCTACTTGACATCGGTTTTCCTTGAGGCCCGTCTTAAGCATAACGTAATACCACAGGGCACGTGATACTCGTACCATTCAAACAGAACCGTGGCGCTCACGGTAAAAGAATTTAAGGAATCTTACCTTATTTAATCATTTTTAACGTTGATAAACGTAAATTACGTCGACAAATTATCTATCGGATATCGGGAATTAAAATATTACTGTAGTAACTTACGGTCTCGTGAAGCGAAGTACTTTTCGAAACTTTCCAATAAATGGGAACATACCTGAAACAGACAAACATCCATTAAAAAATATACTGTAAACTAAGCGCCAGAAATGACTTTAATTGAAAATTTAAAAACCCCCGACTGCGGCCATAATATTTATTATTATTATATATTGGGCCGTGTGGTCCCCGGCAGAGTAGAATAGGCCACCCTCACTCTTACCGAGGTGTCGTAAAAGGCGACTAAGGTAAAGCTGCTGGCATGATCATCAGCACCCAGAGAAGGAAAACTCTGCATTTATATCAAAACCCTCGCCAACCGTGGTTGCCAAGCGTGGTGAGTATGGCAATTACCCCTCATGTGATTGAGGGAGGCCCGTGCCCCAGCTGTGGGGACTTAAATGGGCTGACGATGACGATGATTATTGTATATTATTATTATTCTGCTACTCAAGCCCTTTTATATGATACCCATATTGTGTTAGTTGTGTTAAACATACAATCCATATCTTTGTGACAGCGGCCATCTTGGATCGATTTTTATCCAACATAGCTAAGAACACTCTCCCCTTATTCATATTTCAAACAAAAAAAAAACAAAATCAAAATCAGTTCATTTGTTCGGGAGCTACGATGTTATAGACATACACACAGATACGTCAAACTTATAACACCCCGTCGTTTTTGCGTCGGGGGTTAAAAATACTTACACATTTAGTAGTATTAGTTATTTAATAATAATAATAATTCTCACAACAGCTCATACGTTGACCTGATTCCGTACTAAGTAGCTTAACCACTTGTGTTACAGATATCAGACAACAGAGGAACATAAATATATACTTAAATACACCCAGACACTGAACAAACACAAGTGTTCATCGCACGAATGTTTGTCCAGGGTGGAGATCGAACCCACGACCTTTGGCTTAAGAGGCAGGGTCACTATCAATTGTGCCATCCGGTCAGTCATTATTTAGAATTAGTCAGTATTTATAATAAACGGTTGTTTATTTTAACGCTACTACATATTTAAATGGTAACTACTTAGATGTTGAAAACATCGACCGAATAAAAAAAATATTTTAGTTGATCTAAGTATTGTTTTTCTTTCTATGATACCACAGACAAGCATTTGACCTCATTCTCACCTGTTGTTAAGTGGAGATGAGGTCTAAAGTGGGCCACGTAGGCCCGTAAAAAGCCTATTTGCTCTTAGAAATAAACATTTGAATTACAAATTAATAAACATTTGAATTAAATCTATTCATATACATTGCCTTGTCTAATAAGGGTAAGCTGCGCTAAGCTTAGTGCAGTTTCGCTAAATACAAGCACTGTGTTTGAAAGCTTTATGGCATAAATGTTTTTATTTATAGCACAATATATTAAATTTAGTAAAGAGCACAACTCAGTATTTTTGGTATCATGAGATATGTTTCTAAAATAAAAAGAAACATTTAAATTTAATGCTCTAAAAGAAAATAATTTATTACGGCACAGAGTGTAAGATCTAAATGTTTGTCGTGAGATTTACGACTACCCTAGTGTATAAGTATGGTCCTATTAAAGATTATGTGATTGATAGTGTATTATAAGCTAAGTAATTACATTCCAGTTGAGTGATGAGTTTTCTATTAAGAAATTCTCAGTGTTAGCTCGGAGTCTGAAAGTTGGCGGTCTTGTGCCCCCGTGCCTTGGATAGCACGTTAAGCCGTTGGTCCTGCGCCTAATCCCTCTTCGGCCGTGTCACACTGGTGTCCCATCGAAATAAGAGGGTACGGGAATAGGGAATTGTGTCTGCGCAAATACTTGTGCACTATAATATGTCCTGCGTCGATGGCTGAATCGCTGAGATTGACCGCCATGACCTAAATATCGGTTTAGAGGACATTATTATTATTAATTACATTCCATGTGTCCCCAAACCATTGGAAACAACACATAGTTGTCATAATAAGGTAAAAGGAAATTATTTTATTTTATGTAGTGCAATCGTCAAGGGGCCTTGAAAGCGTACCAGAATGGAGCCAGGCAATAAATCAAGCCTAAAGACTCGAAAGGACGCAAAACCTCTCGAGGACAAATTAAAATGAATACGGTTTTTTCGTAAAGGGATTTGATGATATCCCAAGAAAAGGGCGAGTGTGAAACTAAATTTGTATATTTTATGTTATATTATTTCTTTTACACGAACATGGAAGTAAAATGAAAAGAAAACTCTATTTGTTAAAGGTTTTTACCACAACAAAAAATGACAATGTCATATTTAATTCATATTTATTGATTGTGTTTAATATTTAATAACATTACAATTTAATGAGGGTTTTCGCGTGTGTAAAATCCGCTAGATGGCGTACTGTTGGACTGAGGTCCAACATCAACCGCATTGGTTGTTTAGTTTGTCAAATTGTCATTTTGACAGATCACGTTTAAAAATAACCAATCACATTGTATATGGACCTCACGCCTATACTCCATCTAGCGGATTTTTGACAACCAAACTCATTACGTTAGATAATTTTGAAAAATCTTGATTCATGTCCATTCTGGTTTGAATCTTCTCAGTTTTATGTGAATTTTATCTCATCATCATCATCATCATCCTCCTGCTCTGTTCCCTGGTTATCTGGGGTCAGCGCAGTATGTCTTCCTCTTTCATAAGTCCCAGTTACATTTACTCTATGTATATTATCTTGATTCTTGGTTAGAGGCTCTAACCAGGGGCGTAGCTACTGCCGTATATCATCATCATCATCATCATCAGCCCATTTAAGTCCCCACTGCTGGGGCACGGGCCTCCCTCAATCACATGAGGGGTAATTGCCATACTCACCACGCTTGGCAGACGGGTTGGCGAGGGTTTTGGTATAAATGCAGAGTTTTCCTTCTCTGGGTGCTGATGATCATGCCAGCAGCTTTACCTAAGTCGCCTTTTACGACACCTCGGTAAGAGTGAGGGTGGCCTATTCTACTCTGCCGGGGTCCACACGGCCAACTGCCGTATATATACTGCCGTATATGCCGTATCAATTATACGGGGCCCCCGGGCCACGGGGGCCCCCAAAGTGTGTAAGGAAGAGAAATACAGTGAAAAATATACGGGGCCCCGACAAGGAGCGCTACTGCCACCTGTCTCTAACCATATCTAGATTAGTACAGATTAGTATATAGATTTAGTATGAACTCATTCCACCTTATTGAAAATCGCTATCCAAAGTTATTACTGTACAAGCTCATGTTATCCCGTTCCAATACGCAATGTTAAAAGTGGCTGGCACGAGTTTTGTTCCAGGACTATCCTTAGTTCGCGATTTATAATAAGCTAATGAGTTCATACTAAATTTAGAAAACCCGTTTGGAACAGTGGTAGTGAACGCTGCCTTTAGTCCAAGGGTTGCGGGTTCACAAACATTTGTGTGCATGAACGTGTCTGTTTGTTTCCTATGTATTATAAGTATATATTTACAAAAGTTGATTCTGATATCCAGTAACACAGGTGCTTGAGCTACCTAATCTCGGAGTCAGATCAATGTATGTGATGTTGTGAAATATATATTTAGAAAAAAATTCGTTTTCGCCTTTTTATAATTTTGTTGGACAATCGAACGAAGTCAATATTTAAATTACTGTTTAATAGGTGTAAATTATTAAAGCGTAATGTTAAATAAATATATTAAAAAAAAGGTAAAACAAAAACACGCTGGATCTTCTGCATTACACCAGAAACAAATGAAAATTACTAGTCCTTCCTCTGCTATACCGTCTTTAACAAAAATAAATGAAAAATGTCTCTTGTTGACATCCAGCGAGAACTGTACCGATACAACCTTTGTTTTCAAATTAATGAAATGGAAAAAAAATATTAAAAGTATTGTATCAAATTTATTACTCTTTACATTATGTTTTTCATTTATATTTTCTCATCAAGGGTGATTGTTTGGACCACTCTGGGAGCAGCCATTAAAATTTTATCAATTGAACGCGTAACATCCTAGATCTTACCGCCATTTTCCATCATGTAAGACTGTGGTCAAACGTTGGCCTATTAGTTTGTAAAAAAAAACAATTATAGTGAAAAATTCCATTGAACAGAAATAAATAAACGGTGCGTGATAACTAGCGAAGATTGTGAGTTATATCCTTAGAAAGGAAGTATTCATCACTATAATTAATTAAGACGGGGATTAACACAAAATTCATTATGTGCTCACATATATTGCTCGAAGTTTCGGCCACGTTACAGCAGCCGTGATCACAATTCATCTAGTGGCGAATTTTTTTATTTAGATAATATTAGATTTAAGCTGTGATTTCCAATACAATGTATATTGTTATGGAATGAATACTTATGACTTATGACTTAATTAAAATCTGAAAATGTGAGGGTATCCGAAGATTCCGGCACGGCCCTAGCAGACGACGCCGTGCACCGGCGTGACGCCGTTTCAAATGTGGGAGAGCCACGCTTAGGCATGAATTGGCTGGCTCGACCGGAGTGATACCACTGCCTCACATAAGACCGGCGTGAAGCAGCGCCTGCGCTGTGTTTCGCCGTGTGAGTGAGGTTACCGGAGGCTCAATGGGGGGAAGGGGAAAATGTTGGCAGCGCACTTGTGACTACACTGGTGTTGCGGGTGTCCATGGGCGGTGGAATTGCTTACCATCAGGTGATCCGTCTGCTCGTCTGCCACCTCTCATATAAAAAAAAACCGCCAGTCCGCCACGGCTGCCGAAACGTCGACCAAAATATGTGAATACATAATGTTGTTTCACATAATAAATTACGTATTCATCCCTGGCTTAATTAATTATAGTTATAATGCAACGCAAAATTCTAAATAACTATTTATTCATCACTACTTTGATGACCACGATCTCTCTTAGCCTTAGACCCAGAAAGGCTTGTTTGCTTGACATGTCAGCAAATAACCTCACAAATCCTCTTAATCTTAGCATGTAATTCCCGGTTGAGTCCAAAGCTATCGCTCTTGAACCATGAGGATTTAGTCTGGTAATCACAATAAAGCGACTGCCGTCATCATTATCATCATCATCATCAGCCTATCGTATCAGCCTATCAGTCCACTGCTGGACGTAGGCCTCTCCAATTGTTCGCCACCGTGATCTATCCATGGCTTCTCGCATCCAGCTCTTGCCGGCCATCCTGCGCAGATCGTCCCCCCACCTAGCCAGAGGGCGCCCTACATTACGTTTGCCAAGACGCGGTCACCACTCTAGAACTCGTTTACCCCATCGGTTGTCGGTTCTGCGGCTAATATGGCCAGCCCACTGCCACTTAAGCTTGCTAATCCGGTGAGCAATGTCGATGACTTTGTTCTCTGCCGGATCACCTCATTTCGGATTCGATCTCGGAGAGAGACGCCGGGCATTGCTCGTTCCATAGCCCGCTGGGCGACCTTTAACTTGTGGACCAGCCGTACCGTAAGTGTCCACGTTTCGGCTCCGTATATCATGACGGGTAGGACGCACTGATTGAAGACTTTCGTCTTTAGGCACTGTGGTATCGACGATACGAAGACACGACGTAGTTTTCCAAATGCTGCCCAACCTAACTGGATTCTTCTATTTACCGCATCCTCGAAGTCGAGCGACTGCCTGATATTATTCATCCCTTTAACAGGAGAATCAAACCAATTGAATCGTGTAGGTTTCCTCTCAACCTTCACCGCTGATTGGTAGAAAGAAAAATTTATCGTCTTTGGCAACTGGTTGAGTAGCAAGGATGGTAGTTCTTCTTCGGCAACTGGTTGTGAATGTTAGTTGCCAATATGGCCGGAGGGTAAATAATCACGTAGGTTCGAAAAATCCATAAGTGCATGCTCAGTTTTAAACCAGGACGACCACCCTCCCACCCCGCTTGTTGTTCTTATTGACTGAGTTATCAACGCTCATGATGGTTCTCATGCTCAATAACCTCACAAAATATGGATGCATAAGACCGTGGGAATAAGTAGGTGTAGCTGAAAGAGAAGAAGAAGAATCCCGGGATCAATTACGAACCGACCCCTTTTATTCAGATTCACCTAATCAATTAACAATATTTGTTACAGGAAAACCATCCTTAAATTTAAAGAACTCTTCTTGACTTTAATTAATTATAGTATTTGCTGCTGTTTTATCTTTTACAGGACAAAGGCCTATTCTAACCTTTTCCAAACTGGTCTTGAGGCACTCACTTCCAAATTCCACGAACAGCCCTTTTTATTTACATTAAAAACCTACTATACTACCCGCAAAGACTCGCCACAGATGGTTACATTTTAATTCTTCCTACGTCATTATCATCATTTTAGCGCTGTGTCCCGGTTGAGTCCCATGCTGTCACTTCGGAGATTGGAGTCCACTTTTCTGATTCTACTCTTCCACTTTACGCGATCTTGTGCATCCATTGCGGTCAATTTATTCCTCCAACGTAACAGCTAATTAAGATTCAATTTCAGTGCGGATTGATCAGGTCGCGTGAGATTTATCAATTAACATTACAAACAGCTACGATGTTGTAACAATGCCCCACTTAGTCTAGCGGCTATACGCTTGTGTTCTTGTGGGAGAGATAATATGTGAATAATGGCTCTGAGTGGCATAGCATGAGTGCACTAAACTGATTACCAACTGGTCAATATTTTCCGCTTAACAAAAGCTCAGGAATAAGGAAACCAGCACGTTTTGTATGGTTTCACAAATTTATGGATAATTAAATAACGATTCTGAACATACCAGGATCCATTTTGGATTGGTACTTTAACAGCTACGATTATTGACGGTGGCTAAGTCAATTCAATCAATTTTTCAACTACAATGTTTGATGTCATTGCAAATACCGAGGTTTTATATTGCATAGATCCCAAAACTTACTGAAAAGTATGGTATC
The DNA here is from genome assembly GCA_019059595.1 of Marasmia exigua. NCBI lineage: Eukaryota > Metazoa > Arthropoda > Insecta > Lepidoptera > Crambidae > Marasmia > Marasmia exigua. The sequence continues at coordinate 5,592,960 of CM032479.1, read as the reverse complement.
GCAACTATTCGCCTAGCAATCACTATCCGTAACCTCAAAATAGGATATCGATACTTATTTGTCTGCAATATTTACGAAACGAGCAACCAGCCCTAATCGAGTAAATATGTATTATGTGTTTGCAACCTCACAAATTACTTTAACCTTGATGTTTTGCGGTCGGCTTGTCCCGTTAATGATGGTTTAAAGTTGATTTTTGTTAGCGAAACTTTTTACGAGGGAAATCTTAATTTGCCCCGCTAATTACTTTCGTGTAAAAAGTTTGGAAAAATTATTCCTTTACAGCAAAAAATTGCTATTTGTAGCGCGAGATTTTTTTGCGGTATTTTGGTTCGAGAATTAAATAGTTGCTGCTTATAAAAATGTGCTCATTTGTTTACTAGCACTGTGATTGTTTTTAAAATTCATATTTTGATCGTTTAAAAAGAGCGATGGTAGCTTAGTTATTCAAAATGCGCCCTCAATATTCCAGGGTCGAATCCGACCATGCACTTCTCGAATTTTCAATTCTGTAAGTGTATTTCTATCTTTAGCTCGGCGGTGGGAGAAAACATTGTGAGGAAACCGTTTCAGATAGTTGCTGAAACCTGTAACCATGATTCAGTTGGTCTGGTTCCCCTGTTAAAGGCTTGCGAAGGTCAGGCGGCAGTCGCTTTACTGTAATTATCAGACTATTATTATTATTAATTATCACATTATTCAATCCCTCGTAACTTGCGATTAAGAAATAGATTAGCTTTGCCGGGCACTAAACTGGATATAGTTAGAAGAGGTACATATTACACTTCAATCAAAGTGTACAATAAATTTCCAAGCGTTATAAAAAAAAAACAAAATACCACCTTTTTTGTAATAAATTAAAGAATTATTTAATAAAATATTTAATATCAAAATGTTTTTATAATATTCACGAGTTTTTTGAGCAGAAAACTACATGATATTCTTATTACGATTTAACTTTAGAAATCTTAATATATTCTATAATATGTATTAACATTGCAGTGCCCCTGCGGGGTTCATGTTCAGAACTTGTAATTAGTTTAAGATCTATTGTGAACAACATGAAAGCAATAACAACTATGACTATGACTATGACTCCCTAAATCAAGAATCATGGTCCAAGCGTACCCCGAGCAGTAACATCTTACCCGCAAAAACTTCAGTTACTCCATGATCATGGCGCTTGGAACGGTGCCAAAATATTGGAAAGTCAAAAATAAGGTACATGGTAGAAATCCCGTACATAATTATGATAGTGTTGGTGACCATAAAAGTTTAAAACAATATATTGTTACCGCATAAATTGTATGTAACATATGTAATACGACTAACATTCATGATGTAATTCATCCATACAACTTAAGTCATTTGCAATACAAAACATTTCACTTCATAATCAAACACGTTCATTAACTGAAAGCGATTAATCGTTACGACAGCAGAGACTCGAAATGATATCGATTACTGTGATAGCAAAACGATATATTTATTCAATTATTCAATCAATACGCGTAATACGTAGGGCGATATATTTATTCAATTAATCAATCAATACGGTTTTTCCCGTGGAGAGGCACGCTTCAGCATGAATGGGTCGGCTCGACCGGAGTGATACCACACAGAAAACCGGCGTGAAGCAGCACTGTGAGTGAGGGTACCGGAGGCCAAATCCGGGGAAAGGGGGGTTTAAAGGTTCGCGGCGCACTTGTGACTCCACTGGTGTCGCGGGATGATTATGGGCGGCAATCGTTTACCATCAGGTGATCCGTCTGCTCGTCTGCCACATAGCACATAAAAAAATGCTTTCTATTACCTTTCTATATACCCTATTTCAATTACTGATATTAAGTAAATATCAGCCAATATACTGTCCCACTTCAGAATTTGCTAAAGTATAAATAATTATATATATAAGCTTTATGTAACATTAATAGCTGTAAGTTTTCGTAATAAATAAATAAATAAATTTCATAACAGAAAAACTCATGTGCAAATGTTGGCCCTACCAGTGGATCGAACCAGGGACCCAAGCGCTGTCGTCGCTTCAAAGTGCAACCCACAAGCCACTGCACTTCCGAGACAGTAAATAATAACTATTATCGGTTGGTGCAAAATAATTAATAAATAAAATGTATTTTATTTCTGTAGATTATTAACAATAAATTGCCGGGGCTTCCCAGAAAGTAATCAGATGATACTTGTGTAGGGAAAGCTCCTCCGAAATAACTTTAACAATAAGGATAAAATACATTTATAATCCTATGTCCTATTATCTATTGCTGTGATAGGTGGCGGACCAGCAAACGGGTCACATGAGAGTAAGCGATTGCCGCCACCCATGGATGCCGGCTTAGACGAGTGGAGACAAACTTTAAACTATCCTTATACCTCATTGGGAATTTGATACACTCACTCACGGCGAAACAAGGTACATTCGCTGCCCGGTTACGGATTTCAGTGACACCGTGGTGGTCACTCTTGTTGAGCCAGCCCATTCATGTCGAAGCACTGTTCTTCCACAGTAACACAGCGTACAGGAGGTCTATATTCAGAACGGATGAAAGCTGTTGATTGATTTCCAAAACAACAAAGCGTAATTAACATGTTTGGGGTAACCCACTTTGTTCTATGTACATAACGATGTATTTAGGCCAAACTTGGCCGCATGTTAACAATTACTCAGTTTTGCAACTTCACTCTCGTTGTATGGAACGGAACATAACCGCTCTATGATTGGTGCGTAACATTCGATAATACGATTGAGCAATATTTGGTTCGATTACGTTTGAACGGGAGAGGTATATACCACGAATCATATGAAATGAGTAACATATACATGTAACACAGTTGCTTGAGCTACGTATCTCGGAGTCGGACCAAGGTGATGTTGTGAAGTATTCTTATTTGTCGTTAGATCCATAACCTCGATCAATTATGTCCCGGATTTTTGAGAGGCATGCGTGGAACCGAAGCCAACACGTAGACGCCCTTTCCATAGACAATTTACTCTAAAAGGAATTTGACACCAACCAGCAACTATCCCTGTATAGACTACGAAATATAGCCAAGGACAGTCCCTGGTAGGTTTAAGACTATTGGAAGAAGTGGAAAGAAAAGAATCTGGGCTATTGTGTAAGGTGCTGATGGACTATTGAAGGACTAAAGCGGCTACCCGATCAATGATGAATATCACGAGTAACATGGGCAGGCGGTGACTAGCACGGGGCGACAAGGGGACAACATTGTTATGTACTGGTCAGGGTGTCGAGAGGTGTACAACGCTTTCTACCCAATATCTATAGCAGATACTATGCCAACTCGCGACTTAAGTATCTTTTACTTCCACCCTGCCAGCATCTAGCTCTGACATCCCACTCTGGCCGGCTGAATACGGCAAGCCAGAGGTGAGAGTCCTGCGGCCGAATAAAGACAAGCTAGAGAGAGGGGTCTGGTCGACTCTCGGGGACAGCAGACTCACAACGCTGCCCTGAAGAGACTGACTGCACTGATGACAGTTATTTCTCCTCAAGGAAGACCACCTAATCTCACTAGCGGGCGATGGGGTCTTCACTTCCATTATTACTGTCTGTGTTTTAAGCTAATCCTGTACTGAGGGTTTTCCAGAGCTTCTCTATTACAGTTATCCCTCGTCATCTTAACATGTAGTAACCAGTTGCGTCCAAGACTTCTGCTCTGTTCAAGCTGTCGCTTCGAAGACCGTGGTACGCTTGGACCATGATACAGGATTCGGGATTGTTGGTGACTTATAATAAAGTGACTGCCGTCTGACCTCCGCAACTCTTAGAACAAGACCAACTGGCATGTGAGTACACAATGTTGTTTCACATAATAAATATCGTGTTAATCCCCGTATTGATACATTATAGTTGTAATCCAACGCGAAAATCTAAAAGACTATAAGACCAACTGGATTACATTTTAGATATAATAATAATTATTAATGTAAAGTTCTTCAAAGGACAAAAATATTAACCGCCTCTCTCTAGTTAACAAGCCTTGTAAACACAAGGCTTTATGTATTTTTATGTGATAGCATACAAGCAGACGTATCATCCATAGACTTTTGAAAGACCAGTGGAGTCAGAAGTACGAAACTAAATGTTGGCGCCACTTTCTTTATTTTTACTTTCATAACTCCTTCCTATATTCCTTTTCCTTTTCCCACCATACTTGCGAGAAAGAGAGGAACTACCAGGACACGAGATGTGACGCGACCGTTGGAAAAAGTTCAGTCTATGATCAAGCCGCTGCTAGCACGTAAAAAATGGCGTCGCGTCTCCGCTAATTTAAATTACTCAAGGATCCTAAGGATATAAATACTTAATAATTTTTACTGACTGGTTCTAAAAGCGTTTGTGTTGTTATTATCACTCGGACGGCCGTGAAGTGGACATTTTTTGTGTATGCCTGTGTGAAAGTGTGATCGCTCGTCTCAGCCGTTGGGAATTTCGAAAAAGGGGAATTAGCAGCCCCACCCACACCATCCTAAAGAGGGATGCACTTCAGCGCACGGTAAGTTCCTCCGATAATTTCTCGCACCTAGTTTTCTCCAAAATTTCCTAACCCGCTCCTACAGTCCATTTAGCTCAAAATCCATTTATATCAAACCCGCATTACCACTAAACTTCTTTTTAAACGATCTTCCCTCATCGCCCTTAATTGGGTTAGCTTCATGGGTTCAAAAGGGCGAAACCTGGCACCATGACCCTCCCCGGGCGGTGCCCTAACCTTAAAAGTGAGTTAAGAAAGAGTGGGTACCGATGGCCCAATCCGAGGTAAAGGGGAGTCCGTTCATCCTGGAACGCGCCTCCGACACTCACTCGGCGAAACTTGGCGCAGGCGCTGCTTCACAGAAAACCGACGGTTTTCTTTGAGACCGTGGCATCACCAAGGTCAATCCGGTCCATCCATGTTGATGATAAAGCTCTTCTGTTGACTTACACCCATATGACTTCTAACAGCTATGAATTTAACGTAACCCAATAGAGGCTCATCCCAATCACCTGTTAAATCTAAATTCTAATAATAAGCCTAGTTTTAGCAGGGAGACGAGGATTAATATCCCCCCCTGAAACCTCCCTCCATCAATTATGAAGCATCATTGGTCGGGATTTAGCCATTTCACTGTTAATATTTAGGTGAGATTAATAATGAGATCGGAACCTGGCTTGGCTATTAACTAGTTACTGGTTTTTTTTAATATACATTGAATTCCACGGACACTGGTTCCGTGCCTTTTTTGTTATTTTTAAGGGTCACAATTTTTTTCTGCGACAAAATTAAATTAAATAAAATTTCAATAGCTTAACGTTAGGCAGTCATGCATGGTTATTGTTAGTAGGATGAATTTAGTGTAATTGTAAGTGGTTTTTTTTATGTCTTTGGGAGTAGCGGGTTGGTTTTTTCGTAGTTTATGGGAGTATATTTTTGCAAGCTTGTCCCTAACCGCGTCATGACCCCGGCGGATCGCCGTTTTGAGGTTTTACTCGGTGATTTTTTTCGAGTCGCCATGGATATTAGACGTGCTGTGGCGTCGTTAGCGGCGTTATCTGTATAATAACTATATACTAGTTCAATCCTTCAATGTTGATTTAAAACCAACGAAAAAAAGCTGAGAATGTTCTCAAGTTGACGCGTATATTTTGCAGCTCTACATGTCAAGTGAGAAATTGCAAAAGTAGTTCAGTAGAAGGCAGGCTAAACAGTACGTATGTCTCCAACATATTGGACTGTTGGCATCAGCTCAGATGATTTTTTAGCAAGCAAGTAAGATCATCATCATCATCAGCCCACTTAAGTCCCCACTGTTGGGGCACGGGCCACCCTCAATCACATGAGGGGTAATTGCCATACTCACCACGCTTGGCAGACGGGTTGGCGAGGGTTTTGGTATAAATGCAGAGTTTTCCTTCTCTGGGTGCTGATGATCATGCCAGCAGCTTTACCTTAGTCGCCTTTTACGACACCTCGGTAAGAGTGAGGGTGGCCTATTCTACTCTGCCGGGGACCACAAGTAAGATATTTGGAAGGTAAAGCGGTTTATGGTATTTTTTATGTCATAGGTGGCAGACGAGCAGACGGATCACATGATGGTAAGCGATTGCCGCCGCCCATTGAAACCCGCAAAAACAGTGGAGTCCCAAGTGCGCTGCCAACCTTGATATCCCCCCTTCCCGATTTGGCCTCTGGTATCCTCACTCACGCAGCAAAACACAGTGCTGCTTCACGCCAGTTTTCTGTGAGGTTTATTACGTATTAAAAAAAACTACTTACAAGATCCAGTTCAAAGAAATTTTCGTTGTTAGTTTTTATGGTAATGTATATCATATTTTTTTTGTTTTATAATTATTTTATTTTAGAAGTTTGAGACACACTCACTTTTTACCACTTTGTGAGCGTCTCTTGCGCAAAGTATTAAGTTAAGAAAAAAAATATATTAGAAACCTCAATATCATTTTTAAAGACCTATCCATAGGTACTCCACATGTACTTGGGTTTGATGAAAAAAAAATGAGTTTCAGTTCTAATATGGAGACTCACTAATTTTTTTTTCTATTTTTATGTAAAAATCATAATGCGTTTAACAAAATACATCTATTTTACCTAGTTTCAATAGTATAGTTCTTATAGTTTCGGAAAAAAGTGGCTGTGACATACGGACGGACGGACATACGGACAGACAGACAGACATGACGAATCTATAAGGGTTTCGTATTTTGCCATTTGGCTATGGAACCCTAAAAAGTGCTATTTTAGTTGGATTTATTTCCTACTCAAAAACAGCACTTAACTATAGCTAGATGATAGATCGAGATCCGTCTAACCCTGAACAACCGCTCGGAATATTTTTACACGTTCAATATTAGCGTGATAGTATTTGCTTAGTTATGTCACGATTTCGTGTCCGACTTTGTGCCCTTGATCCTCACAATCTACAAAAGTTAACAGTGCATTCTATTTCTTGAGGTTTTTTTATGTTAGGTGGTAAACCAGCAGACGGATCGCCTGATGTTCTCCTGCACCTAATTTTTAGGTTCCCGATTGGGTCGAAAGCTGTCGCTTCGGAGCCCGGGGTACACTAGGACCATCATTCGGGAAATCTGGTAATTACGATGAAACCCTTAGATTGGGGAACCAAGCCGACTGGATCACGATTACATGTAAGCGGTTTTAACACCTGTAGAGTCACATGTGCCCTTTCAATAGTATTGGGCCTCTTCCATCTAAGAGAGGCCACGCTTCCGCATGAATGGGCCGGCTCGACCAGAGTGATACCACAACCTCACAGAAAACCGGCGTGAAGCAGCACTGTGCTGTGTTTCGCTGCGTGAGTGAGGGTACCGGAGGCCTAATCCTAGGGAAAGTGGGGTTTAGAGGTTTGCAGCGCACTTGTGACTCCACTGGTGTTGCAAGTGTCCATGGGCGGCGGCATTTTGCGCACTGTTTGACACACAAAACATAAAATAATTTATCAATACCACATTTCGTATTGTACCCTATTTAATGACAAATAAAAGATTTGTTTCTCCTCTCGGGCATTTCTCAGCCCACAGTCTCCACTCTACCACTGCCTTGCACCACGAGCCGTGTTTTCGGGCGACATGACCAGCCCACTCCCACTTCAACTTCAAGAGGAAGACCCGAAATGCGTTGGTGTGACGACATCAAAAGGCCAAGTGGATAGAAACCGCCCAAGATCAACAACAATGGCATAAACTGAAGGAGACCTACATCCTAGAGGTTGAAAATGGCTAAAGAAGATGAAGAAGAAATGATTTGTATTTGCATATATACTCTTATTATTTATTACTTTTGACTACAACTCGAACGATTGTACAAAGAGTGTCTTCTAAAGCGACAATGTCAGCCATGTTCGTGTAGATAGATTTTTATTTCGCTTGTTGCTTCTCAAAGGGCGGAATTTGTTTTCAAGTGAATGCTTTTATTAGAAAAAGAAATAACATCAGAGAAACGATTTGTATTTTTTGCTCGAAAGCGATTAAAAAGGATTGTAATAAAATTATTGCGCTGTCTTTTATTGAGTCTGGTGTCAGATGTGATTTCATTGGACCGGTTAGATGCGACGCTTGGGCCATTGTCTCATCTTTTGAATATTGCTTTCTTCTTTGTCATTTAAGATTGAAGTAAAAGTAATTAAAATAACATTTTCAAGGAAGGAAATCTTCCCTCGTAGGTACTTTTTTATGCTAGAGGTAAACGAACAAGCGGGTCACCTGATAGTAAGTGTGGTCATCTACCCGTGGATTTTTTTTATGTGATTGGTGGCAGATGAGCAGAGGTATCACCTGATGGTAAGCTATTGCCACTGCCCATTGACACCCGCGACACCAGTGGAATCAAAAGTGCGCTGCCAACCTTTAAACCCCCTTTCCCCCAGATTGGGTACCCTCACTCACGCTTAAAATTAGTCTGTCAGGATTACTCTTGAGTCTAATGTTGGTGTCTTTGGCATTCTTGAACAATTGGCCATACTTTTTTACAAAGCAGCATATTTCAAAAATATGCATTAGTAGGCAGGGGTAAGAGGCTGAGTGAAAGCTGATTTGCATTTTTTTTGATCAGCATTAAGAAAGAAAGAAAGAAAGAAAAGAAATAATTTATTATTTTGGACATCACGACACTAAAAATGAGTACGATGAGTGTTTTGACCCGTTTAGAACAGTGGTAGTGAACGCTGCCTTTGGTTCAAGGGTTGCGGATTCGATCCCCGGACAGTTCAACCATTTGTGTGTATGAACATGTCTGTTTGTATTGGTCGGGGTGTTTGTATGTATTATAAGTATGTATTTACAAAAGATAAGTATTATATGTATATATTTGTAATTCCGCTGTTGATTCTGATATCCGTAACACAGGTGCTTGAGCTACCTATCTCTTAGTCATTTCAATGTATAGATAGATAAATAGATAGATACTCTTTATTGCACAACATACAAAACTTAAAAGCTAGGTATACAGAGATACAATGTACAATTTAGGCGGTCTTATCGCTGGGAGCGATCTCTACCAGACAACCTTCAGGTAAAGGACATTAGATAGAAGAGGGGAGGGTGGTGCAATCCTTTTGATTTTAAACATTGATTAAATAAATAGTAATATTATAAATAACACACGTTATCATACACGAATATATACGAATGTTACCTTACTATAATACAATATAACCTACACAAATTATATAAAATATACTACTATAAGGTTATAATAGAGAAGATATATTTTATACCTACAATATATGGATGGATCTGGGAGAGGACTAACGACCACGAGCGTCAATGACAGGAAGGAGGATGAAGTTACTAAAAAAGGATCAGTTGGGGAGAGGGTTTCAGTTTATGTGATTGTTTATTATGTGTATGTGATGTTGTGAAATATTTATGAGTTTCATAATTACAAACAAAACAAAATTAATACAGAAAAAAACAAAGAAAACAAAAAACTAAATAATAAGGTACAATAACCAGGCATTGAGATTTTTTCTTTTAATCAGTACCTATTATAGGACATTACCTGTTCTTTGAATGGTCCTTCATTTGTTTTTATAACTGACCTGATCGGGAATCAAAACCGGAACCTTCATTTCGCATTTTTTTTTTCAAACGTTGGAACAGTTGCAACCCTATTGCCTATGAGTAAATAGATGTTCCGGAAATTTGTCCCAGCTTTACATGACAGAATCCACGCAAACCCACAGCGGAAGGTAGTATTTAATTGTAATCGCTATACTACGTACTACCATAGTATAGAAACAATCAGTAGAAGGCACATCTAACCTTTATTTCATTTCTGTGTTTCGCCGTGTGAGGCGACAAGACAAACGAGCAAGCTAGTCACCTGATGGAAAGTAGGTAATCAACGCCGACCATGAACATATATATTTAAATATATATAAGTAGTTATTTATATTTATTATTATACCATATTGTTGCCCAAATATTACTGCTTCTCCCAATGGTGGACTGGTAGAGAATGCTTTAAGGCCTTTAGTCTGCCAATTAAATAAATAAATATAAATATTTCACAACATCACATACATTGATCTAACTCCGAGATAGGTAGCTCAAGCACCTGTGTTACGGATATCAGAATCAACAGTGGGATTACAAATATATACATATAATACTTTTCTTTTGTAAATACATACTTATAATATAGGAAACACCCAGACCAATACAAACAAACATGTTCATGCACACAAATGTTTGTACTGTGCGGGGATCGAACCCGCAACCCTTGGACCAAAGGCAGCGGTCACTACCACTGTTCCAAACGGGTCGTCAATTGTACTTTTTTACTTCGTGCGATAAAGAATAAATGAAATGAAATGAAAATTGAAATGAAATGAAATGAAATGAAAATTGTTTATTCAATTTAGGTCCATACAGAACACTTATGAATGTCAACATGTTTACCACTGGTTCGGAATGTAGTTTTCTGCCAAGAAGACACCAGCAAGAAACTCAGCAGTTACTCTTTTAAAAAAAAAAATGTTTTACAAAATGTCACCATTAACTTAAAAATATAGTACAATTTTTGTGTTACTAATATGTCCCTAAATTATTGTCATTTAAAAATCGTCTATTTTATAATAGCCTTTCTTCATTAAACAGTTTTTTATATACAATTTAAACTTATGTGTGGGCAAGTCAATAATAATCTTAGGTAACTTATTAAACATTTTTATGCTCAATCCTATAAATGAACTGCCAACCTTATGGAGCCTGATATTTGGAACGGCCAGTCTGTGCAAATAAATAAATAGTGGCATTTTAAAATAAACTACTGTTATACGATTAGCTATATTGATTCTGTGGTATTCAATTAATCGCTGTACTATGTTTTACACATGATTGTATGTGCATTAATCACTATATGAATAAATCATAGCGTGACGCAACATACAGTCGCGGTCAAAAAGTGTTTACCACCCACCTTAAGGATCATAATCGCACACACACATGTAGGTGATAAGTTCTTTATATCTATTGCATAATATTGATCATAGATATGGTATCTTTTTTTTATGATATGATAGCTGACAGTTAAAAAGACTTTCAAATACATTTTATGACTAATACCATGTCATTTCAATGGCTGTAGCTCCTGTGTTGTATCCTCTTTATGTGTATTTTTTCATATTTACTTTTAAATAGGTGATATGTAACTTGATATGGCATAGATAGATAGATATTCTTTATTGCACAAAAATAAAATACAAGCATGATACAACAGCAACAGACAGTACAATAAGGCGGTCTTATCGCATGTAGCGATTTCTTCCAGACAACCTTTGGGTAGAGGAAAGAAATATCGTATTCGTAATAAGGGAAGGCAGTGCAAAGTAATTTAACAAATGAAATTGAGAATGGCATTTTTTAGTTTAGCGCAAAAAGTGTGATATGGAATCAAATTTCAAAATTGGTAAACACTTTTTGACCGCCACTGTACATATATACAGTCCAACACGACGCGTTCGACTCCGCTGGTGATACAATTCATGTATGGAAATGGGTCATGAAAGCCGAAAGGGAAATGCAGAGTTAGCGTGATCACACCTGGTGCTGTAGTTACAGCACAAGTACCCTAAGGTACCTATTGTTTTTCTTATGTGGCAAACGAGCAGACGATCGCCTGATGGTAAGCGATTGCCGCCGCCCATAGACATCCGCGACACCAGTGGAGTCACAAGTGCGCTGCCAACCTTTAAAGCCCCCTTTCCCCCGGATTGGTCCTTCGGTACCCTCACTCACGAAGCGAAACATAGCACGGTCCAGCTTCATGCTGGTTTTCTATGAGGTCGTGGTATCACTCCGGTTGAGTCGGCCCATTTGTGGCTCCCCCGTGGTAGTACCTAAGTATCCTGAGAAATCTATAAGTATATCCTAAGTAACTTATATGTACCCTAAGGTACCTACAAGTACCCTGAGGTATAAATAAGTACCCTAAATTGATTTATTAATTTTGCATGACACATGATAATATACATCGTATTTTAATCTACAGTCACACATCAAAGTGTACAAAACTGTCAAATAGATTCAATCAATGTCAGACCATACGCACCAATCAAGGGATTGGTGCGTATGGTCTGACATTTCCAACATATTTAAATAAAATAAAATACTTGCAAATCAGGCTTCTCAAATTTTTAATAAATAAAAAAACTAAATACTCACTTCAAAAAGATTATTCAAAATTATTTAAAATTTGTAAAATATTACCGATAGAGTTAAAAATTAAATCTGCTATCCTAATTGAACAGTTTAATAACAATGAGTACAAAAGGAAGAGAGAACATACTTACCAGACCCGAGCATCAAAGGTGTCTAAATTAATTGTCCCTAGGGTAAATAACTACTTCGGTAAGCGGGAACGGCGTTGGCTGACACCTACTTTCATTAATGAGCTGCCTCAAGGACTGATCAGCAACATACATAGTAAAAATCACCTGAAGACGACACTCCGAAAGCATTACTTATCTATGTGTCCGTGAAGCCAACATTCCTGCCGTCCGCTGACTGAGAGGTCGCTAGGCCACAGCGACTCCCTGTGACTTGGTTAGCGGACGGCAGTCAGTCAGTCTCCTACCTATCCTTCGTTTTTGGTAATGTGTCTGTCCAACCAATAAATTATATCTATCTTTATTTTTATGAAACATCGTCTATTAAATGAAACATAAAAACCATATGTCTATTCAACTAGGTATAAAATTAGTTATTTAAAGCATAATGTAGGTAATTATATATGTGTGTGTGTTTAATTATCCTAAAATCATGTACGTATATATGCTTATGCATAGCCATGCATAAGCATGTATACGTGCGTGATATACCTATATATCTAGCCAGATATATAGGTATTATTTTCTATAAGTCGTATATTTATCTGTAAAAGTAACATAATACATTGTTAGTACTTAAGAACTGTGTAAAGCATCCACGAGAACTACTGCCGACAAACTGTTCTGCAGTTTGGCAGATTTTGTAATAAGTACTGTATTTGTATTTAAAAAAAAAAAAAAAAAAAAAAAAATACGCACCTTAATGTCAAACTCTTAATATAATGTTGAACTTATGTTCAATTTCAACTGAAGAAATTTGACAGATTGTGGCAACCTGATGTGTGGCTGTCTGTACATAGTAGATACCTTTATGACAAGGCAAGTAAGTTTCATCATCATCATCATCAGCCCATTTAAGTCCCCACTGCTGGGGCACGGGCCTACCTCAATCACATGAGGGGTAATTGCCATACTCACCACGCTTGGCAGACGAGTTGGCGAGGGTTTTGATATAAATGCAGAGTTTGCCTTCTCTGGGTGCTGATGATCATGCCAGCAGCTTTACCTAGTCGCCTTTTACGACACCTCGGTAAGGGTGAGGGTGGCCTATTCTACTCTGCCGGGGACCACACGGCCAAGTAAGTTTATTTGCCTTTTATTTCTGATCCTGATGATGACCCCTCACTAAAAACCGGCGTGAAACAAGCCTACGCAGTGTTTTGTCGAGTGAGTGAGTATACCGGAGGCCTAATCCAGGGAAAGGTGGGGGTTTGTTAAAAAGACTGGCGGTCTGCTGTCCGCTAACTAAAAGTTCGTTAAACCATATGCAGTCACTGTGGCACCACGACCTTTTAGTTAGCTTTTAGTAGACTGCCTCGGTGGCGCAGTGGTAGGTGGGTCGCACTGTAAAGCGACGGCCGGATCGGGTCAAATTTGTACCTGAGTTTTTCCGTTAATAAATTCTCAGTGTCAGCCCGGAGTCTGTAAGTTGGCGGTCTGTGCCTCGGAAAGCACGTTATTACGTTGGTTCTGCGCCTAATCCCTCTTCGGTCGTGTCACACTGGTGTTCCATCGAAATATGAGGGTACGGGAATAGAAAGTGCACTTGTGCCTGCGCAAACACTTGTGCACTATAATATGTCCTGCGTCATGACCGAAATATCGGTTTTGAGGACATTATTAGTAGACAGTAACACCGGTATTGCGGATGTCCATGAGCGGCGGACATCGCTTACAAAAGTAATCCGTCTGCTCGTCTGCCACCTATCATATAACAAAAAAAAACATTAACTAGCCGCTACACTTGACGAAGTCAAAATATTTAAAAAATACCGTCACCGTCTGACGAAGAAAGTCATATTTCAATTTAGAAATGTGATGCAGTAATTTGAGTTGCATCCAGGAAAGGCGTCCACAAGGCGTGCATCTCCAACTCAAGCCTAGTGCATTACTCATTAACCTAAATACAGTTCCCTTTAAGAAATGCAGGGCTGAGGAAAATATTGCACGTAAAATAATATGGCCGTGCCGCTTTTTGGCTCAACTTGGCGAGTGCACTACTGTGCCCAAAAATTTTGCAGTGATTGTTAACAAGACTTGATCACCACGCTTGCCAAATGCGAATTGGCGATCACAAACTCGAGCTATGCTCGAAAAATTCGAAACATACTTTTCGCTCGACCTGGGAATCGATTAAGCCCAATCCCATCATAGTAGCGATAACTTGATTTCTATGATGGAGGCCTTTGCCCTGCAGTGGGATAGTTTATAGGCTGATGATACTTTACTTTACTTTTTACAACAAGAGTGTTTAGAAAATATAATACGGCCGTGCCGCTTTTTGGCTTGACTTGGCTGATACACTTCTGTGCCCTCAGATTTTCAGTGATTGCCAACAAAACGGTTTAGCAAAAAAGTATCAGCCTATATAGTCCCATTGCAGAGCAAAGGCCTACAATATAGAAATCAAGTCATTGTTGCTGTGATGGTATTAAGCTTATTTATTACTCTTGCCTAATGCAGATTGGCTGAACACAATCCTAAGTTAGGAATCGGAAAATTCGAAACATACTTTTTTATCAACTCAGGCGATTTTTATCAATACAGGGAAAGCCAGATCAAATGCATTCTGGCTACACGTTTCAGAAACTAGCCAAAACGTGCATGTTTCCTCACGATGTTTTCCCTTACCGCCGAGCTAATGGTAGAAATATGCAAATAGAATTGAAAATCTAGAGGATGCAGATGCATGTTCGGATTCAAACCACCACCCCCGCATGGAAGGCGCGTTCCGAACCATTCAGCTACCATAACTCACTGATTTATTTTAAACGGGTGTATTGTATAACCAGTAACCCGCCCTGAATTTGCTTTCGGGCCATTAGTTCCACTTTATACCAATAGATGGAGCTAGGTGTCGATTACATCGCGCAAGCGTTTCGACATTTCGGATTACCTATAAGCGTTGCCGCTGTCTGTAGGATTTACCTGTGTATAAAATTAGTTTAGGTTAATATGAGAAAACATAATTTAGTTTATGTAAGCAATACAGCGAGAGGAAGGCCAACAGTCTATAATAATTTGATTCTGCTACGGATTATACTGTACGATCCTCTCCCATTCTCTCGAGGTGGCCGATCCAGCGAAGTCAATGTGCTTTAGTTAAAAAATATTTATAAGTGACCACAAAAGCTTGTTGATTTACCAATGCCTAAATTTAAAACACATGTTAAAATTATTTAATGGCGAAAGCCTATTATACAGTTAATGATTACTTAAATTATAAGATTTTGTGGAAATGATAAACTGTTCGCCTACACCCGTGATACTGTCGATTACAAGTTTCTTGCCGAATCTTCTCGTCAGAATCAACTTTCCTATTCCGGTGGTACAATCACATTATATTTATTCATTTCTTAGTATATTTTTTGTATCGATATGTTTAATTACCTGTATAATATACATAGTTATAATTTATACTTTTCATGTATGACGATTTGTAAGAGCCGTATACAGCGTGTGTATTTTATACGGGCGAATAATTAATCCAGCTATAATATCTGATCCTACAAATCGTATAAGATAATCATTTCATTAAATTTTGTGCAGCAGCAATGTATGCCGTCCAACTTTGTTTGACATGACAAGTGACATGAGTGTCATGACACTCGTATGACGTTTAGATACTTATGTCTACGTTAATTGATGTTATTAACGTTAACTACCAGTGGATGCAATACATTGCGTGCTCAATTATTTTGTATAAAAAAAAATGTACCTTAATTTCCTAAAGAAATGTATGTAAACAGGTTCCCTAGGTCCGATAGTAATCGCCATTAAAATATTCGCCCGTATAAAATAAACACGCTGTATACGAGTAAGCCTATGCAAATAAAGTACTTATGAATTTTGAATTTTTGAATTTCGCCGATGATATTAATCGCCAACCATGGTCGTGTAGCTCCCAGTTCTTCGTCTTCCTCCCCCTCCAGGTTACTTCCAGTGTTTGTGTTAGTCCTTTGTGTAAGGTCGAAGGTCTGTTGGCCGTCCAAGGTACCGCTGGAGAGACGTGGTCGAAAAGGATTGGCGTGGACTTCTGGCGGATGACTGGCAGGAGGTGGCGCAGGACCGACCTAGATAGAGACTTATTATCGGCAGCCAAGGCTCACTTTAGATCGCTGCGCCAGCCTAGTTAGTTAGTTATAGATATTCTACTCGTAATTTTATGATTGTGTAGAGCTCGTCAAAGCAACTCAGGCTTTCTTGACTCTAAAAGTAGCCTAGAAATCAGTTTCCTTTGACTAAAGCTTCACCGCCTTAATAATTTTGTAAAGAAACCTTTCAAGAGGAGAATATTCCTTCTTTGAAAAATGAAGGATGTCTTTGCTTATTTTTATATCGCGTATGTTTTACGCACGCCACTGCTTTACTTTTGTGCATGGACTTAGATAAACTTGGGATTTTAAGTTTACCTATATGTCTTGTTAAATTTTTAATATCGGTAGGTACTATATTTGGAATAAAGTCCAGAAGCGTCCGGGTTGAGGTCGCGGCCTGCACACCTTTGAGATGGTATAATTTTTATTACATATAATTTATTCTAAATGTTATTTTTGCATAAGAAAAAAAGTCTAAATATTCCGATAATGCATAAAGGTATTTTTTCCTTTAACAACCTAAGAATCGACCTTCGCTCTGACATATAAAAAATAGTTTCTACTTTGTTAGAATGCTTAGGGTTACCTACATACTCAGAACGATTAAATTATGATAAAAAAATTAACCGGAGTAACATTTTTGACACTATCCTCTGGGCCGGCTCGACCGGAGTGATAGCACGGTCTCACAGAAAACCGGCCTGGACCAGCATTGTGCTGTGTTTCGCTGTGTGAGTGAGGGTAATCCGTGGGAACAGGGGGTTTATAGGTGTGACTCCACTAGTGTCGCGGGTGTCCATGGGCGGCGGCAATCGCTTACCATCAGATGATCCATCTGCTCGTCGGCCACCTATCGCATAAAAAAAATACTCTCACAGAAAACTGTTGTGCTGTTTCGCTGAGTGAGGGTACCGCAGGGCCAATCTGAGGAGGAGGGGAGATTAAAGGTTGTAGGCGTATGTGCGCTTCTTATGTGTGACTCCACTGATTTTTCAGGTATCCATAAGCGTATCTTACTAATATTATAAATGGGAAATGTGTTTGTGTCTGTTTGTTTGTTTTTCCATATTTCACGGTTAAACGGAGTAACACAATGACGTGAATTTTTAAGTAGATGTAGTTGAAGAGATAGAGAGTCACATATGGTAGGTACAGTACATGTCACAGCTCCATGCTTTATGGTTAATTGATTTGAAGATTATTTGTGACTAACAAGAAAATCGCGCATTTTTATGGTAAGGAATTCCGTGTTATCCTAAAAACGCGAGCGAAGTCGCAGGTAAAAGATACCCGACAGACTGGCGGATGGCGCATTTGGTAGTGATCCTGCCTCATGCTCCAAAGTTTGTATAATGAACACTTGTGTTTGTTCAGTGTCTGGGTGTATTTAAGTATATTTTTATAATTCTTCGGCTGTCTGATATTTGCAACACAAGTGTTGGCTTTCTATTTTCTTGTGTTGAAACTGTTGTTTTTATTGTTTAGTAAGTAAGTAAATAAGTAAATTATCATTAATTTGGCAAAAAAAAAGGTACAAGCCTAACAAGCAGAAAAAAGGATCGGTTAAATAAAATATAGTATAAGATATAGAAACTTATATGAAATGAATGCAAAGAAAGGCGCCTGCTTATATTGCTCTGGTCTTCCTGATCTGGCCGGCCAGGGCGCTGATTAGTCCGAAATAATAAACGATTATTTCTTAGTAAGGTCAATATATGAGATGTTGGATGAATTTATTAATTAAACTTTAGCGACAACCCTACTCAATACCGCATAGCACGTGACATTGAAATCGGTAGTGATATTACCTAAGTACATTCTCCGCTATGTTTCGATTAAATCTATATTGCCTCGGATTCATTTTTACAATTTTAATCGGACATTGCGGTGAAGGGTCGCCTCTAGGGACGCCAATTGATTTAATTCTTTAACTACTAAACTGAATCTATTTTTACCAATTGTGGACCGTCGGAGAATCGAGAAACGTGTATCTATACTTTTCATCTAATGTGTACCTACCTCTATTTTAAATTTGATTGTGCACTACTTTTTGGTCTGTATTTGTACTCGTATCTATGAATCAAAGTCTCCAGTACAAAAACAAACCAAATTGATTGTTGTGTGGGATTATTAAATAAATAGTACCTATACATGTTTGCCAAGTCTCCAACGCTCCACAATTGTTATAAATAGATCCAGTTTAGTATAACTACTAGCACGCCAATTGATGTAATTTTTTAACAAAAATGACATCAATTGGCGTCGCTACTTTGGTGGGACCACAAGGACCCTTCGCTTTAATGTCTTTTCTAAGGGCCGATTTGATCCGTAGTTAAACTAAACTAATGATTGGAAAAAGTAAAATATCGCTTAAATGTGTTTTAGCAGTACATAGTCAGCTTAACCAATAATTATTTTACAAGGAATTACATCACTTTGATGCTGTCACATTGACTATTGGTTAGATAGTTAATTAAACCAAAAGGTAACTACGGATAAAAAAATCGGCCCTAAAATAATTACATTGAGTTTATTTAAGTTTTCATTATTATCGAAAGAAACTGTATCTCTAAGAAATTGTAAATAACAATTTCACTTCACTTGATCTAGGAAAATAATTTTGATACCGTAGTTATAAAAGAGGAAATATTTCAAGTGCATTTTAATTTCCGTAGCAAATAAACTAAAAGCTGATTATTATAATGGTAATAATATCCTCCAAACCGATAAATCATTAAATCATTTATTTATTTGCACAAAACATGGTATACAAGTATGACATGGTATACAAAAAAAGTTAAAAGTCCTCATGTTTCGCTAATATAAAAAAATAGCATGCAAATATTTACAATGTCAATAATAAATTAAATTACATCACATAGATTCAAAATTACATGGATTTACAAAATTATTATTAGATATTTCGGACATATTATAGTGCACAAGTATTTGCGCAGACTCAAGTGCACTCTCTATTCCCGTACCCTCTTATTTCGATGGGACACTAGTGTGACACGACCGAAGAGGGACTAGGCGCAGGACCAACAGGCTTAACGTGATTTCCGAGGCACGGGGGTACAAGACCGCCAACTACGAGACTCCGGGCTAAAACTGAGAATTTCTTAACAGGGGATCGAACCCGGGACCCCAAGCGCAACCGTCGCTTTAAAGTGCGACCCACTAACCATTGCGCCACCGAGGCAGTATAATGGTAATAACAGAGTATATAAAAAAGCTTTTGATAAACTGTGGTAATATTTTCAGATTGCCCTAGTAAACAAGCTGTGTGCACTACATGCAGGTTACCCCCCCCCCCCCCCCCTCTGCACACACACTTGACCACTTTTTGTTGACTTTGCTCCGGGTTCCCTTTGTGTCCATTGTTTGAGGCCAGGGCTAAATTAATCTCCATTTGTGAGGTCGTCCCATCCCAAGCCTTAGGTTTGTTATTTTAATGCAAGCGTCCTAGGGGTGTATGAAAATGCTCAAAGCCTTGAGACATGTACCTAATAGGTATAGACATGATAGGTAGTAAGTAACCTATTATGTCTGTAGGCTATATTTTTTTTGGTAGGAATTTTACTAGCCGGAGCTCAGGGTTATTTCTTTAGTTAGGTTAGGCGGACAAACGAGCAAGCGAGTCACCTGATGGAAAGTAATCATCGCCGCCCATGAACATCCGCGAAATCAGAGAGATCACTAATGTGTTGCCAGCCTTTTTAAAAAAGAGTACGCTCTTCTCTTGAAGATCCCTAAGTCGTAGCCGTCCGGAAATACTCCTGCAGCCAAACCAGTTCCACAGAACAGTTTTCGTTAGGTGCTTGTAAAAACCAAATTAATGTAGCTTTATAAATGAATTTTTACATCGCGCTAGCAAGGCGTGTTTCCGAAACAATGACCTCTAACCACCTGTCCTTATTAGCAATTTTAAAGAGTATGGAAAATAAACCAGAGATCTAGAAAAGTATTGGGACTTTTGTTACATAGCATCGCATCGTCAGACTTGTACGGAATGACAGCGCTATACCAAAGATTTAGTATCGGATTAAGATTGGTCGAATCAGGAATCAGGTCAATGTATGAAATGCTGGGAAACGTAAGTCAATTTCAAACATTGATTCAATTTAGAACCTCATTCTATACAAATCTAACGTTACACCATAGATTTATCCACGGATATATTTTTTACGCTAGAAGCGGACAAACGAACAAGCGAGTCACCTGATGGGAAATAATCAACGCCAACCATGAATATCCGAGACACCGCTAATGTGTAGCCGGCCTTTTAAAAAATAGGAGTGATCGGATCGGGCCTTAATTAAATAGCAGAATATACCTAGATCACTCACAAACGCTCAAACAATGTTAAACAGAGGCAATTAACGTTATATCTACCTAGTAATTACTAAGTATCATACAAAACAATTTTATTGTAAGATACAAACAGATGATGTCATCGGAATCCCCAATGTCACAGTTTAATACAATTTTGGATGCTTTTGGACACAGTTCATTTTCGTTTATAATGTCTGTCCGTGATTTTTGTCTAAAACTATGCAGGTAATAAAAAAAGATGGATCTCGAACTATTGGGTCCGTTTTTATACGCGAAAAATTTTTTGCGTACGCGTTGGATCAACATTTTTGCATGGTTATTTAATAAATAGTATAAGTGTTTGCCGAGAGGTTGTAATCCCCGAAATTAGTTTAAAATAGATCCGGTTTAGTAGCTAAAACTTAAAATCCATTGGCGTCGCTAGTGTGCTCTACACGTCACCTTAAAAATGACATATAGAGATTTTCGTGAACCTTGGACTAAAATTAGTCCATGCATAAACCGTGGGGTCGACCGGGGTGTGCCACGGCACAGAAACCACCGTGGGACAAAATAGATCCGGTTTATTGGCTAAAAATTATAATCGCTAGTGTGCACTACCCGTCACTTTAAGTCCATTTTTTTCCAACTTAGAGTGGTCCTTAACGGCATTATAGCTAGATGACGGCAGCATGACAGGCCCTAATAGAAATATTTTTTCAAACAAAAACAACAATTGACAATAGACAATTAAATCAATAAGCCTGTACAAAAGTATGGGCCAGTGTTTACAAACCGTAACAAATTTCGCTATAACATGTGTTTGTTTATAAACGAAGGCATTACTAGCGGTGGCAATAAATCACATTTGTCGTCTGCAATAGGTGGATAAAGATTGAGGCGGTTTGCACGAGCCAGGTCAATCTCGATTTTTTTTTAATATTATGGCTCTACCCGAAGATATCTTGCCAATGTTAAGGTGACGGGTAGGACACACTAACAACGCTAATCGATTTCAATTTTTAGCTACTAAACCGGATCTATTTTAAACAATCTTGGGGTTAAAATCTCTCAGCAAACACTTATACTATTTATTAAATAACCATGCATAAATGTTGCGTGTAACGCGTACGTGAAATATTGACTTTTGGCGTGAATCAATTTTTCGCGTATAAAAGCGGACCCAACATATGAAATTACATATTTGAAATGTGCT
The DNA here is from genome assembly GCA_019059595.1 of Marasmia exigua. Lineage (NCBI taxonomy): Eukaryota > Metazoa > Arthropoda > Insecta > Lepidoptera > Crambidae > Marasmia > Marasmia exigua. The sequence goes on along the minus strand of CM032479.1, from coordinate 5,570,951 downwards.
AAAAAAGCTCTTTCATTTGATCTCCCAAACAGTACTGTCATTTTAATTTTTAGTTTCTTACTCTAAGTACCCTAAAGGGCGCTGTTATCAATTTAACGTGACGTCATGTCGCCGTCTCAACCAAGACGCTTCTAACGACATCTTGTTTGTTCAAATATGATAACTAGTTTAGAAGTTATGAGGGAACAGATGAACAACCATACTTACAGGTCAAAATCTTAACCCTCCTTTTTGCGTCGCCGTAGTCGGGTAATCAAATTAAAATGCACTTAATCTTCTCCTCAACATGGTTATATTTTTGGGTCCTTATAAGCCACTAAGTTGTCGTTATCACTGCACTGATATCACTATCAGCTATGTCCAGCCGTGGAATAGTTTTTTTATAGTTGGAAATACCAACAGTCAATAAAATTGAGATAAGAACAGCACTATCAAACAAAAATATGTGATTGAGAAATCCCAAAGGTCCCAGGTTAAAGTGTGCAAATAAACTTATTTGCAAATAAATCTTTATTAATTAACTTTTGGCGTATAAAAAAATCAGATTCGTTACTTTTTTTTTACATTATAGCGGACAAACGAGCAGACGGTATACCTGATGGATAGTGATCACCACCGCCCATGGACATCTGCAACACCTGAGGTATCACACATGCGTTGCCAGCTCTTAAGAAAGGAATAAACCCTTTTCTTGAAACACCACGGATGACAGCTGGTTCCACAGTTTTACAGTGCGTGGTACTTTACTTTGCTTTGATGAAAATTGTGAAAGTCTAAGTGAAAAATGAATATTATTGTGAAGATTACAGCTTAAATTTTCAACTCGCAATTATAAATCTAAGAAAGTGATTACATGATTTTAACCAGATCTAAAAACATCTGTCAACTTTCATAGTTACCAATAAATGTGTTATTTTATAATGTAAGATTTATACACATTGGTGTATAAATCTTCTCACGGCGCTAGTATCGACGATAGCGTGAACTGATATATTCGTATGCACACTGTTTATTAACGTATAACCAGGCAATGTATCATACGAAACCACCAGATTTTGAACATTCTGCAGTTGATATAAGGTTGAAAACCAATGATATAAATGATGTCTAGTTGTCCGATCTCAAACACCGATTTTTAACATATATATTTTTTTTCATTAAATATGATTCTTTTTTACGGATAAAATATTGGTTTTAGGAAAATTATACCTTTTAAACACTCTACTTAAGGTGTACTCTTTTTTAAAAAACGCCGTCAACGCATTAGCAATCTCTCTGATTTCGCGGGTGTTCATGGGCGACGTTGATTACTTTCCATCAGGTGACTAGCTTGTCCGTTTGTCCGTCTCTAGCATTAAAAAAATTGTTTCTAGTGAGCCTTTTAATGAAAAGTGTAATTATAATTTCTTAGTTAAACAATTTAAAAAAAGACTATAAAATACCTTTCGGTTCTCGATAATACTACATAGACCTAGCAACAACGTATATTTCAAAAGCTTGGAAAATTTGCATCTGGATCAGTGCAGAGATGAGGAACAGTGAAACGCTTCGTCTGAACATCGACTCTCAAATAGATCGGTGATTCATTCCACTCATTCGGATCATTAGGATCATTCGGCTCACTCGGATCATTCGGCTCGTCGTATCATTCAGCTCATTCGGTTCACTCGAACTCAAGATCCATTTGAGTCGAATACATTAGTTTGGAGCGAATATTAGAGATTCGGAACAGTGTATCATTTGGCTGAGTCGGGTCTCTGAGTCGTTTCAGTAAAGAGTTACTTACGTCTATTACAACATGATTCCGGATTACGTTTTACGTCGAGCAGAAGCAATCATGAGCGAACAGAATTTTATGTGATATTCCATTTTATGTTTTGTAAGAGTTGTAAATAATAAAATATATATCTATTATCTTTATTACGGGCAATATAAATCTGGAGCACGTATTTAATACCCGACGCGTTAGGAAAAGAAAGTTTTTGTATAACGTCCAAATGAATTCTTTTATTTACGATCAAAAAGCTTAGTGTGTATGTAACACTGGTAACACTAAGCTTTTTAGGGTTCCGTAGCCAAATGGCAAAAAACGGAACCCTTATAGATTCGTCATGTCTGTCTGTCAGTCCGTATGTCCGTCCGTCCGTATGTCACAGCCACTTTTTTCCGAAAGATAAAGAGAATATAAGAACTACATTATTGAAACGTGGTAAATAAATGTATTTTGTTAACCGCATTACGATTTTTACTTAGGAAAAAAAATAAAAAAATTTGGGAGTCCCCATACTATAGAGCCGCAACTTATTTTTTTTTTTCATCAAACCCATACGTGTGGGGTATCTATGGAAAGGTCTTTAAAAATGAGATTGAGTTTTCTAATATATTTTTTTTCTAATATAATACATTGCGCAAAAGTGCAGCCAAACTGGTAAAATGTGTGTTCCGAAATTCCCTCTAACTTCATTAATAAAAGAATTATGAAACAAAAAAATATATGATATACCTACATTGCCATGAAAACTAACAACAAATTTGGTTTGAACAAGATCTAGTAAGTAGTTTTTTTAATACGTTATAAACCGTAAACCGCAATTTACCGTCCATTTAGTCAACTCAATTGTTTTACAATTAAGTAATATCATACTTTCTGCTACGGAACTCTTCATGACCTCTCTTTTTTAACTTCATTGCACAAAAATTAGACTATAGGTGGACTTAATGTCAGGGTACGCTCTGCCTAACCCGTCCGCCCCCCGGCAGACGGGTATGCATAAGGCGCCGCCGAAAGGTGGCGACGTTTGAATTGAACATCGGGCCGGCGGCATTCCCCCAACGCAAAAAAAAAAAGGGTACGCTCTGCCAGTCAGCCTAAGTCTTGCAAGAAGGTCAAACTACGATGCATTTTTAAGAACTTATCCGTAAAGATAAAAAAAACATTATTCAATTTATGTCCATTTTTTTATGTAATAGGTAGGCAGACGAACAGACGGATCACCTGATGGTAAGCAATTGCCGCCGCCCATGGACACCCGCGACACCAGTGGAGTCACAAGTGCGCTGCCAACTTTTAAACCCTCCCTATCCCCCGGGTGGGCCTCCGATACCCTCAATCACGCAGCGAAACACAGCACAGTGCTGCTTCACGCTGGTTTTCTATGAGGCCGTGGTATCACTCCGGTCGAGCCGGCCCATTCATGCCGAAGCTTGGCTCTCCCACGGAACACTTATGAATGTCAATATAGGTACACATATCAAGTACCGCTGGTTCGGAATGTCGATTCCTACTGAGAAGACACCAGCAAGAAACTCAGTAGTTACCTACTCTTTTCAAATACCTATTGATGTTACAGAGCTTCAATTGAGAAGAGAAAAAAAATACAAACTACATGCTATGAATAAAAACTCAAAAGACTAAACGATTTCTATTAATTAATTTTAGGTATATAATATTGATGATGTTTATTACAGACCTTAAAGAAAAAATTAACGGACTTTTAAGATACACATTAATAGGGATATTATTTATTAAGGAGTTTATATAACAAAGATTTAACCCTACTACCCTTTACAATCGGAGACTTTTACATTTATAAAAACATAGAACACTGTCTTTGTTTTTATAAATGTAAAAGTCTCCTTGTCTAAGCATAAAAATACTACTCACAAGGAAAAATACTTCATTTTTCCGCTAATACCAGTTCCTCTGCCACAGAGTAAAGAGGTACTACCTACGTATTAACTAGCGATATTTTTTTCTTAAGCACTCAAGTGGAAACTTTAATTAAAATCTATACATATAATAATAAAGAGTAATTTTAATAAACTACTTAAAAAAAGAACAAGGAAGTTTTCAAAGTCAACTAGACATTTAAGTATGTGGATTTGTACGTGAAGTACTTTTAAGAATATACCAAATGTAGGTTTACCGGTACAGAACTATAATTAAATTATACCTCGCTGTGAAATAGTGTGTTAGCACATTTTTCTTTGGCAACAGGAAGCAATTTCAGGAAAAACCGACTCGAACCAAACGCTTCACGCTTCGTTTAAAGAAGACAGTAAAAAATAAAATAAAACTTCGATCGACACCTAAGCATTTGTCTTATCCAGAAAAAAAGTATACCTAACTAAAAAGGAGAAAGTAATTTTACCAAAAAATCACGACTTAGAATTATTTTTACCTTTTACTAGCTCGAGCAGTCATTGTTATCTAAGAAAACGCGAGTGCTAAGCACGAATTACAATTGTACATTTACGTAAGAAACTATCTTTTTACTACAAAAATATACCCATTTAAAAAATAAATACCAACCTTTTTAGTCTCCGTAAAAAATAAATCCTGGCTCACAATCAACACAGAATTAAAATTAAAATTGCAAAAAAAGAACACACTAATTTGAAATTCGAACACTCGCGGCGCGTAGCGGGAAAACCGGGAAAATGGCGTTCAGTCCGCGCCGTACGACCGACGCGACTCGACTGAGGTGGCCCGGCCGCGCTTACCTCGCGTTTCCATCTATAGCGTGTCAGTTGAAAACAATGATCGTTTGTTTATACCTTCGTAATTGATACAAAGGCTAGTTTTCCACCTGCTAAACCAATCTCTACTTTATTATTTTAAGGCTAAAGCTGTTAACTTTCAAGTAAATGTTTGTAATATTGCCAAAGGAATTGTTTGCAAACGTCACAGATGCAGCCTCGGGACAAGGTCGCCAAGATGAAAATGAGATGAGCACAGCCTTTTTTTATTTTTCTAACTCGTTAGGTATAATAATATGTCAACCTTTCGGTTACCTAATATTATTATGTATATGAAGTAAATTACCTTAATTTATGGCATGATAGGTTTTAAACAGTGAGTTATTACTTATTAATAGTTCAATGGTTTTAAATTAACTTCTAGCGTTTATTTAGTGAACAAATTTGGTGTTTATTTTTGCAGTGAAGTGCCGCGAAGTGATCCTAATAAGAAGAATCGTTGAATTGTATCGTTTTTTATTAATACTGCTATTGTGTGTCGAGTGAGTGAGTTGTCACGTTGCTTGGACCTAATAGAGTCTTAAGGTGACGGGCAGGACACACTAGTGACGCCAATGGGTTTTAATGTTTAGCTACCAAACCGGATCTATTTTAAACAATTTCGGGGTACAACCTCTCCGTAAACACTTATACTATTTATTAAATAACCATACAAAAATGTTGGGTCCAACGCGTACGCGAAAAATTGATTCACACTAAAAGAGGCCAATTTTGGCGTGAATCAATTTTTCGCATACAAAAACGGACCCAACATTTGTCGCCCCACCCCCACCGGGTTATTTGACACGTGGTAAAAGTCGAAACTTTACTGTCAAATAATAGGTAAGTACCTATTTAATATTTTTTACTTTAAAGTATTAATCTTGTTGTCCATCATACTTCGTAAATACTTACATACGAATGAAACTTCCACATTGTTATTCATCAAACATCTCTTCTACTTAAACGCGTAAATATTTACTTAACTTTTTTTAATTTGTTCTTCTGAAGGGCAGGCGGAGGGAAAGGCTTTCCGAGTTAATAAAGGGATCATTGAAGATGTCACGTTCAAAAGCAATGAATAATAATTTACTCATGAAAAAGGGCTACGTCATTTTTTTATGGAAACAAGTTTATATAAATTCCGTTAAAAATAACACTTGGAAGTTTTAATTGAAAGATGTTTCACGAAGTTGTTTTATTAATGATGTTGATTGATAGATTTGTCTATACCTACATACAAATCATTGATTACTAACAAAACATGTTAATACCTACCTATCGTTCATGTTAACATATTTTGTTTTTAATTTAACGCGTTTTAATGTTTCAATAGGTTATTTGACTAAGCTCGAGATTTTACGAAATATAAATATTTTTTCAAAAATACTTGTTTGTGACGTCACATCTCAGTAGCCTTGTATGGAGCGTTTTGGGTTTGCCCAAAATAATGTGACTTTAAAGTTGTGATATCTCAGGTATGTAGTTTAAATGAGAATCAAGTCATTCTTTCAACGATGTTTCTATCATTGATAGGTCTTTTGATTACAAAAATAAAATAGTCAAATTCCGTATTGTAGACACTTACCCGTTTGAATGTAGAATGTCATTTTTTAATTTTTTTTAATTTTCAAAAGATTCAAAAGTAATAAATTCAAATAGTTCTGGCACCCCACAAGCATTTTAGGGTTATCTTAGCACAAAGAGTAAAAGCAGTTAAAACTATATCAGGCTTTCCATAGATGAAAAAAATGCTTGGAGAAAGTGGCATGTCATAGAAATGTTCTAGAAGTGTAAAAGAGTAGTGCTTTGACCGTGGGAGAGCCACGCTTCGCCATGGACCGGCTCGACCGTAGTAATACCACGGCCTCACAGAAAACCGGCGTTAAGCTGCACTGTGCTGTGTTTCTATGCGTGAGTGAGGGTACTGGACGCCTAATCCGGGGGGGTAGGGGAGTTAAAAGGTTGGCAGCGCACTTGTGACTCCACTGGTGTTGCTGGTGTCCATGGGCGGCGGCAATCGCTTACCACCAGGTGAACAAAAACAAATAGAATCCGCGCCACCAGAGAAGTCAGTCAATTGCATCAGCCGGCGCGGGGTGTTTGAGTCCTACCCCCAGAAGCTTCCTAAAGGTAATAATTATATCTGACTATTACCTATTATCTTACTCTATACTCTATCAATAAAGTCGTGAAAATAAATGATGGCGCCACTGCCGCATATATCATAGGGCATGGTAACCCCATTGGGTGTAAATCGAAGGAACTCTATTTTAGTTCATTAAGAAGAAAAAGACTAAGGCCCAATTCGAGCAATCTTAATCCGATACTAAATCTATGGTAGGTCAGCCTAGCTAGTTTAAATCAATATAGCGGAACATAGGTGACTCGTTTTACCGCGTTGACCGAATAAAAAGGTCGCCGTAGCCTAATTTCACGTACTTAGACTGACTGACGTAGTCGCAAACAATATGTACTCTGTGGTCGCAAATGGACAACATTTCAAAATTGCTAAGCTCTGAAACAAAAAATACCATTTCTTTATTTACTTTTCCACTGCGCGAATATATATTTATTAATTTTTTATATTGCTTATTTACTGAGAAAAAAATTAAAAACTAAAAAACGTAAGATGTCGTCATCGGACGGCAGAATGTAAAATATTTCTTTGCTTAGCACATTATAGTTTTAAATTTACGAAATGCCAAACCCATGACATGCAACTGTCAAAAAAAAGACAACTTGTCAACGTTGAATGAATGAATGACGTTGACAATGTTGACACTAGTATTATTTACCTTTCACAGTAGTACCTTTTTTTTATTAAAACAATGATAAGCAAAGGAATATCGCTGTATTCAGCCGTCCGATGACGTCATTTGGCGCTTACGTCTATTTAGAATATAAAGAAATTTAATAATTATTTTATGCATGAAAATGGACAAATTTTGAAAAAAGAAAAAATATGGGTCCGTTCATTTTATGTCTATTTTCATATAAAAAAACAATATGGACATGTTAAAAATATGAAATGTTGTCCATTAGCGAGCCTGACAAGTGGTCGTGTCAGACAAAAACATTCTTTGATGAGCAGTTTTCCAGTCGGTATTTATTAACTTCGAAGTTACTCGCTAGAGGGTGTCAGCAGTCTATACATTTCAAGTGTTGGATGATATATCCTGTGCTCCCTAATTTATGGGAAAATTTCCCAGTGCTAGGTTTTTCACGTTTACCTAATATTTCAAAGCACCTAACCATATGGTTGGTTACATTGAAAATACCAATTGCTGCCCGTTTGAAACTGTACAGTTTGTCATTAATATTTCTATCAAATTGTAATTTTTACAAGGAGTTCATTATTTTTGTTGATTATTCTAAATAAAAAATATTTTTGAATAAAACCTCTTTCATTAATTCTCGGGTAAATGAAAATGAAACATGGCAGCACTTTAAATGCCGCGTCCAATCGCTGTAATTTTTATACAGGTTCGGGTAGCGCCATCTGTTTTGAGAAACCGACTGACTAGTGTCATTGGAAAACTCCTCATTGTTTAAAGTGGGATAAAGGTTAACAAAATGTCTATGTGCGCTTTTACGCGTTGTACAAATTATTCAAAAAGTAAAATCAAATCTCATGCTATCAGATTTCACTCATAAGTACGAGAAAAGTTTTAATTTCTCATGATATTTCTATATTCATCATATTTTGATCACCATTTTGCAGAACGTGATAGAAATCAGTCAGTATAAAAACATCAAAAAATATAATTGCAAAGTGTGTAAGTTAAAAAACAGTATTTATTATTTTTTATATTTAACTGACTTCATAAAAAAGAGGAGGTTATCAATTCGTCGGGATCATTTTTCATGCACGTTTCCCGATTAGGTACCTACTGGAAGATGCCTGGATCAATTTGGAAAAATATTTTTCCTTTAAATGAGTATGGTTCCCAAGTTCCGCCTGAACACGAGATGAAAATTTTAAGTGTGTAATTTACTTAAGAATAAATTGCAAAAGATTGCTATAAAATATCTACTATTGGTTCCCAAGTGGCTATGATATTAACAAAACGAATCATAAACGATTTACACCACAGATAAGACGACCATAGAGCCAGGGCATAGACACGCGCACGCGCACGTAACGAAAAACGAAAGTTATTGCGTAAAAATACAAACATACCTACTTCATACAGCTGTGTTATAAAGAAAATTAGGCGTTAAATGTAATACGGATTATACACGGGACATTATAAACTGGGTCATTTTTTATTTATGTGCCTTTTTGATCGTTCAAACGGTGACGTTAAATAAGTACAGCTGTACCACGTTTATAAGTTACATCGTCAAAATTCGTCTACGCAGAAGAGCAAGTTAAATCCGATTGATTACGATTGCGAAAACAGTAGAAATACAGACTTTATTGCGTTACGTTAAGATCAAATACAATAAATCCAGAGAGGAATGCTATCTCTCTCCTAACCGCACTCGCATCGAACATGGCGCTGACGCATCAACTAATAAGACATTGTAATTTTTGGCGCGCGTAAATGGAGCGTTGTCATTGGTTAAGATTTTGCCGCGTTTTCGAAAATAAGACTTCTGCGCAGTTACATTGGTGTAACTTATAAAATTCGTAAAACTGTACCTAAATACACTTTCCTCCTAATTACAAACCCACATTTAAAGTTACTGAAGTTCTTGTCATCCCGTTCCTACACTCAATGTTAAAAGGAGCTGGCACGAGTTTTGTTCTGGGACTATCCTTATTTCACGATTTGTAAAAAGGAGTTCTCTAATATCCGAGAAACTTCTCAAGGGCATTATACTAATGAAAACAATCCGACCGTGGGAGAGCCATGCTTCGGCATGAATGGGCCGGCTCGACCGGAGTGATACCAATCATAAACTGCAGTACTGTGCTGTGATTCACTGCGTGAGTGAGGATATAGGCCCAATCCGAGGGGGATTAGGGGGATTTAAAGGTTGCACTTATGACTACACTGGTGTCGCGAGTCCCCATGAGCGGCAGCAATCGCTTACCATCAGGTGATCCGTCTGCTCGTCTGCCACCTTTCACATAAAATAAGAAAATATTTTTTACCATGGAACATAGGGTTAAATCTCGAAACAATTCCCCATACTAATGTAACCAGTTGAGTGATGCAGTTTATATGGGAAGAGTTTTTTTTATTTTATTAATTCACAGAAGCTTTTATATTTCTTAACATACTTTTAAACTTAAATATTTCATAAATATTAAAACTTATGTTCCTTGGGGAAACATGTATGTTAGTTTTCATTAGTATGCTACCCCCGAGAAGTATAAGTGTTTGCCGAGAGGTTGTAACCCCGAAATTGTTTAAAATAGATCCGGTTTAGAAGCTAAAAATTAAAATCGATTGGAGTCGCTAGTGTGTCCTTAATTAACCACTGACTAATCTAGCGTGCAACAATTTACGTAATTTGTCTAATAAAAAAATAACAACAACCTTCTTGTTAACTAAGTAATTGATAATTTTATACATCAACACAGGTGTTTGTCAAACAATTCAACTGATACCTACCCCATTTTACGACGAAGGGTCTGACACTTTTTCAAGTAAAAAAGCCGTTTAACCTCTTATCGGCATTGACCCAACTTGAGGTCAGAAGCAAATATTTGCTATCTTATTACAACGGCCTAGAGTACACAATACCTTATCGATGTTGCTTGAAGCTTACACAATCTTACTCAACCTTATTTTATTAGAAACAAGGTTGAAATTGACACGGTTTTTACGCAGTCTCGTGATGAAAAACAGCGAAATAACAATGTGTATTTTGAACAATTCAATCTGGGTGTAAAAGTTTTTCGCGTCACTTCACAAAACGTTAGTTATTCCATTTTTGTTTGTTAATTTCTTTTGTTTGTCAAATCGGTGGACAAAATCAATTAAAACCGGAGTTCTATCGTTTGCAATTGAAATATATGGGGCTCTGAAAATGGATTCCAAATTCAATAAAAATATCGATCTTAAAAGCCGAATGTTTTTTTTTTACATTAAAGCGGACAGGACGAGCAGACGGCACACCTGATGGAAAGTGATCACCGCCGCCCATGGACATCTGCAACACCTGAGGTATAACATATGCGTTGCCGGCTCTTAAGAAAGGAATAAACCTTTTTCTTGAAGGTCACCAGGTCGTATCTGTTCGGAAACACCACGGATGACAGCTGGATGATCATACAAAACCAAAATACGCGGTTTCAAATTATTTGATTTTGTATATAATAATTAGGTGGAGAATTATTTACCGCATTTATCACGGACCTGGATGAGGTTGCATAGAACCGTTGCGATTGGCGAGCAAAGGTGGAGACGTATACTCTGCAGTGGGATCATAATACAGGCTGATGCTGATGATGATTTACGGGGAGTTCTCTGAGGAACTGTTTAGGTACTTTCTACAGTCAAAGTTTTACATAAAACAACAGACAAGCGATTGCCGTTCCATCCTCATCATCTCGATAGACGTACAGTCAGAGAATAAAAATGTTCGTCACCTAAAGGTAAATTTTCGCTTACACGGCAAGAATCAGTTATACCAACATACCGGTTTGAAAAGATCTGCCAACCTTTTAAAAATGTCTTAATACATTTTGTCTTCAAATATGGCATTGACAGAGATATTTTGACTTTTAACCTATTATACAAGCTATTCGCGAATGACACACGAGACAGCCAATAGTAAACATCCAAATTAAAAACGTCACCGACCATCACAATAAAATTTATTTTAATTTTTATAATAAATAATTTAATTGCCACGTCAAACCAATGTAGGTTTTACTTCATAGGTATCCGTTAAGTTTTCTTTACATCAAATGGAATCAATGTTGCTACAAGCATATATGAACTTTCTAATCTTACAGTTAAGCACAATTTTCTATGCATTACTTTGACAAATTTACGAAAGGTAATAAGTGCTCATAGCATATAAAACGAATCAATGTCTGTTTGTATTGGTCTGGGTGTTCCCTATGTATTATATGTATTTATTTTCAAAAGAAGAGTATTATACGCATATATTTGTAATCCCACTGTTGATTCTGATATCCGTAACACAGGTGCTTGAGCTACCTATCTCGGAGTCAGATCAATGTATGTGATGTTGTGAAATTTGAAACTGACGAACCTTTTCGTTCTTTGACTGTACATGATTAAATGTATTCACTATTTATTGCGTGACAATTTGGCTGCGTCAATCATGTACTTAAAAAAATACGTCGCGTTAATTCCCGTGATTATCAACCACAGGATCCTCTCGGTTACCAGGCATTAAGTTTAGGTTCCTGTAATCCTTTCTCTCTCCCCAGATCAAACTGGTTGCAGTGATACTGGTCTGAAAAGGATCTGCATAGCCGCCCGTTTAAGAAAAAATCCCTCTCTCCCCGATCTCGGTATCTATTACATAAGTTTAAGTTGCATGTAAAAAACTGCCTAATGCAAAAAGGCTACTATAAAGTAGATGATTATTTGAATGATAAGGATTCCTGGACATGTTGATCTCTTTGCCTGTCCTCTAATGTATAATTCATTTCATACTTTTGCTTTGACGATTTATCTAAACGATATTTGATTATAAGCATTGTATATCATACTGTCACTGTAATCATAATTTGTATAAGAATGAATATTGTAGTTACCATATTATTTAAAAAGAGTAACTACTGAGTTTCTTGCTGATTCTTCTCGGTAGAAATTGACATTCCGAATCAGCGGTAGATTACATAATATTTGACATTCATAAATGTTCTGTATGGACTTAAATTGAATAAAGACATTTTTGATTTTGTTTTTTTTTATTACATACTATTACTCTTTTGTGTATCACTTAATCAGCTATCAGCGGGCAACAAGTCGACCGAAACGATTTCACTAACAACTTCACTACGGCACGACGGAAGGAAACGCTCACCAAATCCGTATAGAATTTAACCACGCGACGCGGTGGACTGACACGAGGTATGCGGAAGAAGGACTCTTGATACAATATCGTTTTTTTATGTGATAGGTGGCAGACGAGCAGACGGATCACCTGATGGTAAGCGATTGCCGCCGCCCATTGACACCCGTGACACCAGTAGAGTCACAAGTGCTCTGACTTGGATTGGGCCTCCGGTACCCTCACTCACGCAGCAAAAGAGCACTGTGCTGCTTTACGCCAGTTTTCTGATTTTTTTTATGCTAGAGGCGGAAAACGGGCAAGTGAGTCACACGGTTTTTCCCTAATGACCTTTACTTGGGTGCTTTCAAAAAAGAAACGGTGTAATAATGACTTCGTTAGCATGAAACCCTCCGAGATATCACAATTTAAAAATGACGTATAGAGATTTTCCTGAACCATGGACTAAAATTAGTCCATGCATAAACCGTGGGGTCGACCGGGGTGATGCCACGGCACAGAAAACCAGCGTAGAAGAACTAGACAAAACCTAGTGAGTGAAGGTACCGGCGGCCTAATCCAGGTGGAAGAGGTTAAAAGCTTCATCATTGCAGCCAATGGCCAATAGACGTCCACTGCTGGACATAGGCCTCCCCCAATGTTCTCCACACAGATTGGTCCTGTGCCTCCCGCATCCAATGGATTCCCGCGATCTTCACCAGATCGTCGGTCCACCTTGTAGGAGGCCTGCCACTTTTACTTTTTAAAAGCTTGGCAGTGACATAATTAGAATCGCTCTTTACAAACATCTCCCAGCCGTATGACGTCATAGTCATCGGCTGTCCCGTACATAAAACTCTGTTAGGTGCAAAAAACTCTATAATAGGTATTAGATAACCATTTATCTATAGTTAGAACAGAATATAAACAAATTATAGGCCTTAGGTTTTATCCTTCGTTCACAAGGAAAACATGCACATATACTGTGATGGAAATTTTGTGAGGAAAATTACGTTCTCGTAGCAATCGTTACCTATTTCATAAAGTTAGCAATTTATCGTTTTCGATCCATCATGTGACTATAAATGATTCATCATCATCAGCCTATTTAAGTCCCCACTGCTGGGGCACGGGCCTCCCTCAATCACATGAGGGGTAATTGCCATACTCACCACGCTTGGCAGACGGGTTTGCGAGGGTTTTGATATAAATGCAGAGTTTTGATATAAATGATTAATAGGTACCCATCAAATCAGATTAGATTGGAGCAAGAAAAACAACTTGATTTTTTTTTAAATCGGAATATTCTGGGGTCTTTTTTTTGCATCGCAGACAGTTGTCTACATCCTAAGTAAGGTTGGAGCTGACTAGTCTTGAAGTATATACCGAGGTTTGGCAAGTATAACGCCCCGCCACAAGTTGGTATCCTCACCTAAGAACTGCTATCAGACTGAATGAGGAAACCCTGGGGTAGAAAACTGTGGCGCAGCATGACTCAGACCTACGTTCAGCAGAAAGACTTGATTAATTGAGCTAAAGCAGTATATCCCAAAGTGGGCGATAACGCCCCCTTGTGGGCGCTCCAGATCTAAACGGGGGCGATACATGATTTAAACTATTAATGTTTTATATAAAAGTAACTGCGCTATAATATATATTTCTTGTTTGGGATTCTCAACTTTTGTCACCTAAATGTTTCACAAATTATTATTTAGTACGCGCAGTGGAAGGCTTGTAATTTATTTATATATGTAGACGTGTAAGATATAAGATTTGACTTACCTTCAGTCCGAATATGGCATGAATAGAACGAATAGATACCCTCAGACGAAGCCCCGACTTGCGCAAGTTTCCCTTAGCTCAGGTCATCCTCCATCCATTGTCACGTAACGGAGGGTTACGGAGCTAAAAGGTAGGGGGAAGAAGAAAAGATAAGAATAGAGGGAAGAGGGCTATAATTATAAGTGGTATGTACAATGATGGCTCGTCCAAAAAAACTTAAATCTAACTTAAAACTAACTTAAAACTAAGCTATTTACACCGGTACACTACACTAAATATATATACAAGGTAAAAGTTCAAAATGGGCAACCGTGGTAGGGCGGTAGCACAGGGTGAGCACAGGCAGCGCGCCGGTAGGATCCAGCGTCGCAAGAGGCGGGCGGTAGGGCTCCGCCGAGCGCAGGAGGCAGGCAAATGGGGCGCGCGACGCAGATACGCGCACGCCGCAAGCCGGCCGCGGGTAGGCGCGACGCGGATACGCGCACGAATGAAGGTAGACGCGCGTAGGTGCAGGGAGGCAACACCCTTCGTGCCCCGGCACCGTTACTCTACGGGTAAACGTATACTGGCACTGTTATAGCTTGAGGTTCTGAGCTTCTTCAGAGCTGGTGGTAGACTGGTGGTCCTGCCCATGTGCGTCCTTTTATATTGCCCATGCGCATTCTATTCTACAACATTTAAATTTTAAAATTCATACAATATAGAATATTCTCGAAACATAGCTAAACTCCATAGTTAAATTTGAATAGACAATTCGATAGAAAAATAAAAACAGTTAGACAACGTCAGCTGTCGGACAATGTCAGATAGACAATCTAAATATTTACAACAATAACTTTAAATTTATTTACAGATAAAAATGTACAAGGAACATTAAAATAACACATATAAGAGTAATGCTAATACAAGACATAATCATAAAATGATATACAAGCTCTATAGCAAACGGAAAACGAAGCTCTATAGTTAACACCAAAGGTAACTTTCTTTATGAGTAGTTATGTAGTATAACGAAGCCCCTGCAGGCTGCGTTACATTTCTCCCACGACCCCAGAAAAATTTTCGACTCAGAGAAAATTTTGATTATAAGGTTAAGAGAATACTATCCTTACTATCAGTCTAACCAGTCAACCTTCACTTAAACATACCATTCCACAATCCAAAAACAATTCAAATCCAGTCACTCTAACAATCACTCTAACATACGAACCAATCACAAAGAGGAGTAGGGTTCACTATCAATGACGCAAACTCCATAGGAAGTACCCTATAAGAATGACTTTAGGCTTATTTAGGGAGTTGTCAGCCGCTCCGTTTCTTAAAACCCATTAGTGTCGATGACCATAGCCGACAATCTAGTCTCTCTCAGGTATTCCCTATCAAAGGACACAAATTTTAAAGGTTGAATTTACCTTTAAAAGAAACGCCTCTGTAGTCAAAGAAGCGCTAAGTAGTAAGTAGATAAGGCAAAAGAGAGCCCTAAAGTTTAGAATTAAAAGGTCAAGAAGCGCCTTTTAAAAGAAAACGTTAAGCAAGTAAGTAGGTACTATAAGAGAGAATCCTATAAGTAAAGAGAGACGAGATTAGTCGCTAAGTATATATAAAAAATATCAGACTGAAGTAGCCAAAAATCAGTCCAATGTGTGTGCAAATAAATACATATAATACTAGTAAAGTCAAACAGTAAGGTAGTCATTTCTTAAAGTCTTTTACATGCCATTTACCGCGGCAACCGTTGCAGTCCTCAAGAATGTATACAAGAGGTGACAATTTCTCAACGACTTTGCATTTAACATATTTAGGTGCTAATTTTGCGCTAAAATATGCACCAGCATTGCTTAAAGAGTAGTCTTTACGCCACACTATATCTCCAACATTGAATTCTTTAAAAGAGTGCCTTAAATTGTAACGGTTAGAATTCTTTACATGAGATATGCGCAGTGCAACCTGAACTCTATCAAAAATTGACGATAGAAGGCCAATATTTCTAGCATATAAATCACGAGGTAAAAAGGTAATTTCTTCTAAGTCGTAACCCTGAGAATAAATAGAACCACAAGTAATGAGTTCACGACCAAATACTAAAAATGCAGGAGTAAATCCAGTTACTTCATTTACAGAGTTATTCATTGCAAACTGAATCTTAGATAGGTGAAGGTCCCAAGACCTATGGTCTTCACCGACCAGTGAAGCTAGTGCGGTAATAATTGTTTTATTGTAGCGTTCTGTAGTATTGACCTGAGGACAATAGTGAGGAGTGTAAGATATATGCGGAATTCTATAACGTCCAAGGAAATTATGGAATTCATGCGATTGAAATTGTGGACCGTTATCCATAATAATTGTTTGAGGTACTCCATGAACTAAGAACACGGAATTCTCTAAGTAATGTATAATACTAGTAGTTATAGCTCGTTTCAAAGGAAAAATAAGTGTATATTTGGTGAATAGACAATTTACAACGAGAATGTACTGGTTACGTCGCCTAGTCATTGGCAATGGACCTATTAAGTCCAAAGAAATGCATTGAAAAGGTCTAGAACAAATTTTGGGTTTTCCCATAGGACCGTAAGGCGAGTGGTTAGAGTGTTTATAAGCCAAACAAGTTTCGCAATTGGAAATAAATTTAGCTATATCTTTAAACATGCCAGACCAGTAATATAACAATGATATTTTTTTGTATGTTTTAAATACGCCCAAATGCGGATCTGTAGCGGAACCATGAGCATTTCTTATCAAAGATTCTCTTTCAGAAGGGATAGGGACTTCTTTCCAGATGAAATCGTCTGTTAAAGAATAAGGAGTATTAGTGCAACGAAATAGTTTATTATCCTTAATCGTATAGTTAGGATGACTTTGAGGATCAGTTAAACAATTACGAAAGATTTTATTATAGCGCTCTAAGTCTAAAGACGTGGCTTCATTCGAAGATAAAGGAGCGATAATATGACTGTCCTCGCTTTTAGAACGAGAAAGTAGATCAGGGACAATATTATCCTTTCCTCTTTTATGTTTCAGCGTGAAATTAAAGCAAGAAAGGCGAAGTGACCAACGAGCGAGTCTACCAGAAGGATTTGTTAAATTCAAAAACCACTTTAATGCGGCATGATCAGTGTATACAGTAAACGGTTTGCCATTGTCAAGATAGCACCGCCAATGTTCTAAGGCAATGATAACAGCTAGAGTTTCTCTTTCAGTAGTAGAGTAGTTTCTTTCATTTTTGTTAAGTGATTTGCTCATGTAGGCTATAACAACTTCTTTGTCGTTAACCGTTTGAGTAAGCATGGCTCCAATGCCAGTGTTAGATGCATCACAATGCACAGAAAACGGTTGATCAAAATCAGGGCAAGCAAGAATTGGGGTAGTTACAAGATATTCTTTAGTTTCAGAAAGGAAGAGTTAGCCTCAGAACTCCAAGAAAATTTCGGAGAAGTTTTAGCAGATGATGTTAATTTATTAAGAGGTGCAGCTATAGTACTGAAATTAGGAATGAACCTACGAAACCAACTACACGTACCCAGAAATTTACGCACTTCTTTGCGTGAAGTAGGTACAGGAAAGTCCATAATAGCTTGAATTTTGCTAGGATCAGCTCGTAAACCATTATCGTCAACAACATATCCAAGGTACTTTAATTCTTTCTTAAAAAAATGACTTTTTTCAAAGTTAATGGTAAGTTTAGCGTAAGTTAAGTTTTCAAGCACTTTAATTAGAAGTCCTATGTGTTCTTGGAACGAGGAGCCTATGATAATAATGTCATCAAGATAACAGAACACTTTGTTGTCAAATTCAGGGAGTGAATAAGATATCCATTAACCTCTGCTGTGTAGCAGGTGCATTAGTTAAACCAAAGGGCATAACAGTGAATCTGTACATTCCTCTACCGGGGACATAAAAGGCGGTCTTATCCCGATCGTCTACATGTAAAGGAATCTCCCAGAAAGCTTTAGCGATATCGATACTCGATAAAAATTTAGCGTTTTTGAGATGGTCAAGTATTTCATTGATAAAAGGAAGACTATAGGCATCCCTACGAGTAACTGAGTTGAGTTTTCTACTATCGACACAAAATCGCCATTCGCCATTCTTTTTAGGCGTAATAAGAACCGGAGACAACCAAGGGCTTTCACATTTCTCAATGACCTTCCACTCAAATCATTTTATCCACCTCAGCAATTAGAGCTTTTTGTTTCTCGGGAGAGAGTCTATAACAACGTTGTTTAATAGGCAGCGTATCTCCAGTATCGATACGATGGCTAACCAGATCAGTACGACCAAGTTCACCCTTAGCTTCCAAAGGAAATTTGCTTAAAACGCGAAATAATATCATCAGCGATAACCTTTTCTTCAGAAGTAAGATTTTCGTAAGGTAGGATTTGTTTCTCCACAGAGTTGTTAAAGTGGGATGGTTTATTAAGAGAAAAGGCACACGATAAAAGTTTGGGAACCAAATTAAATTCCCTCCAAAAGTCAACACCAAGTATCAAAGACGGGTATATTTCAGGAATAACATATGTTTTAATAAGTCTAGTTTGGTCGTTAAAGGTAAAAGGAAGAATAAAAAATCCTAAAGATTTAACACGATGCTTACTAGCAGTGCTAACCGTAATATAATCAGACTTGGATAACGAAAAGCCCAGTTCCAAAATTTTAAAGTGCGAGTTATTACCTAAAATAGTCATTGAACTACCGCTATCAAGTAACGCCGTAAACTCAACATTTGAAATAGAAACGTTAATAAAAGGACGGTTAAAATCTCTTTCGTTGTCGTAATAAACCGAAGAAGTTCCATAACTTGCGAAAAAGTTCTTAATTATTTTTAACCAATTATGCCAGTCATCAACATCAAAATTTTCTTTTCGTTTATCCAAGTCATATGTTAGTTTTTTGAGTTAGAGGATGAAGAAGGTTGAGGCTTGTCAGCTTTACATTTCGGGCAATCCGAAGCTCTAAAGTCTTTCAAACCACATTTAAAACAGACTAAGGAATCTTGGTTTAGTGCAAGAATTCAAAGAATGACCATTTATTCGACATCGAACGCAAAACAAATGCGCCTGAAACTTGGGAGCATTTTCAGATATCGCATGTGCAGAATTTTTATTCTGCGAAGAAAAGTTCGTACGAAAAGGCTTAAAGTTATTAGATTTATGAGAATCATAATTAGGAGTGAAAGAATGTTTAGAGTGAAAAGTATGTGTAACATTAGGTTTAGTGTTCGGTAAAAGTGTAGAATCGTGTTTAGGTTTATAGGATAATTCAGGAATAAGAGTATTCATTTCAGGTTCTTTAAAATTATTGTCGCGGTCAATACAGCGCTCAAATTGTTGACATACAGAAATTAAAGAGCCAATAGAATCAACTTTATTAAGAGCAACAAAAGAAGTATAACAAGGACGGATGTTACGTAGAAGTATTAGCAGTTTCTCCTGCTCAGGTAATTTCTCAGCTTAGTCTCGAGAAACATTTCAAACATTTTCGGAATATAAACCATAATAGACTCAGATTTACCCTGAGTACGAGATTTTATTGCCTGCAGTAGTTTATGGTCATAATCAGAATGGCCAAAGTCCTTAATTAACAACTCGGAAACGCGATCCCAAGTTAACGAAGGGTCACGACTTAGTTGGAATTTAAACCAATAAGAAGCATCGTCCTCAAAAATGTTGAAGGCCGAGCTTATAAGTATTTGCTTATCAAGTTTGTTCGTAAGTAAAAATTCATCAATTTTCGATAGAAAAGCTCTAGGACAAGTTGTCCCATCAAAAGTAATTTTTTTAGCTCATTTAGATAATTTGGTAAGAGAAAATTATGAAAAGGTGGCATACAGTTAGGTTGAGAAATCGGCAAAGGTGAGTCCAAAGAGGTTTGTACCTGTGAAGTCTCAGCTGGTTTTGAAAAAGCGTCAAAACGTTCAGTCAAAAGAGTAAACTTCTTTTTAAGTCGTCATAGAGTTCTATAAGGTTTGAGTCGCTGTCACTTACATCAGTGTCAATTCTGTCAAGTCGATAAAATAAGTGATTTATATAAGTTTCAATTTTCTTAAATAATTTCAGATTACCCGATTCGTATCGGTCCAACATCGAAGATAAATATAAGATTGTAGAAGAAGCTTGTGACAAATCGTCACTCAGAGGAACGGGAGAATCAATAATGTCCTCCGTAGGAAAATTACGAAGCAATAAAACAATTTGTTTTCTAAGCGATACAAGATTATCCGCAGGAGTTTCGTTCCTAATTATAAGTTCGTATTCAAGTTCCGCCTTATTAAGTAAATTAAAGTTTATAAGACGAGCCATTTCTAAGATATTTGTAATTTTAAAGCAATAAAATATTTACAATAGTTTTTATTTTATTTACTTTATTTTAGTGAGAAAAATAGAGGAAGAATAGGGGAAGAAATATCTAAGAAGTAAGAGACGTCTAATAGGGAGCCAAAAGGTATGTTATATACAGAAACTTGTGCAAGTTTATTTTAGAATTTTGAGAACAGGGAGGGATTCTATAGAGTTGGGCGCCAAACTGTCGCGTAACGGAGGGTTACGGAGCTAAAAGGTAGGGGGAAGAAGAAAAGATAAGAATAGAGGGAAGAGGGCTATAATTATAAGTAGGTATGTACAATGATGGCTCGTCCAAAAAATCTTAAATCTAACTTAAAACTAACTTAAAACTAGCTATTTACACCGGTACACTACACTAAATATATATACAAGGTAAAAGTTCAAAATGGGCAACCGTGGTAGGGCGGTAAGCACAGGGTGAGCACAGGCAGCGCGCCGGTAGGATCCAGTGTCGCAAGAGGCGGGCGGTAGGGCTCCGCCGAGCGCAGGAGGCGGCAAATGGGGCGCGCGATGCAGATACGCGCACGCCGCAAGCCGGCCGCGGGTAGGCGCGACGCGGATACGCGCACGAAGGAAGGTAGACGCGCGTAGGTGCAGGGAGGCAACACCCTTCGTGCCCCGGCACCGTTACTCTACGGGTAAACGTATACTGGCACTGTTATAGCTTGAGGTTCTGAGCTTCTTCAGAGCTGGTGGTAGACTGGTGGTCCTGCCCATGTGCGTCCTTTTATATTGCCCATGCGCATTCTATTCTACAACATTTAAATTTTAAAATTCATACAATATAGAATATTCTCGAAACATAGCTAAACTCCATAGTTAAATTTGAATAGACAATTCGATAGAAAAATAAAAACAGTTAGACAACGTCAGCTGTCGGACAATGTCAGATAGACAATCTAAATATTTACAACAATAACTTTAAATTTATTTACAGATAAAAATGTACAAGGAACATTAAAATAACACATATAAGAGTAATGCTAATACAAGACATAATCATAAAATGATATACAAGCTCTATAGCAAACGGAAAACGAAGCTCTATAGTTAACACCAAAGGTAACTTTCTTTATGAGTAGTTATGTAGTATAACGAAGCCCCTGCAGGCTGCGTTACACCATCCCAGATGTCCCTATCTGCTGGTAGATGCACATAACTGGAGTTCCAGCACCAAGTTCACTATTCACCTCTCGCAATGCACTGCCCGTATGCTAAACAATAGGTCCCAGACCTCAAAACACTATATTTTACTGATATTATAGACGCGTGATAAATCAATACGAAAAGCAAACCCTCTCGCTATGACAGTAGTGACGTATAACACGACGCGGAGCTGAAGCCCGCAGGAAGCAAAACCACAACCCAGAGGGCGCTTTATACGAAACATTTAAAAAAGAAAGTTGTGTTAGTTACACAATTAGTAACTCTAGAACAACTAAACTGATTTGGCTGTAATTGGTAGAGAGGTGGCTTAGACCCAGGAGACGGACGCGGGACACTTTATCCGGAAAGGAACCTGATATTTTTCGGGATAACCAAAATTAATACTATGCAGGAAACGCTTGCGGACAAAAGCTAATATATAAATATATTATCTATATGAATAGTATTGTGGTGTTACATCAAAATCTATCCCGTAGTTTTTGCGTGAAAGAGCTACAAATATCCTTCCACACTTACCTACATCCCCACAAACATTCGCGATAATATTATTACTAGGACAAAAATATTAGTATTATAATTATTTGAAAGAAATGGGGTGAGCCTTGCGTCTCATAGCCACTGCCGACCAGTAGATGATATATTGTCGCAGCCCCAGAACCTGTTACAGCACCTCATGTAGCTCCAGTTCCGGGATATACCCGAGAATGGAGCTGATGGGGGATCTTTTGATCTCGTCTGCCGAGAATATGTGTGCTCCCAGGTGCCGGCTTCTGCAGCAGTGTAGCGCTATGCACTCGCCGAGGACGTGGATAATCGTTTCCTCGTCCTCGCGACAGAACCTGCAGATTTTGGTATCTGTAAGACCCATGTTGTGCAGGTGCTTGTTTAGTTTGCAGTGCCCCGTGAGGGTCCGAGTGAGTGCCCAAACATGCCCTCTACTCAGTATTATTATTTATACAGCTCGTTTCTGATCGAACGCCTGTATCAACGCCTTGGACGTTCTAGACGAGGTATAAAATATTAGTGGGACAAATTTTTAATGTGGACAGTTTGTAAAAAGTTTGGGAACCCCAGAGCCAAAGGAACTTTGGTCCCATGAGTGAGTAATAGACAAAGTTGAGGCATGTCGAGTCATTGGCAAGACATAGGTACATTTCGACGAGGGTAGCTCCAGTTGCTTGCAAATGAAATCTTATGTTTTTTTTTTCATTTATTCACCTAGGTATTTCTACAAATACCTTGGTGTCGAGTACAGGCCTCCTTACCGCTTAGGCACTATTTATGAATTTGAAAAGTATTTTCGTGTACTTCTGGTCTACCAATATGTTTTTTTTTATGTGAGAGGTGGCAGACGAGCAGACGGATCACCTGATGCTAAGCGATTGCCGTCGCCCATGCATACCCGCGATACCTGTGGAGTCACAAGTCTGGGATCTCTGTGGTTCTCTGTGTCACAAGTCCTTAAAACCCCCTCTCCCCCGGGTTGGGCCTCCGGTACCCTCACTCACGCATTGAAACACAACACAGTCAGTCACAGTCAGTTAATTCTGTATTTTTCTTAGCCCCCTAAACCGGTGTTTCCTTTCCTGTCCGCCTCAATAAGGTTCGCCAAACAGCACGTCTAACACTATTGTGAGCCATGAACGACGGCAATGACTTTCCATCAGGTGATCGGTATTCTCGTCTGCCCCTTATCACAAAAAAAAATCACACACAAATAACTTTATATTTTTTTTCTATGAGAAAGGGAGGCAAACGAGCAAGCGAGTCACTTGATGGTAAGTGATCACCGCCGCCCATGGACATCAGAGTGAGTGGAAAAGCGTTGCCGGCCTTTTAGGAAGGTATAGGCTCGTTTCTTGAAGCTCGCAATGTCGTACCGGTTCGGAAATACCGCTGCGGGAAGTTGATTCCATAATGAGGAGGTGCGTGGCAAAAAATGACGTGCAAAGCGCACGGGGGTGGATCTCCACCCATCCAGATTAGTACGGGTGGAATCCTAGTACCCATGGAACCCGCGATGCATGCCACCCAGATAGACTGGCCGGCAAGGCGGACTTGATAATGACCCTGTCTCATATACCAAAGGTCATGAGTTTGATTCCCACCTTGGACAAACATTCGTGTGATGAACACTTGTGTTTGTTCAAGTGTCTGGGTGTAATATATGTATTTAAGTAATATTTGTAATACATCTGTTGACTGATATCCGTAACACAAGTGCTTAAGCTACTTAGTGCGGAATCAAGTCAATATATTAAATAATATGTTGTAGGTACAAATGTTTTTTTTTACTTAAGTCTATCAAAATTCTATATTCAAAAATACTTTATTTGCATAGGCTTGTATACAGCTCTTACATGAGAAATATAAATTACTATGTATAATAACTAACCATGTACCCTCATCGTCATCGTCATCCCATTTAAGTCCCCACTGCTGGGGCACGGGCCTCCCTCAACCACATGAGGGATAATTGCCATACTCACCACGCTTGGCAGATGGGTTGGCGAGGGTTTTGATAAAAATGCAGAGTTTTCCTTCTCTGGGTGCTGATGATCATGCCAGCAGCTTTACCTTAGTCGCCTTCTACGACACCTCGGTAAGAGTGAGGGTGGCCTATTTTACTCTGCCGGGGACCACACGGCTTCCATGTACCCTACCGGCACGGAATCTTGGCCATAGAGTAATTTACATACAAATATACTTTTTTCACAGGTTCACAGAGCAAAAAGCATTGTTTTCACTGTAGCAATTTTAACGTTTATTTAATGTTTGAATGCTCAACTTTCAATTAATTAATTCAATCGACTCTATATATTATAGTATATTATATCTACATGTAATTAAACATATATGTCCATCATCATCATCATCATCAACCCATTTAAGTCCCCACTGCTGGGGCACGGGCCTCCCTCAATCACATGAGGGGTAATTGCCATACTCACCACGTCTGGCAGACGGGTTGGCGAGGGTTTTGATATAAATGCAGAGTTTTCCTTCTCTGGGTGTATATGTGCATACAAAAACATATTAAGAAACAAATCAAAAAGAAAAGTTAATTTCCTAAATTAATCAGAGAATCGAACCCGGAATCTTCTGCCACTGAGCAATCGTCTTCAAACATTGAGTGTATCCATTACCTTCTTACTACACGTTTGGTCGCCTTGAATTACCAAGTATGATTTCTCATGATTTCGTTTTTGTCCAGACATTGGGTATCTACGGCATTATGCATGGTTGGTTATGGTTTCGTAATGGCTAATATGCATATTACACTTGAACGAGGCCCGATGTTTCAATTAGAACTTTACTATGTCCACTCATATCTTTAATAGCCAATAAAAGATATTACAATAAAATAATGTATATATTCGTACTACCTGTGCGGATAAAGAATGGGATCAGAAGTGGCGGCGCATCTATTCACTTCTCGCTCGCACACTATTTGCGTCTATACTCGCACTCGTGGGGAGAAGTGAATAGATGCGCCGCCATTTCTGATCCCATTCTTTATCTACACAGGTTGTAATTCCGCTGTTGGTTCTGATATCCGTAACACAGGTGGTTGAGCACAGATCTTGGAGTTAGATCAATGTATGTGATGTTATGAAATATTTTTTTTTTATATGAGAGGTGGCAGACGAGCAGACGGATCACCTGATGGTAAGCAATTCCGCCGCCCATGGACACCCACAGCACCAGTGGAGTCACAAGTGCGCTGCCCACCTTTTCCCCTTGCCTCCGGTAACCTCACTCACAAGTCGAAACACAGCGCAGGCGCTGCTTCACGCCGGTCTTCTGTGAGGCAGTGGTATCACTCCGGTCGAGCCGGCCCATTCATGCCTAAGCTCCTCCCATCCTCTCCCACATTTAATTAATTTATTATTATTTATTAGGGATATAAAATGTTCACAAATATTTATTTATTTATTAAATATACATTGAACTATAATTACTATTAATAACTCACTGCATACACTGCAGTGCAGTACTGCACTGCAGTACCTCATATTAGAGGTAGGTACCTACTTGGGAGGCTCTTTTTAGGGTTCCGTAGCCAAATGGCAAAAAACGGAACCCGTATCGATTCGTCATGTCTGTCCGTCTGTCCGTATGACACAGCCACTTTTCTGCGAAACTATAAGAACTATACTATTGAAACTTGGTAAATAGATGTATTTTGTTAACCGCATTACGATTATGACACAAAATTTGGAAAAAATAAAAAGATTGGGGGTGTCTCCATGCTTGAAACTATAACTCAAATTTTTTTTTTCATTAAACCTATACGTGTGGGGTTGGGGTATCTGTTGAGGTTTTTAACATATTTTTTTCTTAAACACAATACTTTGCGCAAGAGACGCTTCCAAAGTGGTAAATTGTGTTGTGTCCCCCCCTATAATAAATGAATTATGAAACTAAAAAAATATATGATGTATATAACTAACAACGAGAATTGATTTAAACCAGAGTGAGTAGTTTTTTTTTAATACGTTATAAACCGTACACCGCAATTTACCTTCCATATATCTTACTTGCTGCTACGGAACCCTTCAAGGGCGAGTCCGACTCGCACTTGACCGGTTTTTAACTAAATGTCATGTAGCTTTTGATAAACCATATCACTTATACACTTATTTTAGAATATCTTGTAGTAAACAAAAAAACCTTAGCATCGACCGAGGACGGCCGGTTGTTTTTTCAAAGCCGCAGTTACGGTCAGGTTGAGATTCAGGGCGAAACACGTTTTGCCCACTTTCTAGGTTTCGTTGAAGGACCTAATGATAAAGAAATTAGGTTGATTGACTAATACATACTATGGCATTTTTTACTTTTTCTCTGTCCAAGTGTATTTTAAGTTAAGTTGATTAGTTTAAGCCTCCCTCACTAAGGCCGTGGTATTACTACGGTTGAGTTGACCAATTTATGCCGAAACATAGCTGTCTCTGGCCGTGTGGTCCCCGGCAGAGTAGAATAGGCCACCCTCACTCTTACCGAGGTGTCGTAAAAGGCGACTAAGGTAAAGCGGCTGGCATGATCATCAGCACCCAGAGAAGGAAATCTCTGCATTTATATCAAAACCCTCGCCAACCCGTCTGCCAAGCGTGGTGAGTATGGCAATTACCCCTCATGTGATTGAGGGAGGCCCGTGCCCCAGCAGTGGGGACTTAAATGGGCTGATGATGATGATGATGATAGCTGTCCCACGTTCTATCAATCAGAAATGTTGTGTACCTACTCATAAAAACTGTTGGAATAATGAATTAAACATTGTTGTAATGTTCTGTAATTTATGAATGTAAAATAAGTAGATATGACGTAATCTATTACCGATTTGGAATGTCGATTTCTATGTACAAAAAAAAAGCAGCATAAAACTCGTAGTTACTTTTTTCTAATATGATCATTACAAATTTCATTTCAAATGCAATATTCATAGATATATCCCCAGATTATGTTGATGTGTATACCTGCTTGTTGCTCGTCTAATAAAATACCAACACTTCCACCCAAGTGTTACATAAAAAATGGCTTTATAACTAAAGCCATTTTGTGTAAAAGTCGCGTGTGACGAGGGTCGGGGGTTGCGAGACAGCCCGTGTCCGCGTCATGCAGCGCGTCAGGTCGAGTGATATCGGACGTTTTGTCAAATCGCTGAATGACTTATAAATGAGGGGTCGTTTGGACCAGTAACATTTATTCCTAAATAAATAGAGCCACGCTTCCTTGGCCGGCTCGACCGGAGTGATAGCAGCTGTAGTGTTACGCTGCGTGAATGAGGGTACCGGAGGCCCTTTCCGGGGGAAAGGGGGATTTGAAGGTTGGCAGCATACTTGTTACTCCATTGTTATTAAGGGGGTCCATGGGCGGCGGGTAGCGGCATTCGCATACCATCAGGTGATCTGTCTGCTTCGTCTGCCATTTATAACATAAAAAAATAACATAATCAAAAAAATCAGCGCTTGTTCAGGCGGTATTTGATCCCACACCTTTCATATTCCGGGTGGCATTGGGTTTTCGGGTTAAATGTGGTATGTGTGGTTTCAAATCCCACCTGAACACGCGATATTTTTAATGCATTTTTTACCGAAAAATAAATGTTAAAATAAAAATAATTTAAGAATTAATTTGGCCGGTTTATATGTATTTTATTAAAAATCTAAAACGTCGAAAATGTATATTATCTGTGACATAAACTACGAGACAAAGTGTTTGCCCAATAGTTATGTATTGAATCATACATAGCATTACTATAGTGATCCGCGTCAGGCCGATGACTTTTCAAAGAAAAAAACTCAAGTAAGTAATAATAGATTGAATTGCGCACTAAATTGAGCATTATGCCCATTACAATAAAGAAGTCCAAAGTGGCCATGACCGATATGATACAACAGTTTTTTGGCATCTTTTTTGTAGGTTACTTGTTGCTCGATGCTGTCCTCTAAAGGTGGCTTCTTTGAATAATAGGTAGGTATGGGAATTTGAAAATCGGAATCCCAGAGCTTCTTTATTTTCTGTTTTTGTTAATAACTGACAAAACAAAGCCATCGAATCGAACCAGCAAACGTATTAGCGTATTTCGCACGCCAACTATGATTAGGACTCGGGAGCATAGCTGGGCATTAATTCGTTAATCGTTAATTAACTAAGTTAATATTTTGAGAAACGGATTAACTATTAAGTTAACTTTTAAAAAAGTTAACTTCCGTTAATGTCCAGAAGTCCGTTAATCGTTTATTGAAAGACCCAATATTTTCACAAAAAAAAAGGTTTATTTATTTTATTTGCATTACATATGACTATATGTTCAGACAAGGTTATATAGGTATATAGGTTCAGACAAGGACGCGACAAGTGCAGCGCGGCACGTGCGAGTGAGAACACTGCGAAGAGATTAGTTTCGTTTGATCATTTTATTTCATTACAACAACGTGGGTTCTTAGCGTGACGAGTATTTTGTTTGTTTGTATTAAAAAATACTGTCAGTGATTATTTGCGTGTTCATTAAGAAGAGTGCAGTATATTTATTTAAAAAATAAAAGTATAGGCTACTAACTAACTAGGTTGGCGCAGCGACCCATAGTGAGTCTTGGCCTCCGATAATAAGAGCCTCCATCTTGGTCGATCCTGCGCCACCTCCTGCCAGTCATCTGCCGAGAGTCCGCGTAAGTCTTTTTCGACCTCATCCTTCCAGCGATATCTCGGACGGCCGACTGGCTTTTTGCCATTAGGACGTCCCTGATACGCTCGCTTTACCGCACGATCGTCTCCCATTCTTTCTAGGTGGCCGAGCCAGCGAAGTCGATGCGCTTTAGTCTCGCCAATGATGTTGGGCTCGCCCACCTGGTTTTCCAGTTCCCTGTTCTTTAGCCTCCTCCAGGCGCCATCCGGAGTCTGTATAGGTCCCAGAATCAGAATAGGCTACTACTGTGTAGTATTGTAATTACCATATCATGGAATACGGATATTGTATCGGGATTCCAGTGGTCCTGATGAGAATCCACGATAGGAGTAGAGTGGATGCAGTAAATAATTCCATCGAAAAAAAGGTAGAAGGTGCATTATGACAAGAAGCAGCGGAAAATTCGAACGACAGAGATAGTGTGGCACAGGAAGCTATGCGAGTAGTAACGATGATGACGAGGAGGACTTTTTCAATGCTGTCACTCAGTCTTTAGAAAAACCAAAGAGCTCGAACTCTTTAGAGAGTAAAGCGCAGTCTTGTTAAAATGTGACTGGTATACATGTCTTCTTTTGTTCCTAACTCCCAGAACCTAAACCAACAGGCTTTTTAAGTTCACAATCGCAACGATATAGAAAATGCAATTTTTATAATATGTTAATGGATTAACGATTAACGTTAACTTGCGTTAATCTTTTCGAAATGTAACGCTTTAACGTTTAACGAAGCTAACTTTTTTATTAGTGGATAAAGGATTAACGAAGTTAACTGTTTGATTAACGGTGCCCAGCTCTGCTCGGGAGCAAAGTCTCACTTACCTCGAGACTGCCTGCAGATCCGTTCCTCCCTTCTTTCAGGCGTCGCAGCTGCTTCCAGCACTTCACTAGCACTAATCACAGTCTTTCAATTGTTCAATTAATTATAGGAAGCTAATTATGCTTCGTGAGGAAAAATCATAGCGGGAGAGAATTATGTTATATAGATGACATTAGGGAATAGACAAAGTTAGAAGAAAAAAATAGGAAAATATAGGCGACACACCGCGTAGGTCCCTTATATGCCTGCAGTGCTAGCCCGTAGTCAGGCTTCGCAGACCCCACAAACAGCACCAAGGGGTGAGACAAGCACCAAGTCCGACCACGCCATACGAGTAGGCGATGCGCGTAACCACGTATATCGAACGAATCGAATCAGAACCACATGCTTGATTGATACGTCATCTACACATAAATAAATAAAAAAATAAATAAATATTTCACAACATCACATACATTGATCTGACTTCGAGGTTGGTAGCTCAAGCACCCGTGTTACAGATATCAGAATCAACAGCGGAATTACAAATATATACATATAATACTTTTCTTTTGTAAATACATACGTATAATACATACAAACACCCAGACCAATACAAACAGACATGTTCATGCACACAAAGTTTGTACTGTGCGGGGATCGAACCCGCAACCCTTGGACCAAAGGCAGCGTTCACTACCATTGTTCCAAACGGTCGTCAATATATGTCATCATAAGAAAATTCTGGATTTTTTTTATGCTGAGGGCGGACAAACAAGCAAGCGAGTGACCTGATAGAAAGTAATTAACGGCGTCCATGAACATCCGCGAAATCAGTGAGATCGCTAATGTGTTGCCGGCCTTTTAAAAAAAACGTACGCTCGCGCTCTTCTCTTGAAGATCCATAAGTCGAAGTCGTATTTAATTGATTGTTGATTACTTTAATCACATTGAAATGAATGAATTTATTTGTATATGCTACAGTCATAATAACTCATAACCGTTCAAAATCACTTTTGTAATGTACACATGTAATAGGTTCACCAGCAACTGGATCACCTGATGGTTACTATTTTTTTTTAATGAGACAGGTGCCAGACGAGCAGACGGGTCGCCTGATGGTAAGTAATTGCCGCCGCCCATAGACACCCTCGATACCAGTGGAGTCACAAGTGCGCTACCAACCTTTAAGCCCCCTTGCCCTTTTTGGGCCTTTCGGCACCCTCACTCACGCAGTGAAACACAGCACAGTGCTGCTTCACGTCGGTTTTCTGTGAGGTATCGTGGTATAATTTATTGTTTATTATTTTAATCACATTAAAATTAATGAGTTTATATGTTACAGTCATATTAAGTCGGAACCGGTCAAAATCACTTTTGACTGTAAAATCAGCCAAAAGTGTTTTTTATGTAATAAGTAGGTGGTAACAAGCATACGGATTATCTGATGGTAACCGATTGCCGCCGCCCATGAACACTCGCAACACCAGTTTTGATTACAAAAATCAGTCAAAACTTTTAAACACACTTTTTTTTTGGTCAATAAGCTTGGCCACAATCGTACCTGATGGAAAGAGACGATGAGGTCAAGGATACGCGTTTGCGTTTAAGATGGACTGGCAGTGGCATGTAACTAATTTTTTTTTACGTGATAGGTGGCAGACGAGCAGACGGATCACCTGATGGTAAGCGATTGCCGCCGCCCATTGACACCAGTGGAGTATCAAGTGGACCTTTAACCCACCCTTTCCCCCGGATCGGGCCTCCGGTACCCTCACTCACGCAGCGAAACGCAGCATAAAGCTGCTTCACGCCGGTTTTCTGTGAGGCCGTGGTATCTACTCCGGTCGAGCCAGCCCATTCCCATCCCACGGCGAGACTATGAGATCGGATGGAGCATGATAATAACTTCGTCATCGCTTCTGAAGTTAAATCCTAATATTTCCTCGTAATAACAAATTAATAATAATAATAATTCTCACACATCTCATACGTTGACCTGATTCCGTACTAAGTAGCTTAAGCACTTGTGTTACAGATATCAGACAACAGAGGAACACAAATATATACTTAAATACATATATTACACCCAGACACCGAACAAACACAAGTGTTCATCGCACGAATGTTTGTCCAGGGTGGGGATCGAACCACGACCTTTGGCGTAAGAGGCAGGGTCACACACCAATCGCGCCATCCGGTCAGTCAATTAATTGCACTATCATGGGAATGCCATGGATGAAATTACCACGTTGCTTCAGGAGACAGCAGTTAACTTGTAACGTGTAATTATGGGCATTTAACTTTGTCTTGGTAATAAAACTTTGTTTTTATCTGAAACCATCCGCTGGAAAAAAACTTTGTAACATCCTAGATATCTGACACATGTTACATTATTATCACGACCATTTTTAACCGACTTCAAAAAAAAGAGGTTATCAATTCGACATGAATATCATCGTCATCATCGTCAGCCCATTTAGTCCCCACTGCTGGGGCACGGGCCTCCCTCAATCACATGAGGGGTAATTGCCATACTCACCACGCTTGGCATACGGGTT
This sequence comes from Marasmia exigua, assembly GCA_019059595.1. Taxonomy (NCBI): domain Eukaryota; kingdom Metazoa; phylum Arthropoda; class Insecta; order Lepidoptera; family Crambidae; genus Marasmia; species Marasmia exigua. The sequence continues at coordinate 5,538,672 of CM032479.1, read as the reverse complement.
GGCGAGGGTTTAGATATAAATGCAGAGTTTTCCTTCTCTGGGTGCTGATGATCATGCCAGCAGCTTTACCTTAGTCGCCTTTTACGACACCTCGGTAAGAGTGCCATTTATGAACCGATTTAGATGATTATTTTTTAGTTGGAAAGTAGATAGTCCCGAATTGGTACCATGATTAGGATATCAGGATCTGATGATGGGATCCTGGAAAAATTGAGGGGAACTGTCAAATTTTATAGAGACACGTAATGTTTTGTATCTTATTTCAAAACTACACCAGTATTTACGCCTGACTGTATTAATTTTGTGGCTCTGCTGATGATGGAAGGTCAACTCCTCAACGGTACGGAGTCTAATAACTCTTTCAATACTGTACTGTACTCACAATTAGTTTTTTAGTTATTTGTCGAGGGTGGAAGAGTGGGTTGCCAAAAAATTAAACACAAAAAGGCTTGAAAATACTTTTACCAACCCAATACTATTTTGTATGACTGCCTCGGTGGCGCAGTGGTTAGAGGGTCGCACTTTAAAAGCGACGGCTACGCAAGAGGTCCCGGGTTCGATCCCCGGGTCTGGCCAAAAATTTGTACCTAAGTTTTCGGCAAGAAATTCTTAGTGGGAGCCCGGAGTCTGGAAGTTGGCGGTCTTGTACCCCCGTGCCTCGGAAAGCACGATAAGCTGTTGGTCCTGCGCCCGATCCCTCTCCGGTTGTGTCACATTTGTGTCCCATCGGATTATGAGGGTAAGGGAATAGAGAGTGCACTTGTGTTTGCGCACACACTTGAGCACTATAATATATCCTGCGTACGTGGCTGATCGTTGAGATTGGCCGCCGTAGCCGTAATCGGTTGGAGGATATTAACTATCTTGTAATTTAATACAACATTCAATTATTCAACAGGGATTAGGTGCCAACTTCGGTAAAACCTTTTCTTGAATGTACTGTTATAAAATGTTATTTGAGGTGTATAAAGTGTAAAAAATCTTATTTTATACTTTTTAGATCGTGGTTATTGAAGGCGGTTTTTTTTGCAGATTTTTTTTTTACATGTACGGGTACATGTAGGTACTCGACAGAGTTGTATTTGATCGCCTTGTCGCCTAATTATTCCATCTGTATGACCTAAAGGTTGACAAATAGAGAATGCTTCTTGACGTTAAGTTCTGTGCAATTAAGTTTATAATAACTAATATAATAATAATGTCCTCCAAACCGATATTTCGGTCATTGCGACCAATCTCAGCGATCAGCCATCGACGCAGGACATATTATAATGCACAAGTACTTGCGCAGACACAAGTGCACTCTCTATTCCCGTACCACTAGTTGGATGGGACACTAGTGTGACACGACCGAAGAGAGATTAGGCGCAGGACCAACGGCTTAACGTGCTTCCCAGGTCCGGGACAAGCACGCCAAATTCCAGACTCCGGGCTAACACTGAGAATTTCTTAACAGAAAAACTCAGGTACCAATTTTGGCCCGAATAAATAATAAATGATAGATTCCCTGCGGATTAAGCCTCCGATACCCGGAAAATCACAGCACATTCGCTTTTTTATGAGGCCGTGGCATCACTCCGGTAGAGCTGATTCATTCTACACTGGTTCTTTCCCAAGGAAAATGATTGCACAATTAATTTTTAACTCACGAGCTGCTATCAACAGAAAACTCAAACAGACGAACCCATTTTCCTTATTGACTTCTCAGGCTTTGACCATAGGTTCTCAACCTGTTTTCCTAAGAATCTAATCGGTCTTACAGATAAAATACTAAACATTGCACCCCACGAAAGAGACCCGTTGTCTTTTTATCGACTACATTACCACGGCCTCACAGAAAACTGGCGTGAAGCAGCACTGTGCTGTGTTTCGCTGCGTGAGTGAGGGTACCGGAGGCCTAATCATGGAAAAGGGGCCTTTAAAGGTTGGCAGCGCACGGGTGTGTAATCGTTTATCATTAGGCGATCCGCCAGATCAGAAAAAGAACAGAAAAAGAAAAAAAATCCCGAAAGCCCCCAAATACATATCGTGAATAAAATCCATTTAGCCTGTTAGATCAATACGTAATATGTATAAACGAAAAAAAAATCAGCAGGCCCATATAAAGTAGAATACTCGCTTATATATTAGATAAAGATCTAAGATTCTAAATAGACTATTTCATGATACCTAGTTTTAGGTATTGTAGATAAAAAAAATAACGGTTTATAAATGTCAGTAGATATTTTATATGTTTATTTATGCTACATTTATTATTATATATGTATGCTACATTACTGTTTCATGTACCTATTACAATTGATCTCGGCGTGAACCATTATAAAATTTCTAAATTTACTTTTCTGTATTCTTTATTGTCAAGTTCTAAGTGACGTTATGTTTTTATTGAGAATAAAATAATCTTTAAACCTTAATATTTAAATAGACTAATGTGGGATTGGTGATCGGTAGATGCATGGCTGTGAGTAGATGCTACTACGAGTATGTACTTACATATAACCGAGTTTTGTCCCATGTAAATTAATAATTTGTGTAATGCAACGCGAAAGTTTAAAATGTTATATTAGTGCACGCTATTTCCCTAGTACAAAAAGTTTCAGAACCGCAGTCACCACGAACTTGAAATAAACAATCTGTCTCATCACCGTGTATCCATTATCAAGTGTTAGGTATAAAAACTGAATCTCATCGTACAATTAGTCGCAATAAACGTTCCCACCTTGTGACGTCACGGAGGTGGCACCGCCAGGCACGCGGCGCGTGACGTCACATGTCTGTAAACTAAGTTCGAGAAATGAAGAAATCTTAACACTGAGGTTCGAGGATGGCGGTAGGAGTCAAACATTCCGCTTGGGCTGATGCAAATCAAAGATTTTAAATTAGTATCTAGTGACTTTTAGTGTACAAATTTGGTGTTTATTTGTGCAGTGAAGTGCCGTGAAGTGATCCTGATAATAAGAAACGTTGAACTGTATCGTTTTTAACACTGCCATTGTGTGTCGAGTGAGTTGTCACGGACAAATTGCTTGGACCTAATAGAGTCTTAAAACCCGCGATTGTGCTTAGATTGGTATCAGCAGAATCCGTAAATCGATAAAACGTAAAACACCGGCGTTTTCTTGAGCGACTGTGACTTTGACTGACTTCGGCTGTTTGACTACCCACTTATTCCCAATGAGTTACTTGACAGAAATCAGAAATAATTTGTTTGCTTCAAACATGGTTACATATGCATTAGTATACATATAGTATGGATATCTTATCTCAGAAAAAAAATCACCTTCCCATACAAAAGTACCTAATCAGCTGATTGGTGCAGCGATTGTGTAGGTAGGCATTTTTTTTAAGATTAGACCCTATGTTCCTTGGAGAAAAATGTTTCTTATCATCAGTATAATGCCCTCGATAAGGGAGTAAGGGCCGATTTCACCGTTGAAATTGAACGCGATCATTTCACTTGAACTCGGTTTACGCGCTAAACTGAGTTCCGTTCCTTTGTTTTCGCTCGCATTGATCGCGTTTAAGTGTTGATCGCGTTCAATTTCGACGGTGAAATCGGCCCTAAGACGATTAAAAAAGCTCGGTGGTTTTTTTTTTATAGTGGTTCAGTATATTGACTATAGACTGACCGGATGGCGCAATTGGATCCCCACCCTGGACAAACATTCGTGCGATGAACACTTGTGTTGGTACAGTATCTGGGTGTAATATATGTATTTAAGTATATATTTGTGTTCCTCTGTTATCTAATATCTGTAACACAAGTGCTTAAGCTACTTAGTACGGAATCTGGTCAATGTATGAGATGTTGTGAGAATTATTATTATTATTATATTGGCTCTCCTCAGCCTGAGGGTAAGCAAGAGAAGAGCCTAAGTTGCAATTACAATGGAAGAGATGTCATGGCATCACCTCCGTTGGCACCGCCATACTGGCCCGCGAGATGCTTCTTCACGCTTCGTTTGAAGGAATCCATATTGTAGGAAGGAGGAAATACATGCGCCGGCAACGAGTTCCATTTCTATAGGTGTACAGTAAAGTGCAATGGTAGCTCAGTGATAAGAACGCGCCGTCCATGCGGGTGGTTGTATGGTCAAATCCAAGCAAGATTGGAGTAACACGACGTGAGGTTACTTGTACGTACAAGAGACAACATTCTAGTGCTGAAGTTTGCCAACAAAAAATAGGGACTTCCAAATCGAGAAATAAATCTTCTCCGAAGGATAAAATTAATGATTTTTTTGTTTCTAAATTACGTACCTACATACATATAAAAGGAAAACCATCCAAAACACATAATTACAATTTGCAGATCGGTTCCACTCGCGTGACGTCAAAAAATGGTACCACCAGGCACATGGGATGACGTCATCAGCGTTTGTTCGAGTTACAGCAAAACGATTGGAAAAAATTAACCGCTGAGCTATTTTTAGCGTCGAGTATCGCTTGGACAATTGGATCTATCGTGACGGCAAAACGTTTTATTTAATTATATCGTCAGGACATAAGACTTTGTGTGCTTATTTTTTTTAAAGGGTTACAAAATTTGAAAAATTGCTCCTCGATGTAATTTAAATTAAATAAAATGACAAATGCTTAAGTTTAGGCATTTAGGTGTTTTTTGTCTTTGGGGGTAGAGGTTTGTTTTTCGAAGGTAGCCTTCGATGCCCTGGATATTAGGCGCGCTGTGGCGTCGTTAGCGGCTTATCTGTATAGTATACATAAGTTTTTGTGTGTCTGGAGATGGCTACCACCGCGTGTGGGACGCTTTGCAGAAGATGGGACTGTTTGGGAGTTGTTATGACCATCGCAAACGTCTGACCCTGGGCTTCGTGGATTGTCAGAGTGCCCGATCCTTCGTCTAATCCGTACCCCTGGCTGATTAACAGAGCCTTTGCGGCCTGGCTATTCATTGTATGTCAGTCTTCTACTAGTCTTTAGGTTCATAATATAGGTAACATTTGGCAAGAAGTGGATTAAAAACTCCATACCTTTTATGTTATAGATGACAGACAGGCAGACGGGTCACCTGATGGTAAACCCATGGACAATTGAACACCCGCAACACCATTGGAGTCACAAATGCGCTGCTAAACTTGAAACTCGCTCGGCTGCCCAGATTCACTCGTCGTAACATTGCGCAAGGACTCTTCCGGTGGTTCTCCTCGAGGCTGTGATATCACTCCGGTCAATTTGGTCTATTCATGCCAAAGCATGGCTCCCCTACAGTCAAATCATGCATCGAAAGCTATCGCTCTGTATACCTACATCCGGCACCCTCCGGAGATTAAAGATTGGCAGCCCACTTGTGGTGTTCATGAGTCACGGCAACCGCTTAAGGTGAGAGTAGGGCACAATAGCGACGCCAACCGATTGTGATTTTTAGCTACTAAACCGGATCTATTTTAAACAATTTCGGGGTTACAATCTCGTGACAAACACCTATACTAATTATTTGATACTTAAAGTTTTAACTATTTGGTCTGCTTTTGCACTCGAATTTTGGATTACCGCCAAAAGTGGTCACATTTGGCGTGAATCAATTTTATACGCGCATATGAAAACGGACCCAACATTTCTGCATGGTTGTTTAATAAATAGTATAAGTGTTTGCTGAGAGATTGTAACCCCGAAATTGTGTAAAACTGATCCGGTTTAGTAGCTAAAAATTACAATCGATTGGCGTCGCTAGTGTGCCCTACCCGTCACCATAACATCAGGCATCTGTGCATCAGGCGATCCGTCTGCTCATCGGCCAATGTTTAACGTGAAAAATAAGACAATATGAATAAATTGTTTGGCGCATTTTGTTGAAACAAATACATCTTTATAAATCCCGCCTGAGCAGCTAAGTGTGTATATTTTTTTCTCTTGTTTATTAACCTTTTCATGTACATTATAAGTTTTTTCTTTTTATTTATAATTCTTTTTTTTTTTGTTTTTTTAATTTTTTTGTTTGTTTTAAGTTATTCTACCTATGTCGCTCAGTTGTGTTGTTATAGTCTATTATGTGGTGTGTTTTTTATTACGCAAATGTTTACTTATTCTTGTACACTGCCTCTCTAACTAAAAAGCCTGAGTTAAAACGAAGATTCTCTCAAAACTGTCAGTTTTATAACCTTTGCCATAAATTAGTTTATTTACAATATTATTGTTTATATTTAACGAGAAGTGCACAGAGTCATCTTACATAAACCGGAGGCTGTACTTGACTCCGAAGCCGAAGTTGTGGATGAACGGGTACAGTCGCGTTCAAGTGTTTACGGGATTAATTCTTTTTTTGTCACGAAAGGGAAATAAAGATAAGATATGTAAATAAAAATAAATATCAACACACACGACACACAAAATTACAAATTCAACGACAAAATGACGAAATGAAAACAAAAAAAGAACACATAAACAAAATATTACAGAGAAAAAATTAAATTCTTTGCGCGGCTCTTTAGTCAACTGAACCCGCTTGAAATGTATCCCACGGGATCAGTTGACTAAATCATTAATTTTATTACTGACTGACCGGACTTGACTGACCCTGCCTCTTACCCCAAAAGGTCGTGGATTCGATCCCCACCCTGGACAAACATTGGTGCTATGAACACTTGTGTTTGTTCAGTATCTGGGTGTAATATATGTATTTAAGTATATATTTGTGTTCCTCTGTTGTCTGATATCTGTAACACTGCTTAATCTACTTAGTACGGAATCAGGTCAACGTATGAGATGTTGTGATAATTATTTTTACTAACTTAGTCGAACTGATCCCATTTAAAAAATAATGTATAGGTATGTATTATTTCATAATTTCAAATTCACCTGTCCCGTCAGGTCAGGGGTCCTGAGGGTATGACGTGTGGGACTCCCTCTAGGAAGGTGACCAAGAAGAATACTTACCCACTAAAAACTCCGACTCCCGCTATTATCCGTGGGCCTTGCCTAAGTCAACGACTTAGGCAAGGCCCACGGTCACTCATCAGTCCGTTTGACCCAGCTTTCGGCCAACGACCACCCAAGCAAAATGGACAGACATACTCAGAGGTGTTCAGTAATCTCCCACTCCTACCACCAGAAGGCGCAGCGTGCTGTGAGCTAAACCAACTTGAACGTTTGAGACGTGAACTGACTAAACTAAGCGTTTAAGTGGTAACAAATAGTGGGCCGTCCTCACTTCGTTATGGGACTTTATTAGTTCCAAATCGTATCAATAGATGGCGATTCTTTTTTTTATAGTGACACAGTAAAATCGGCTCTCCTAAGCCTGATGATAAGCAAGAGCCCACGTAGCAATTAAAACGGAAGCGATGTCAAGACATCACCTCCGTTGGGATTGCCATACTGGCCCGCGAGATGCTTCTTCACGCTTCATTTGAAGGAATCCATATTGTAGGAAGGAGGAAATACATGCGACGGCAACGAGTTCCATTTCTTTTTTTTATGTAATAGGTAGGCAGACGAACAGACGGATCACCTGATGGTAAGCCATTGCCGCCGCCCATGGACACCCGCGATACCAGTGGTGTCACAAGTGCGCGGCCAACCTTTAAACCCCCCTATTCCCCGGATTGGGCCTCCGGTACCCTCACTTACGCAGCGAAACACAGCACAGAGCTGCTTCACGCCGGTTTACTGTGAAGCCGTGGTATCACTCCCGTCGAGCCGGCCCATTCATGCCGAAGCTTGGCTCTCCCACGGTAATTCTTGATGATGCGGCAGAAATAGGAACTGCCAATTTTTTGTCCGTGATGGAATGTTTTCCCCTTTGAAGCAGTGCAGTGACAGCGTTATCCGGCGCGTTTAGTTCTATGACGGAAAAGGGAAGATGGGATGAGGGAGAAAAGCTCTTCAGGTTTCGTGATAAATGCATACATAGTTTTTTAGATTATCGCGTTGCATTATAACTATAATGTATCAATACGGGGATTAACACGATATTTATTATGTGAAACAACATTGTGGTCACGAGCGGACTAGTCCGCGTAACATAGCCGAAACGTCGAGCCAAACATGTGAGTACACAATGTTGTTTCACATAATAAATATCGTGTTAATCCCCGTATTGATACATTATAGTTAAAATGCATACATTTTTTTAATTACGTTACAATATAGCGAAGTTTCTGGCAGAGTCGAGGAATGAATAGAGGTTACTCGGTGGAGTATTATAAATCTGTTTTATTATATTTCTGTTTTTGATGGGTTATCGGTGGGTAACCTATCAAAAACAGATATGTAATTTCTCTGTTATTCTCTTGAGAGATAAATTAATCATTATACCTAAAAACATGAGACGTTAATTAGTCATTATTGTATTGCTTCTATAGTGTCATCAATTATGACATGACACAAATGGAAGCCAAAAAAACGACAATCTCAGTGTTGCCATTACCTGCATTTAGCAGGACCATCCTGTTTCTTTTTATGTGATAGGTGGCAGACGAGCAGAAGGATCACCTGATGATAAGCGATTGCCGCTGCCCATGGACACTCGCGAAACCAGTGGAGTCACAAGTGCGCTGCCAACCTTTAAATCCCCCTTTCCCCCAGATTGGGCCTCCGGTACGCCTTTTTTTTGTCGCTGGGGAAGGCACCTTATGCATACCCTCCTGCTGGGGAGCAAGAGGCCCATGTCGGGCTCTCCTCTGGCGGAGGTTTTTCGTAACGAGAAGCCGGCCAGAGGTATACCGACTAAGCCCCAGCGGTTTTCCCTCATCGCCCTTAAGTGAGGAGGAGTCATAGGTTCAAAAGGGCGAACCCATGTACCATGACCCTCCTCAGGCGGTGCCCGCCTACACAGCGGGCCTGGCGGTTCCTCTCCCGGCTTAGCCGACTGTCCCTAGAGCCGGGAAAACTGAGCCGTCCCTACCAGGCTTCGGAGGGAGCCTGTGCAATGCCGGCGCTGGTGTCCCCACACCACGTGCCTGCGGTCTCCCTCTGCGGAGAGGAGGGAGACGCGCATTTCTTTGGCGTCTTCTTCCCCTCCTTGCCCTTTGAGGATCCCGTTCTCGCTCGCGCTCCGCCGCCTCCTTCACTGCCATGACGTGCTCGCCTTCGGTACCATCACTCAAGCAGCAAAACACAACACAGTGCTGCTTCACGCCGGTTTTCTATGAAGTGTGGCTCTCCCACGGTCTGAAATTACATGTTCCTTCTCAGTTCCATGCTCAGTCCCAGTTTTTGGGAATTTATTAATTGAATGTTTGTGCGACATTTAAACATAAGTCTTATTATAATATTTGAGACTTAAACAGTTTCAAAATGTTATTTTCTCTGAAATAAAATCTATTCTATTTATATTATTACCTATGCTTTGGTAACGCAAATTTAGCTCAATATAAAAAGTCTGTGACGAATTTCGTGAAAGCCCAGCATTCCTCTTATCCTTAATTCCCTAAAAAAAACTTTTTTTCGGATTATTTTCTATTTTTTGTTATTTGTACCATGTTTGCTGTTTTTAAGCGATAATAATCTATATGTGTACCTATAAATAAATAAACCGGCATCCATAGTTTTAATCTTAAGCTTGTACTTTGTATCTTAGGGATTCGTAGGGATAAAACGAGCTGTGTGGCTTGATGCATATTTAAAGGTTTTAAATTAGTGTCTAGTGGTTTTAGTGTACAAATTTGCTGTTTGTTTGTGCAGTGAAGTGCCGTTGTATTGTATCGTTTTTAACACTGCTATTGTGTGTCAAGTGAGTTGTCACGGGACAATGTGCTTGGACCTAATAGAGTCTTAAAACCCGCGATTGTGTTTAGACTGGTATCCGCTGAATCCGTAGGTTGATAAAACGTAAAACACCGGCGTTTCATTGAGTGACTGTGACTTTGACTTACTTCGACTGTTGACTTTTTTTTTTTAATAAATATTTCACAACATCACATACATTGATCTGACTCCGAGATAGGTAGCTCAAGCACCTGTGTTACGGATATCAGAATCAACAGTGGGATTACAAATATATACATATAATACTTTTCTTTTGTAAATACATACTTATATTACATAGAAAACACCCAGACCAATACAAACAAACATGTTCATGCACACAAATGTTTGTACTATGCGGGGATCGAACCCGCAACCCTTGAAGCAAAGGCAGCGTTCACTACCACTGTTCCAAACGGGTCGTCTAAACCGTTGACTACCTACTTATTATCAATAAGTTACTTGACATTGGCGAAGTATCTTCGGGTAGAGCCATACTAGAAAAAATAAAAATGTCAGAATAAAATAATAATAGGAAAACCTTTTGTCCCTCTCTGTACGATCTAAGCGTGAGCACTTGAAGGTCAAACTCAACTATGCAGCACAATCACGATCTATACCCCCACCAGTTGCAAACTGACGTAACATCCACCTTCAACCTCCTAACTAACTTTCAATCTTAACTCTCACAACCTAGAGTTTAAAATTGTGTGATGGATTTCGAATTTATTAGAACCGATTTCCATCAAGATACATATTAAAATGATATCATAATACGTACGGCAAGTGTACATAATTATGAAATTGATTCTTGTTTATGATTGTGTTTCGTGATGATCGCTGTACAGCTGAGTATACTCCGATAACATATACCCTGAGCATAAATAAATAGATCCATACAACATCTCTTACGGCCGCTTAGAGACGCCATTTAAGGTGACGGGTAGGGCACACTAGCGACGCCAATCGATTTTAATTTTTAGCTACTAAACAGGATCTATTCTAAACAATTTTGGGATTACAACCTCTCGGCAAACACTTAAACTATTTATTAAATAACCATGCACATATGTTGGGTCCAACACGTTCGCAAAAAATTGATTCACGCTCAATCAATTTTTCGCGTAGGTACAAAAACGGACCCAACATTTGTGCATGGTTATTTAAAAATAGTAAAAGTGTTTGCCGAAATTGTTTAAAATAGATCCAATTTAATAGCTAAAAATTAAGATCGATTAGCATCGTATGCCCTACCCGTCACCTTAAGCAAATGTTTATTAACTTGAGTATCGGTAGTCTTTATGCGCATCAAAATAAGTGTCAATATTTTTTCTTAAGTAGCCAACTAAGTTAATCAATGACTCTGAGTGTGGCAGTTAAACAGTATTATTTTTATCAGATGGATCACCTGATGGTAAGCAATTGCCGCCGCCCTTGGACACCCACGACACAAGTGCAGTCACAAGTGGGCTCCCGACATTTAAGCCCCCCTTTCCCGGATTGTGCCTCCGGTACCCTCATTCACGCAGCGAAACACGGCATAATGCTACTTCACGCCGGTTTTCTGTGAGGCAGTGGTACCACTCCGGTCGACCCGGCCCATTCATGCTAAAGCGTGGCTCTCCCACGGTCGACGCTCTCATAGTGGGTAGGTATCTATCTTTTTTATTACTCACAAGGCTTTTACAAGGTAGGTACACCGTAAAATACTTACGCGATTTAATCGACGCCTAACGCCATCTATCGGTTCAGTTTAAAACTAATGTCTCGATATTAGAGGCACAGAATAATGTAAAAGGTGAGGGCAAGTCACTAGACGTCAATAAACCACTATTAGTATGTTAGATCAACAATATAAAAGTAAAATTATCAGCCAATATCAGTATATAGGCTGATAATTTTACTTTTACTGTGGGAACTAGGACAGTTCCCACTGCAAAAGTAACACTGCAAAGAATATCTATCTATCTATCACATAAAAAAAATACTATCATGTAATACAACATTCAATTATTCAACAGGGATTAGGCGCTGATTTCGGTAACACCTTTTCTAGAGTGTACTGTTATAAAATGTTATTTGAAGTTCGTGGTTTTGAAACGGTTATTTTTTTCGTAGAATTTTTTTTTATGCTTTTAAGTATTTCATTTTTCAGTAAAAATAATGGTGGCTTTGGACGTAACCAGGAATAAATCGAAGAGATAAAAATTACGGTTTAATTTTAGTAGTAAACATGTTATAAATTTATCGATATTAACTTAACTTCGTGGTCAAACATTTGTTTGTAATTGTGGTCAACCAAATGTGATCTAAACGACAAATTGATGACTTTTTAATATCCAGTCTGATGAACTAACCATTAATATCTAACGGATATGAAGGTATTGTTATCATAAGAGATGACATATGTATTATTAACATATATAAATACCTATATATTCAATTTTTAGAAAATATCTTTTTACGTGGTCACTTTTGTATGAGAAAGTGCTTTTTAGGGTTCCGTAGCCAAATGGCAAGAAATGGAACTGTTGTAGATTCGTCATGTCTGTCTGTCTGTCCGCTGTTCGTCTGTCCGTCCGTCTGTATGTCACGGCCACTTTTTGTCGAAACTATCAGAACTATTCTATTGACGTGTGTTAGCCGCATTAAGATTTTTACACAAAAATAGGAAAAAAAAAATTGGGATGTCCCCATAGGTACTTAGAACTGAAAATCAAATTTCTTTTTTCATCAAACCCATAATACGTTTTATATCTTAAAAATGATGTTGAGGTTTCTAGTATTTTTTTTCTAAGCTTAATACTTTGCTCAAAAGATGCTCCCAAAGTGGTAAATTGGCCGGTTTGTTTAGATTACATCCGATGTTCCTTAGGAAAAAATATTTACTTGCATTAGTATAACGCCTTCGACAAGTTTCTCGGGTTACCTATTCAAAAATTCAGGGTTTAATATTGGCATTTAATATATTGTTATTAGTATGGGAAAGCCGTGTGGTCCCCGGCAGAGTAGAATAGGCCACCCTCACTCTTACCGAGGTGTCGTAAAAGGCGACTAAGGTAAAGCTGCTGGCATGATCATCAGCACCCAGAGAAGAAAAACTCTGCATTCATATCAAAACCCTCGCCAACCCGTCTGCCAAGCGTGGTGAGTATGGCAATTACCCCTCGTGTGATTGAGGGAGGCCCGTACCCCAGCAGTGGGGACTTCAATGGGCTGACGATGACGATGATGATTTTCAGTACCTATCTCTGTTTTAGCATATTTCTACCATTAGCTCGACGGTGAGGGAAAACATTGTGAAGAAACCTGCATGTTTCAATAGTTTCTGAAACGTGTAAATATGATTCCAAGTACACGGGGGTACAAGACTGCCAACTTCCAGACTCTGGGCTGCCACTAAGAATTTCTTACCGAAAACTTAGGTACCAATTTTAAGCCCGACCCGGGGATCGAACCCGGGACCTCTTGTGCAGCCGTCGCTTTAAAGTGCGACCCACTAACCACTGCGCCACCGAGGCAGTCACGCACGACACGAGGCACGTTAATCTGTTCCGGTCGTGTCACAGTAGTGTCCCATCGGAATATGAAGGTAAGAGAATAGAGAGTGCACTTGTGTTTGCGCACACACTTGAGCACTATAATATAACTTGCGTACGTGGCTGTCTTAAGTCTCTATCGTTGAGGTTGGCCGCCGTAGCCGTAACTGATTGGAGGATTATAATAATAATTAAATATGATTCAGTTGGTCTGATTATCCTTAACTCCCAGAGACCCTAAATCTTTAAATGTGGGAGAGCCACGCTTAGGCATGAATGGGCCGGCTCGACCGGAGTGATACCACTGCCTCACAGAAGACCGGCGTGATGCAGCGCCTGCGCTGTGTTTCGCCGTGTGAGTGAGGTTACCGGAGGCCCAATGGGAGAAGGGGAAAAGGTTGGCAGCGCACTTGTGACTCCACTGGTGTTGCGGGTGTCCATAGGCGGCGGAATTGCTTACCATCAGGTGATCCGTCTGCTCGTCTGCCGCCTCTCATATAAAAAAAAATCCTGTATCATGGTAAAGGCGTACCCTGGGCTCTAAACCGACAGCTTTGGATGCAACCTGGAAGTACACGCTAAGATGTACAACCTGTGCGGATAAAGAATGGGATCAGAAATGGCGGCGCATCTATTCACTTCTCGCTCGCACACTATTTGCGTCTATACTCGCACTCGTGGGTGTGCGAGCGAGAAGTGAATAGATGCGCCGCCATTTCTGATCCCATTCTTTAACCTTTATATGGTTTTATAGGTTCTTTATATGGTTGTAAGTAACATGATATATTGCCGTGTGGTCCCCGGCAGAGTAGAATAGGCCACCCTCACTCTTACCGAGGTGTCGTAAAAGGCGACTAAGGTAAAGCTGCTGGCATGATCATCAGCACCCAGAGAAGGAAAACTCTGCATTTATATCAAAACCCTCGCTAACCCGTCTGCCAAGCGTGGTGAGTATGGCAATTACCCCTCATGTGATTGAGGGAGGCCCGTGCCCCAGCAGTGGGGACTTAAATGGGCTGATGATGAACATGATATATACGAGTACATGTGACAAAAGTATCAATTGTTTTTTTTTTCAATAGGCTAACACTTGACCACAATCGCACCTGATTAATGAAATAAACTAAACAACTTAACAAAAAATTATTTCGTTGCTCATAATCAAAATCAATATTCCACAGTTGAAGGTTTTCGAAATCGTCCTCTACATATCTGATAATTTGAGATGCAATTTGGATGTTCATTACGTATTATTTCCATAAGGTTCAAATTGCCATAAATATTATTATTTATAGCACGCGATCTCGTGCGTAATGAACTAAATTTGGTACCTATAGTAGTATTTAAATAACTATGTAGGTAAGAAGTACTTATGTATACTGACCGGACTGACTGTTTGAACTGACCGAATGGTGCAATTGGTAGTGACCCTGCCTCTTACCCCAAAGGTCGTGGGTTCGACAAACATTCGTGAGATGAACACTTGTGTTTGTTCAGTGTCTGGGTGTAAAATATGTACGAGTATTTAAGTATATATTTGTGTTCCTCTGTTGTCTGATATCTGTAACACAAGTGCTTAAGCTACTTAGTACGGAATCAGGTCAACGTATGAGATGTTGTGAGAATTATTATTATATTATACTCGGTAGCATTTGCTAGTGGGTTGCACTTTAAAAAGATGTCTGCATTTGGAGTCCTGGGTTCCATTTCCGAAAATCGGCGAGGGAGAATTTTTCAACGTCAGTAAACTTTCGAAAACTGGAAGTGAGCGGTCTTGGAGCCCCGTGTTTCGAAAAGCACGTTGTAATTATGAAAGACATTTATTCGTTGAAATCGGAAAACCAGTAGAACCATGGGTAACTTTACTTCTCTGTAGTACAACCAGTTGGACATCGCAGTTGTACCACGGGTCTGGATGGCTACAATATCGTTATGACTCTACCCACAATAACAATTTAAGTTTCTTAGATCTTGACAAGTGTCCTACAGGGACACTTGAAATTCTTTTGGTCGGTTCCATAATATTTTTGGAAGCTTATGATATAGTTGTACTGCCATACCAATTACATTCTTTTTTCTTAGCGCTGTCTTGCACTTAGTGCGACCAGAGAGGGGTTGGTCCTTTTTGTATGTGATAGGTGGCAGACGGATCACCTGATGGTGATCCATTGCCGCCGCCCATGGACACCCGCGACACCAGTGGAGTCACAACAGCGGCGGACCCCTTTCCGGTCGGGTCGTGTCACCCTGGTGTCTCAATCAAAATGTGAGGGTAAGAGAAAGAGTTTCTAATAATCACAATAGAGCGACTGCTGTCTGATTTTAGCAACCCTTAGACAACAGCAGACCAGATGGATCATTATTACATGTCCAGGATCATTATATCAACTATTCACAATACCGATTTAGGCTACGGCGGTCAATCTCAACGATCAGCCACTTACGCAGAATATATTATAGTGCGCAAGTGTGTACGCAAACACAAGTGCACTCTCTATTTCCTTGCCCTCATAACCCGATGGGACACCAGCGTGACAAGACCGAAGAGGGATCGGGCGCAGGACCAACGGCTTAACGTGCTTTCCGAGGCACGGAGGTACAAGACCGCTAACTTACCAGACTCCGGGCTGACACGGAGAATTTCTTTACAGAAAAACTCGGGTGCAAACTTTTGACCGAACGCGGGGATCGAACCCATTCGTATTTTTCTTTTCCGAAATCCCCACGAGCAACGCAAACTACATACCTTCGACTTAATTCTAATAGGACATAGGATGAGATACTAAGGAGGCTCAAAGTCACCCAGAGAGCAATGGAGAGGGCTATGCTCGGAGTCTCCCTGCGTGATCGTATCAGGAATGATGAGATCCGCAGGAGAACTAAGGTCACAGACGTAGCCCAAAGGATTGCATGCCTCAAGTGGCAATGGGCAGGGCACATAGCGAGGAGAACAGACGGCCGTTGGGGCGGAAAGGTCCTCGAGTGGAGGCCACGTACAGGAAGTCGCAGCCGTGGCAGGCCTCCTACAAGGTGGACCGACGATCTGGTGAAGATCGCGGGAATCCATTGGATGCGGGAGGCACAGGACCGATCTGTGTGGAGAACATTGGGGGAGGCCTATGTCCAGCAGTGGACGTCTATTGGCAAAATATTTATATTTTGTAAAATCTCGAGCTTAGTCAAATACCCTATTCTAATAGGACGTAGAAAGAGATCCGTCCTACGTATTTTCAGCTAAAAAAAGGGGACTCATTACCTGCGTACTCCATAAATAGTTTTTTAGATTTTCGCGTTGCATTATAACTATAATGTATCGATACGGGGATTAACACGATATTTATTATGTGAAACAACATTGTGTACTCACATATTTGGCTCGACGTTTCGGCTACGTTACAGCAGCCGTGGTCACGAGCGGACTGGCGGAGCACGGCGTCGTCGTCGTCGGCGGCGGCCGGGCTGTGAATCTTTAGACACCCTCACATTTTTGATATTAATTCGCCACTAGATGAATGAAATGTTGTTTCACATAATAAATATCGTGTTAATCCCCGTATTCGATACATTATACTCCATAAATGTTATTTATACCTCCATATCCATAGATTGTACCTATTTGAATAGTTTCAACCGATGCCAATATCGGAATGATGTTAATTGATTGTCAGTCACAATTGCGCCTAACTGTGGACCGTAATGGCCGCCGTGATCGACAGCTCGTTATATCTACAACAGTATTGAATTTTGGCGACAATCGAGACTTGGAGATATATACGTGTACAACCTGTGCGGATAAAGAATGGGATCAGAAATGGCGGCGCATCTATTCACTTCTCGCTCGCACACTATTTGCGTCTATACTCGCACTCGTGGGGTGACAGTATAGACGCAAATAGTGTGCGAGCGAGAAGTGAATAAATGCGCCGCCATTTCTGATCCCATTCATTATCCGCACAGGTTGTATCATCATCATCATCAGCCTATCGCAGTCCAATGCTGGACGTAGGCCTCTCCAATTGTTCGCCACTGTGATCTATCCACGGCTTCTCGCATCCAGCTCTTGCCAGCCATCCTGCGCAGATCGTCCCCCCACCTAGCCACAGGGCGCCCTACATTACGCTTGCCAAGACGCGGTCTCCACTCCAGAACTCGGTTAACAGGTTGTATATACTAAGTTATAATAGCTAAAGTGACAAACCGCTTCAAAAATATCTTAGCGATCAAACCTGTCAAAAATATCCTACTACTATCTAGACTTACACGCTTAAGCCCACCGGACTCGTGTCCACACCAAGTTTGTCACACTGGTGTGACTACGAGTAATTTATATTACTCGCGGTCACACCGCTTCGCACTTTGCCGAAATGCGACTATGCTAGACTTAAGGTGACGGGTAGGGCACACTAGCGACGCCAATCGATTTTAATTTTTAGCTACTAAACCGGATCTATTTTAAACGATTTCGAGGTTACAACCTCTCGGCAAACACTTATACTATTTATTAAATAACCATGCACAAATGTTGGGTTCGTTTTTGTACGCGAAAAATTGATTCACGCCAAAATTTGCCGCTTTTGCGCAACACGCGTACGCGTTGGTCCCAACATTTGTGCATGGTTATTTGATAGAAATGTTTCTACAGTATTCAAGAATTTATGCAGTATAGGTAATAATTGCAAAATTTAAATATAATAAATAAGATAAACTCATTATGTACTCCGTTACCGATTTATAAAAAAAAATAAAGTTTTCTAAGTTTGTGTATACACCTGAAAAGGTAGAACGAAGTTGATGCCTGAAATATAATTGTAACAGCCTATATAACCTTTGTTCTTACACAATAAATACTTACTTACTAAATAGTACTTATAAGCGATTGCCGAGAGGTTGTAACCGCGAAATTGTTTAATATAGATCCGGTTTAGTAGCTAAAAATTAAAATCGACTGGCGTCGCTAGTGTGCCCTACCCGTCACCTTAAGACTTCTGTAGTGTATGCCTTGTTGATTGTCCTAATATATAAAATAAAATAAAAATAAGAATGGTCGATAGAAGAGGTGGTTAAAGGGATGAAGATGTTTACCAATACACCCCGTATTTATTATGAGTGAGTATATTTTTCTCTTTGTGTGAACCGCAACCTTTCCGCATGACTTATGGGCTGACCATCTTATCCTCAGCCTCCAACATATCTCATTGTTGCTACGCCTCAGAGCACCACAATAACTCCTTTCAAGATGTTAATTTTGGTATAACAATGAAAAAATATTCCGAGACGGAAATAAGCTCATACGAGGTACACAGTGTTAATATGCCAGTGGCTCGGCATTATTAATGTTGACACTTAGCGTTACTAGGCGGTCGTGCACTTGGCTTCGAACCCGTCAACACGATCCTACCATGGGCGATGAGAGGGGGGTTTAAGTCGGTTTTTTATAGTAGGTGCACCCGTTATCATAGGGCGTTGACCTTAGTTTATCCTGCTCTGGGCTCGTGTTCTCTGCGCTACTGCTTATGCGCAGTTTGTATGCATTTTCCTTGGGTCAACCAAAAAAATGGGGTTACTATGTACATCAATGTCAAATCAAAGTCACAAATGTGATGTTGTGAAATATTTATTATTTATTTGCATAGATTCGGCAGGTAGGGCAAAACAAGCCGCATGGACTGATGCAATTCAAAGGTTTTAAATTATAGTATATAACATCTTTGGCTGTCGTCTAAAACCTATAAGCGCATAGTATATTTTTGGCGACCGTGTAAATCCCTGACATTTGTTTCTATGGCGACCATACACCGCTCCTTGAGTGGGACTTTTTCGCGGAATAGTCGTAATAACATACATATTCATAATCTTTATTGATCCCTGTAGGCAAAGCTTAGATCAAATCTAGGTCTTAAATTAAAGTGCTTCCAGTGTTGACATGGGCCCTGTTAGGACACTACATTATTTGTGGCAATTTATAAATTGCGCTATTTTATTATGAAATAATAAGTAAACAAATGAAAATATTTATTTATTTATCCATTCATATAAGAGTTAGAATAGATGTTGGTTTGCTTAGGGCAACCTTGATGTATGTTATTTATAGTTGTAGTTAACATTTTTATGTTACAGTTACATTTACATAGCATAGTCATATTACGATTTTAATTTATATGAGTTATTATTACATACATGGCTTGTTAAAACGGTTTTTCTGTCATACGGATTTTGGCCTGCCCTAGATGAGGTGCATATGTTTGTCCAATAATGTTTCTATGTATTTTTAACCACCGACGCAAAAACGACGGGGTGTTATAAGTTTGACGTGTCTGTATGTGTGTGTGTGTGTATCTGTGTGTCTGTCTATGGCATCGTAGCTCCCGAACAAATGAACCGATTTTGATTTCGTTTTTTTTTGTTTGAAAGATGAATAAGAAGGGAGTGTTCTTAGCTATGTTGGATAAAATTTGATCCAATATGGCCGCCGTCACAAAGATATGGATTGTATGTTTTAATACAACTCCCACAATATGGGTGTCATATAAAAGGGCTTGAGTAGCAGAATACATTTACTGTGACAAATTGCAAATCCAAATCCAAGATGGCCGCCGTCGGGAGTTTTCTAAATTTTCAATTTAATTTTTTTATCAGCCTGCGCTATTGAAAAAACATCGAGCTGCCTCGTCCACATATGGGCAAACTTTTCATGTTATTCATTCATATATTTAAAACTTGATTGCACTTAAACCACTAGACCAACAGCCCATTCTCGTATGCTCTCTATGTTTCGAATTGTTCGAACATAGCTCGGGTTTGTGATCACCAATCCGTATTTGGCAAGGGTGGTGATTAAACCTATTCCCATCATAGTAGCGACGATTTCTATGATGGAGGCCGTTTGCCCTGCAGTGGGACAGTATCTTAGAGTCTTATATTACTTTAACATGCTCAAACCAATATGTCGAGTGTCCCGCTCCGTCACAAAAAAGGGCCACTTTATTCATGTCGCGATATATCATTCGCCAACCCCCAAAGATCCCCTGTGTAAGAACCGTCACGTAAATGTATGTATTTATTTCTAGAATCTGCGAATCTAAAATGTGCGAAAAATGCCACAATGGTTTCTGATACTGCCTGAATGGGAGTAGGAAAATGTTGTTATGTGTACGCGTGTTTGCTATTACATTTTGTATAGGCGACTCTATAGGTATGTAAATAGATTCCGCGCTACGAAGGAAGTCCCGAGGCAAATCCCGGGACTACAATACTATGTTTAATAAGTTACCTCAGATTATTATTGACTTGCCCTAGGCTGATAAGTTTAATTTGTATATAAAAAACTGTTTAATTAAGAAAGGCTATTATAAATGAATTTTGAATTTTTTTGAATTTTTTAAATTGAATAAACTATTTTCATTTTCATATAGATGTCTTGTGTTTATGGCGTTAAACCTACTGACCATTTTGAAAAACTAACTTATCGAACATATACCTATCATCAATAAATTAGTGTAGGAACGTTTATTTGCCCAAAATATTAGGTTGGGGAAAAAGTTTCTTTGTATTTTTTAAGAAAATTCAAAACATTTTTAAATATAGTTTATTTACATCTAACTAAAGTATGTATGTATCATTTTGTTCGATATCCTTTTGCCATCTTGTAGGTAGGGACATGATCCCATTGCTATAATAATTTTGGGAACTTTCATCAATATACCGCGACAAGTGGATTTGGCAGTCCTCTCGTGATGTTAACCTAACACTGCCTAAAGAATTCTGAAGAAACCTAAACAGGTGGAAATCTGAAGGTGCAAGATCAGGACTATACGGCGGATACATTAAAACCTCCTAGCCAAACTCTCTTAATTTTTTATCATGATGAAACACCACACCCCTTCTATTGATCAATTCTGGCCGTTTTCTCTCAACTTCTTGTTTTAATCTCATAAGTTGTTCGCAGTAGAGTTCAGAATCGATAGTCCTGCTTGGTGGTAACAGCTCATAATGAATAATGCCCTTCCAATCCCACCACACACACACCACATCACCTTATTGCGAGTTAACCCGGGTTTCGCCACAGTCTGTGAAGCCTGACCGGCCTTTGACCACGACCTTTTTCGCACGTTCTTGTCGTACGTGATCCACTTTTCATCACCAGTTATCAGCTTCTTCAAAAATGATTCGGTTTCGTTACGTTGTAATAAAGAAGCACAAATGAGTACACGGTTCATTAGGTTTCTTTCAGTGAGCTCGTAAGGTACCAAAATAGCGAGCTTTTTTGTGTACCCAGCTTTTTTCAAATGCGCCAAAACTGTTTGGTGGTCAATGCCCAGTTCTTCAGCTACGTCGTAACTACTGTGGATCTTGCTCCACTTTTACAAAAATGGCATCCATTGTATCCGTAATAGGGCGACCAGAGCGAGGTGCATCTTTGACATCAAAATTTCCGGATTGAAAACGCTTAAACCAAATTGTTGATACTCTCACAGACACTGCACTACGAGTAGGTCCATAAACATCGCAAATATTTTCGCGGCTTGCGTCGCATTTTTACCTTTTTTGTAGTAAAATTTTAAAATGTATCGAATTTCTTCATTAGATTCATTCATCTTGACAGTACGAAAAACAAATGCAAACCACCTATTTTACTAATTTGAATTTTAAATTATGTTCTTTAAAATTTTAACTTTCAATGATACCAAAATCAGCCAGATACAATTACTATAGCCTATACTATATTTTATTACAAGTTCGCACATATAATGCGAAAAGATATTCGGTAAGAAATACTTAGTAGTAGCCCGGAGTCTGGAAGTTGGCGGTCTTGTACCCCCGTGCCTCGGAAAGCATTGTTGGAGGATATAAATAGTGCACCATACCCACAGAATCAGGACGGCACCCTAAGTCTATGCCCACACCACATCATATACCATATGCTAAAGTAAACATGCCACCTACATACTTAGCTGGTAAGTATATTGTACAAGTATAATGGGTTTGGATTTGGAGCCCGGATGAGCCTCGGGCGAGGTTTGCATAAATCACGTTGTTAAGGTAAAAAAATATTTTTAAATATTAATAACAATAAGCGTGTACATAGCTTGCTGCCTTACACAATCATTGGCTAACCTTGCTGCAAACAAAACAGTCCGCCACCTGCAGGTTTCCTCCTTTTTTTCTGGAATTAGGGAGTCCCTTTAAAAAAGCAACAAATAAATCAATTCCGCTCCTTATCTTCCTATAAAAACCTACCTTCACAAAAAAATTATAATGTATTGTGTGCTTTAAAAAACGTTATGATTGGAATAACGCTTTTAATGGACAATACGACAAAAAATATATTAGCATTTTTATACGCTTTTCGAATAAAGAAAGAAGAAAAATATGTCTTATATTTTTTAGTTATCATTAAATGTGTGTTGTTATTAAAATATTTATTTTTTAAATTATTAATTAATATGCCGGAAATGACGCAGTCCTGAGGCTCAACATCTTGTGATGTCGGTGCTGTATGTCCAATAAGAAAAATCTAGGTGACTTAAGTTACTTACTGTCACTGTCATTGTTTTGTCTTGTCATTTTATGATCAGAGATTTAACTTTTTTTTAAACCAGCGTGAGCAAAAGCGTTAGTAATTTGCTATGCCGAGTGATGACGTCACAGGAGGATTTTTACATTTTATTTTTTTTCTCCATAAATAGCTGTTTAAAAAATCTGAAATTATTTTTCTGAAATTTCTATGACTCTAATCTAGAAACAGTATTTTTCATTTCGGTAAATGATTTTTTGTCGTATTGTCCATTATAGCGGTCCCCTTTTTTTTTGTTCTCCCGGTGGAAAAATGCCGCCTACTCGATGTGCAATGGGCAGACGTCGGTGCCAGTGGTGGGCCATAGTGCCGCCTTATGCACACCCTGTGCATAAGGCGGCAGTGTGGGGCTCTCCCCTTGGGGATCCCCCAGGGGCCTACCCACAAAAACCACCGAGGCATTCCCTGCTACGTCCCGTGTGAGGTGGGCTACGATGACGGGTACGAAACCATATTCGCGGCCCACCCTCGAAGGGCGAGAGGCTCGCCTGCATGGCCTCACACAAGACGGGCCCCGCTAAACACACAAAGCCAAGAGCCACTCCCATGGCCCACCACTCATCCTTCGGAAGCGTCCACGTTGCTGGATTGCCACGCCGACACATCGCAGGGGACGACTGCAGGCCCCTCTCACAAACCCACACCCTACTGGCTGCAGGGCAGAGAGAGGAGATCATTTAACAAAAAAAAATTTATACGCAGAACAGTCAATTAAACTTCAGGACAACTTATTTTTGTACTTTTAATTTTCTTATTATTTTTTGTCGGAAGTTTTTAAATTTTCTATTACGTAGGTACTAATCCGACCATTATTATCTTACTCTAATGGTACTAACTGTGGACGCTTACGGTACGGCTGGTCCACAAGTTAAAAGTCGCTCAGAGGGCTATGGAACGAGCAATGCTCGGCGTCTCTCTCCGAGATTGAATCCGAAATGAGGTGATCCGGCAGAGAACCAAAATCATCGACATTGCTCACCGGATTAGCAAGCTTAAGTGGCAGTGGGCTGGCCATATTAGCCGCAGCACCGGCTACCGATGGGGTAAACGAGTTCTAGAGTGGAGACCGCGTCTTGGCAAGCGTTATGTAGAGCGCCCTCTGGCTAGGTGGGGGGACGATCTGCGCAGGATGACTGGCAAGAGCTGGATGCGAGAAGCCATGGATAGATCACAGTGGCGAACAATTGGAGAGGCCTACGTCCAGCAGTGGACTGCGATAGGCTGATGATGACGATGAATGGTACTAACTAATTTTGTGCTGCAATCAGGAAAAAATGTTTCTAGGTCAGTGACCAGTAAGGTAATGGATCGATACTAGACCAAGAAAATGGTGGCGTTACTTCGTTTCTATGGCAACGAGATATCAACAAACAACCCGTTAGAATTTTATACAACAACCCAATTAGCTTAAAATAGAACTTAATAAGTTGCTGGTAATAGCGATCGTGTCAAATATGAGTTTGGGAATAGATAATTATAAAATTAGTCCATGGTTGCGATTAGAAGATTTTTCCCGGTTAGTTTTTTTGACTTACAAAAAAAATTAACAAATACTCAGGTGATGTCGGGAAAGTACCTATTTAAAGGAAAGTATTAACAAATACTCGCATTGGAGGTTTTGCCCATAATCTTCTTGGCAAACGTAATGTAGGGCGCCCTCTGGCTAGGTGGGGGGACGATCTGCGCAGGATGACTGGCAAGAGCTGGATGCGAGAAGCCATGGATAGATCACAGTGGCGAACAATTGGAGAGGCCTACGTCCAGCAGTGGACTGCGATAGGCTGATGATGATGATTAACAAATATTTGTAATAATTCCGCCTATACCCATTGAGGTAACTATTTACCTCAATGCCTATACCCACCTTTTTTTTTACAGTGACACAGTATATTGGCTCTCCTCAGCCTGATGGTAAGCAAGAAAAGAGCCATCGTTGCAATTACAATGGAAGCGATGTCAGGCATCACCTCCGTTGGGACTGCCATAATGGCACCTATGTATATAACAATCATCATCATAGGCCTTTTTATCTATAACATATGTTTTAAGGTGACGGGTAGGGCACACTAGCGACGTCAATCGATTTTAATTTTTAGCTACTAAACCGGATCTATTTTAAACAATTTCGGGGTTACAACCTCTTAGCAATCACTTATACTATTTATTAAATACTTATACTTAACTTTTGGGTTTGATTTTGTACTCTAAATTTGAATTACCGCCAAAAGCGG
Source organism: Marasmia exigua (assembly GCA_019059595.1). Classification (NCBI taxonomy): domain Eukaryota; kingdom Metazoa; phylum Arthropoda; class Insecta; order Lepidoptera; family Crambidae; genus Marasmia; species Marasmia exigua. The sequence continues at coordinate 5,513,623 of CM032479.1, read as the reverse complement.
CCACTTTTGGCGTGAATCATTTTTTCGCGAACGCGTTGGACCCAACATTTGTGCATGGATAAATAGTATAAGTGTTTGCCGAGAGGTTGTAACGCCGAAATTGTTTGAAATAGGTCCGGTTTAGTAGCAGGAAAATTAAAATCGATTGGCGTCGCTGGTGTGTCTTACCCGTCACCTTAAGCAGCATCGCGCGGTGTGGTGCCATTACAGCTGCGCTCGTGGCTGTATAGTCCTACGCGGGAGTGAATTTTTCATCCGCATTTGCGACACTTGAATTGAGCTCTGCTACGATTGGGATGACAGGCATTTAGTACATTTTGCCGCACGCTGATTTAACCAGGCCTTATATAACAATAATTTCCATAATATTACTAAGTATACCCAAAACTGAAATTCAAGACCAAAAAATCTACTACAATGTTGCCACTGCAATAAAATGATCGTACAATAGAATATACCTGTATCTTAAAAACGACATAATTTGATTATTGGTAATTTTAATTCTATAATATAAAGAAGTAATTTTAATTGACTTATATTTAGATGAATACGAGACACTTTAATGAAAACTATAATGTTTGGTAGAAAAGCTGGTATTGAGCTTGTGTCACTTCAGGTGTTAATAACATTTGGTACAACATTTGAACTTACATGTTGTTGTTGCGTGCAGTGAGGTGCCGCAAAGGGATATATATAGAGGACAATTTGAATTTTAATTGTTTAAACAACGCTATTGTGTGTTGAGTGAGTTGTCACGTGAACAACTTGCTAGGACCTAAGAGAGTCTTAAAACCTGGAGTAGGTAGTCTCGGCTGAATCCGTAGGTCGATAACGCGCCCGTTTTATTGAGTGACTGAGACTTTGACTGACTTCGACTGTAGACTACCCACTTTGTCAAAATATCACTTGAATATTTTTCTTACGAGTTATTTCGCCTAATAACGCGTTAAATCAAAAACTTGTGCAAAACTAGACAACTTAATTACTGGAGTGGTGGAAAACTTTATTCTATAAGTGACCGAATCAGATTCCGTAGTCAGAGATTCTGACATTAGTGATGGTGAAGATGAACATGTAATTAAGTTTCTATTTTTTGAGAGAATCCTTATCATGAATCGTGCTGTATTCTATGGCCTATACTAAGAAAATAAGCATATAACAAAAAGGTTGATAAAACCTGAAAAGTTGATTTGACAATGACATAAGTGACATTGATAGATCTGACACTGACATATCTGTCGTTTTTTTTTGGTCTTGAATTCCGAGTATAGAAGTGGCCACTTTAGACAGTTTTGAAAATTATTGTTACCTATTTGCAGGAAGTAGGTAATCATTACATAAGTTCGCCTCAAAAAAATATTGATACTTTTCTTAAAGTATTTATTGCTTACTGTTTTAAAAAATGTGTCTTATTCGCCACAATCAACATGAATCACTTAGCTGCGTCGCTATCGTCGCGGTGTCACCTTAAATTGAGTTAAAGAGCAGTTCAATCAAGGTCCTGACGTTAAGCTCGTAAACCCTTAACATTTTTAAATCCCTCCATCCCGATCATTCTCGATCCTAACCCCGTTATTATTTCAGGACGATTACATAATGATCCGGTCTCATTTCCTTTTGAATATTTCATTCTTCGATATGATTTAATAAGAGTCAGATCTTTGCGTCGAATTGAAGAGCATTAATTTGAGATAAAAAAGCGGTACCTGCTTAACTGGCGAAGATTACTGTTCTAATCACAAATCAAAATCAAAATAGGCAGTAGGCCTTTATTTAATTTAAGATTAGAATATGTGTTTTAATGTAACAAAATTAACTACCATTTTAATGCCACAATTTACAAATAAAAACATTTTCAACGCAACAATGACACATATATATGATTTAAATCATTTTAATCTATTTTTTAATACTTACCTTCGAGTATTTCTTGAGTCGAGATGTTTACATATTTGTGATATTATACTCTAGTTTTACAATCAAAAATCCAAAATGTCCTAGTTGCAATTACGAATAATATAAAATGAAATAATTAAACCAAAAAGAACTGTAAAAAAAGGCTTCCTAAAATAAGCAAAATGACAGTTACGTCTTTGTAGTATTAGATGAGCGTATTAAATTTCTTAAATTTCATCATCACCTGCATAGTCTCCTGGTTAGCTGATGTCCGTGGACGCCGTTGATTACCTGCATGCTCGTTTGAATCTCATTAACCATAAAAAAGAACTGATTAAAAGTTCACCACACGTGCGATCAGGTATGGCCTGTAGTATTGCCATATTCACACTTGCACCGTAACTTAATGTTATGCGCTGCAACATGACCTGCGTTGCTGATGACTTTCAAATTAGTATAGTGAAATATAAATGATTATCATAAAATCACTCTCTTTTGTTGTAACATTGGACAATACAACATGTTTCTACCATAGATATTCACCCTAAATAGACTGTGCCTTGTCATAGAAATAGGCTACTTGTAAAACCGCGCAAGCTTTTAGTACTGGGGGTGACGTGCTGGGCGACGTTCTTTCTCTACCGCACCCGTTTAGAGATGCATTTAAGCTGCGTTAGGGCCGCTTGGATCTCTTTCACACCCTGTAATGTTTTTTCGGAAAATTGCAGATTCCGTTTAAAGCGCGCGTTTTATAGGTCCGTGGTTTCTACTAACTGCTGGTTTTGCTTAAGGTGACGGGTAGGGCACACTAGCGACGCCAATTAATTTTAATTTTTAGCTACTAAATCTGATCAATTTTAAACAATTTCGGGGTTACAACCTCTGGGAAAACACTTACAATATTTATTAAATAGCCATGCAAAAATGTTGCGTCCATCGCGTACGCGAAAAATTGATTGAAAAATTTTTCGCGTACAAAAACGGACCCAACATTTGTGCATGGTTATTTAATAAATAGTATAAGTGTTTGCTGAGAGGTTGTAACACCGTAATTGTTTAAAATAGATCCGTTTTAGTAGCTAAAAATTAAAATCAATTGGCGTCGCTAGTGTGCCCTACCCGTCACCTTAATACGTTCTTGAAACACACATTATTCCCAAGATATTCGAGGCCTGACGTGACTTATGTTAGATGGTAGTCGCTTCAACGCATTCAATTTCAATTCTTTTTATTGGCAAAAATTATAAACAATTTAAATAAATTCAGTGACTTATGCACTAGGCTCGCAGGCCTGTGTCGTGAAGCGGTAATTACCGGACTTCTCGAGTCCTGGATTATGGTCCAGCCGTATCTCAAACTCCAAAACGACAGCTTTGGACGCATGGGATTTTGGGACTCGCTTAAATAGGAGACGAGGGAGAGACCGACAACTTTTCTGCTGTGGCAATAATTTAAAATATCGATTTAATTAAATCTGCGTTCAATTACCTATCGGGAATGTAGCATGATGAGCCCTCGGGAGCGCATTACCAGACTCGAGAACTTAATGGAAATTGGATTTTGGTATTTTATTGATAAGTAGGTACTCACTCATTTTCCTTTTAGACACGTAATGAGTTCGCAGCTCATTACGCTATTTCCTTTTTTCCCTTTTACTTAAAACAGTTTCTATAACGAACGATTTATATATTTAATAGTACAAATACAAATACAAATTCTTTATTTGCAAAATATGGGTAGGTATAAAAGCTGTTAAGTTTTATAATAAATAAATAGTAAATAAATTCTTTATTTGTCTCCACTTATACATTAACAACACATGATTGGGATCTCCTGTTAAGCTTGCATCGCCTTTGCCAGGAGTCCCGCTCTTCCACATCAATTTACATATAATAAATGAGAGAACAAAGAAAAAGAAAGACCAAAGTAAAGCAACTAAAATATTTAAAATTAATACAGAATTTAAAAGTGTGCATGTGTGTGTGTGTGTGTGTGTGTGTGTGCATGTGTGTGTGTGTGTGTGTGTGTGTGTGTGTGTGTGTGTGTGTGTGTGTGTGTGTGTGTGTGTGTGTGTGTGTGTGTGTGTGCGCGTGTGTGCGTGTGTGTGTGTGTGTGTGTGTGTGTGTGTGTGTGTGCGTTAGTGTGTGTGTGTATGTGTGCGTGCGCGTATAGTGCGTTTGTGAATTTAAGTACCAAGTAGATTTTCAACTTCTTGATAATTCATTTCCATTAACCATGTAGTCAAACTCTTTTTACACTCCCTTGTACACTTGTGGTATATTTTTAGAGTCATGTACTCTAAAAATATACCACAAGTGTACAAGGGAGTCAGAAGTTTTGTACAATGGTTCGCCATATTTGGCCAAAAACGGCATGCAAAATTGGGTCAGTGTTTATTATTAGGAATTATAAATTAAATTGAATGGATTACGCTACATTATATGGGATACATTCAGCAGATTACAAATAGGTCACAATATAACTCAAATTAAAATAAATTATATTTCAAATTACATTGGGATAAATTAAATTAGATCATTATTTTAATGTCACAATATTACATTATATAACGTTTTATCAGATACTTATCTTTAACACTGTAGTAGTCATTAACACTGTAGTAGCTCTTTTCTAGTAGGATCCTTTAAACCTTTTGTTTGAATGGCATAATGTCATTAGAATGTAAAATACATTTAGGCAAGTGGTTATATAGCCTAGGTGCCATGCAAAATATTGCTATTATTAAATAATGCAGTCTTGTTTGGAGGTAACCGTATTTTATAATTATGTCTTTTGTTTTGGAATAGCTTGTAGTGTAGTAAGAGTAAGAGTCACATATGCGATTTAATAAAACACGAGCGAGATTAAAAAAACAAGTCTTGGCGAGTTTTTAACAGTATTCGCGAGTATTATTTATTAAGAGTATTTGCGATATTAATAGTATAACCAAAAAACTATTTGCCTTATCAAATGAAATAGATACATTATTTTCTAATAGATAATACGAAGCAAAATGGCGCGTTATTAACTAAGTGTGTGACAGATAACTACGAAAATAGGTCCCAGAGTGTGAAAGAGATCCAACTGGCCCTGCTGCAGATTCTATACGGGTGCGGTAGAGAAAGAAATGTCGCCCAGGAGGCCAATTCTCGTTTTTCGACTTATATCTCGAATTCGATATTGAAAGTCTATCTCTATGTCTATCAAAAATATCTCTATCTCTACCGAAAAATGGCGAATTGTGCTTAATTCCGTATTCTTGGTCAAAATAGACATAGAGTCCCCAAAATAGCAACTTTCAAAATTTGTCGAAACTATGACGTCATTAGAGATTTTTTGTCGAATTCGACACCATCTCTAAAATCGAGAATTGGCCCCCAGCACGTCACCCCAGTACTAACGGCTTTGCGCGGTTTTTCAAGTATGACTTTCTATGAAAAGGCACAGTCTGGTTAGATTGTATGTCTATGGTACACTTATTGTTGCGTATTGTAGGTGTTTTATGGGGTGTCCAATTCCAACTTTTTTGGCTATATAAATGATGATAACTTTGTCCTAATATTGTCATTTAAGAAATTTGGCTGTTGTATAAAGAGGCAGCTGTTGCATAAAGCGCAAAAAATCATTATGCAACACCCTAACTTTTTGATTTTCAATAAAACAATATTCCGATCACGGTTATTTGGCACGTGGCATAAAGGCAAGTAAACGCGTTGGATAGGGAGGAATGGGGAGACTTGAGGGAGGTCTTTGGCCAGCAGTGGGACTTTGCAGACTAAATTAAAAAAATAAAAATAATTTGTAGGTACATACAAATATTGATGAAACTATCGTCGGCTCACGGGGAAGCACAAAGCACTTACAGAAAATTCGTCGTCATACCTAGGTCTCCGGTAGCTTAGTCGGTAAAGCAGTTGCCCGGTTAGCAAAAGATCGTGGGTTCGAGTCCCACCCGAAGAATGTCCAAAAAAAATTTAGTGCATTATTTACTGATGCTAATGAATTTATTGGTGGCCTCTAAATAAGAAATCATTTCGGAATTCTATATACGATCTTCTCATTTTTATTAGCAGGTGAAGTGTAGCCCAGGTATAGATTAAAACTTCGTACTTACAATGCCGAACTTCTTAAGAATTTAAATCCTAAAGGCCCTATATCCATATCAAGTAGGCTCTCATTTGAATACTCCTCCAACAGGAATACCCGAGCATTCTTACAGCGTTCTCAGGAGGCTCTCAAATTGCGAATAACATTATCGCTTAGGAAACTTGAGATCCTGATACGAATCCTCATTTATTTGGGGTCGTGTCACAATGACGAATGGGTGTCAACCCTTGTGATCTTAGGCTGCAAGGCAAAAGTGAAAGCGATTAAAGCAAGAGGTCACTACCCTTTTGCTTGTGCGCCCATGCGGACACTATCGAAGCCAATTTTTTAAATTAAGTACTAAACTGGATCTACTACCAAATGTGGACCAACGGACACTCGGCAAATCTGTATCATCATCATCATTTCAGCCAATAGACGTCCACTGCTGGACATAGGCTTCCCCCAATGTTCTCCACACACATTTGTCCTGTGCCGCCCGCATCCAATGGATTCCCGCGATCTTCACCAGATCGTCGGTCCACCTTGTAGGAGGCCTGCCACGGCTGCGACTTCCTGTACGTGGCCTCCACAGGACCTTTCCGCCCCAACGGCCGTCTGTTCTCCTCTCTATGTGCCCTGCCCATTGCCACTTGAGGCATGCAATCCTTTGGGCTATGTCTGTGACCTTAGTTCTTCTGTATACTATTTATATAATCATTATACACAACTTTTTGGTATGTGGTAGTACTTACTCGAAACTTTAGATAAAGTTACAGTAGTAGCCACTTTTCAATTTAAACTGGCGAATCAAAGTTTGACAACGGTCCGCAATTGTTAAAAATAGATCCAGCTTATTTGTTATAGTTAAATCAATGGCTTCGCCAGTGTTCTCTTGTACTCTTCGATTGTGAGTATGGTAATAAAAAACAAACACGCTATTTTCTTAAAGGTTTGCAGGTCGTATTGTTCCGGAAATACCGCAGTTCAACTAAACCTAAACTAAAGAGCCGTTCACACGGCAAAAATGACTTAACTCGCTGATGAAGCTACTTAATTCGCTACTGTACTTATTGAAGTGTAAATCGCTCTCCTCCCGTGACTCACGCGCCGCAAAGTTAGCATTCCCCCCTTGTAGTCACCGTACAAGTGTCCACGTTTTGACAAGACAATTTATGGTCTCCTGAACGCGTTTTATGTAAACTTCTCTAGGTTCGTCCTAATTGAAGTATTAGCAGATAAATTACATCTGTCCATGGGTTTCCGGCCAAGATTAATGGCGAATTTTGAACTAGTACCAAGATTACCTACCAATGACACTATATGTAATCTTGAATTGGACTTAAGGTGACGGGTAGGGCACACTAGCAACGCCAATCGATTTTTATTTTTAGCTACTAAACTGGATCTATTTTAAACAATTGCTGGATTACAACCTCTCGGCAAACACTTATACTATTTATTAAATAACCATGCACAAATGTTGGGTCCGTTTTTGTACGCGAAAAATTGATTACCGCCGAAAGCGGCCACTTTTACCGTGAATCAATTTTTCGCGTGGATGAGAGGATGTAACCCCGAAAATGTTTAAAATAGATCCGGTTTAGTAGCTAAAAATTAAAATCGATTGGCGTCGCTAGTGTGCCCCTACCCGTCACCTTAAGTGGCAGACGAGCAGACGGATCATTTGCCGGTTAGCGATTGCCGCTACCCATGGACGCCCACAATACCATTGGAATCACAAGTAGATAGTAGCGTATCAAAGTATTCCATCTATACTGGCAGAAGTACAGCGTCTGGCTGGATTCCGACTGTTTCAGGATAAGGCCAAACTAGCAATTCTATCGGTATTATGGTGAGACGTTAGTGATAGGGAAAAGCGGAGATACTCTCGGAGCGAATATAGGAGGTCGAAGCCGTGGCAGGCCCACCACAAGGTGGAGGTGGAATCTGGTGAAGGTTGTGGAAATCCCTTGGATGCGGGTGTTACAGGAACGATCTGTGTAGGTGATCATTTAAGGAGGCCTATGTCCAGCATTGGACGTATATTGGCTGAAATGACGATGATGATGAGATTCTCTGCTAATGCCATAATGCAGGTTGTATCTGTAAACATGTACATCTTTCTTTATTATACACCTCTTTTTTTTCAGGGAAAAAATATCATGGCTGACTTCTTTTACCAACCATTCTTGCCTGGACTTATTGCTTTGGAGAGACGAAAAGTCATAGAACAAACATTGTTTACAATAGTTGGTGGGTGTTAACTTAAGAAAAGCGGAGAAAAGCGGAGCGGCTCGCCGTGTGGTCCCCGGCAGAGTAGAATAGGCCACCCTCACTCTTACCGAGGTGTCGTAAAAGACGACTAAGGTAAAGCTGCTGGCATGATAATCAGCACCCAGAGAAGGAAAACTCTGCATTTATATCAAAACCCTCGCCAACCTTTGCTGCAAAGCGTGGTGAGTATGGCAATTACCCCTCATGTGATTGAGAGAGGCCCGTGCCCCAGCAGTGGGGACTTAAATGGGCTGATGATGAACTTAAGAAAAGTATTTTATGGATATTTGTAATTCCGCTTGTTTCATTTTGTGTTCTGAAATCCGTAACACAGGTGCTTGAGCTACCTATCTCGGAGTCAGATCAATGTATGTGATGATGTGAAATATTTAAAAAATGGTTAAAGTTACTGTGGTATGTTTACTGTCTGTTGAAAAGACAGTAAACAGTCTGTTTCTTTCAACAGACACTGTTGCATACAGTGTGTGTGTGTGCGGGCTAAAAATTATGTTGAATTATGTTAATATGTATATTAACTTAATTCAACATTATTTCAACCCGCCATTCCCTCAGGTAACAGTAAAAAAAAACAAGATTATAACTTAGCAATTTTTTTTATAATACTTACTCGTAGTATAAAGCCTGTCAAAACGTATTTGCCATTCAGTCATCAATTGCTTATGCAAAGAAATGTATACACTAAAGTACTTTGTCATAATAGCTTAGTACCATCTGACATCTTTTTTCTACAAGCATATGGACGGTATTATTGTGACAAGGTATTAAAGTGTATACATCTCTGCGCAGCTGACCATACGTTAGATGAACGGTTTGTGCAACTAGATGTACTTAAGTGATTTTAAATCTGATATTGGGTTCCGGATTAAACCCCTGTCTTTTTGGGATTACCCTGTAGAAGTGTGAAGACAGTGGGTTGGAGCCAATTACTTATCGGTGTTTGAAGTAGCTGTCATGCGGAAGGTTGAACCTTCCGCATGACAGCTACTTCAACCAGCAAGGTTCAAGGTTGTAGAATTTTTTATCTGGTGCTTACAATTATTTAACTTATTTAATATCTATTATTTATTTTACTTATTTTTTTTTTCATTAACGCCCTGAAGGTCTAGTGGTATAAGTACAGGAGCCCAATTCTCGGGCTTGTGATATTTTGAAAACATGGCGGATATCATCTAAAAACCATACAAAAAACTATGCTTTAGTGATATATGTTGTATGATAATAATGTCACGAGCATGAGAATTGGTCTCCAGAGCCGTGATCTCGGAGTCCTGGGTTCGATTCTCAGGTCGAGCAAAAAGAATTTTTCCATCCAAACATTGTTCGGATTTGAGGTGATTAAGCCTTATCCCATCATAGTAGCGATAACTTAATTTTAACTTTGCCCTGCAGTGGGTATATACTTTACTTTTTTTTACTTTATTTAATATAAATCGTAATGTTTTTAAACCATTTATAGTTTTTTCGTAAAATAAACTGAAAATGATAATGACTTGAATAAATGACAAGCCGGATAATGTTGTCTCTGTGACGATGGTTTCCCACGGGAAATATCAAAAAAAGGTCATCGACATTATAAACCTGACCCGAGCTAGTTGCTGGGATTTAGCTAACCGAATACAGCAAACTAATAAAACAATACATTGCCTGCCTGTCTGTCTGTTCGTTCGCGCTTATCTCGAAAACTGGGAGAGCCACGCTTCAGCATGAATGGACCGGCTTGGCCGGAGTACCGCGGCCTCACAGAAAACCGGCGAGAAACAGCACTGTGAGTGAGGGTACCGAAGGCCAAATCCGGGGGAAAGGGGGCTTTAAAGGTTGGCAGCTCACTTGTGACTCCACTTGTATAGCGGGTGTTCATAGACGGCTGTAATCGCTTACCGTTTCTGATTCGTCTGCTCGTCTGCCACATAATAAACTACTGAAATGATTTGAATGAAGGTACTTATAGCTGTGGCAAAATTTTGTTCGAGCAGAGCTGCATGGTGTCCACATCATACTTAAATAAACTCGCTTCTACGTTACACTGTACACCCAGCCTCAAAACTGCATGAAATATTACAGGGCCCGGAATCCCTATCTCCGTGGAGGTTTGTATTAATTATTAACTTGGACACAACTTTGGAGTGCACCCCTGTGTTCAGTCAATAAATTTAAATATAGATAATTCTGGTTGTTACCTTAGAGGGCTGCTTTATTGATCCGTAGTTACCTTTTGGTTAAATTAACTATTGTTACAGGTCGATTCATGAAAGTTGACCACAAATGACTACCGTTTACGCACGTCATCTCAAGAACCACCAATGTGTGAAACCACTGGTGTTTCAGGAGCCCAATTCTCGTGCTCGTGACATTTATTTTCATACGACATGTATCACTAAAACATAGTTTTTTGTATGGTTTTCAAGTGTGCCGTGTGGTCCCCGGCAGAATAGAATAGGCCACCCTCACTCTTACCGAGGTGTCGTAAAAGGCGACTAAGGTAAAGTTGCTGGTATGATCATCAGCACCCAGAGAAGGAAAACTCTGCTTTAATACCAAAACCCTCGCCAACCCGTCTGCCAAGCGTGGTGAGTATGGCAATTACCCCTCATGTGATTGAGGGAGGCCCGTGCCCCAGCAGTGGGGACTTAAATGGGCTGATGATGATGATTTCAAGTGATATCCGCCATGTTCTTAAAATATCACAAGCACGAGAATTGGGTTCCAGGTGTCCATGGGCGGCGGTAATCGCTTACCATCAGGTGATCCGTCGGCTCGTCTGCCACCTATATCATAAAAAAAAGAAAAAATTGCTCATTCTCTATTTGACACATTTTAAGGGCTTAGTTAAATAGCTATCAAATGGCGGTAAGAATATTAAATATCTACCTATTGACACGTTTGAAAGAAAATTAAAGGCTTGGTTAACTCCAAACAGTTTTTACTCTGTAAAGGAATATTTAGGAATATTCCCATACTCATGGCAAGTGTATGTACCTACTCGTAAATATTTTATACTAATTATTTTTTATTCGTAATCGAAATCTAGTTTGTTATGTATTAACTAAACTGTAAGATCTTTTTATTGTACCATACTTTAAGCAAATAAATATGTTCATTTAATTTCATTAGACTAAACACATTCAGACAATGGGCAGGGCACATAGCGAGGAGAACAGACGGCTTTTGTGGCGGAAAGGTCCTCGAGTGAAGGCCACGTACAGGAAATCGCAGCCGTGGCCTCCTACAAGGTGGACCGACGATCTGGTGAAGATCGCGGGAATCCATTGGATGCGGGCGGCACAGGACCGATCTGTGTGGAGAACATTGGGGGAGGCCTATGTCCAGCAGTGGACGTCTAATGGCTGAAATGATGATGATGAAACACATTCTTTATTTAACTGAAACTTTTTTTCGTCTTAAGTATTTTTTCATGAGATAACATGTGTAGATGCCATTTGTTGTCATCTTTTTTTTAATATGGCTCTACCCAAAGATAATTCGCCAATGTCAAGTAACTTAATAAGAATAAGTAGGTAGTCAACAGTCGAAGTCAGTCATAGTCACGATCGATTTACGGATTCAGCTAATATCACCCTAAAAGCAATCGCGGGTTAAGCAAGTTGTCACGAGACAACTCACTCGACACACAACAGCAGTGTTAAAAACGATACAATCCAACGATTCTTTTTATTAGGATCACTTTGCGGCACTTCACTGCACAAATAAACACCAATTTGTACACCAGAACCACTACACACTAATTTAAAACCATTGAATTACATAAGCCCACGTTGTTTTAGCCCTACCCGCCGAATATTTCGTGGTCATCTTTTTTTTTTTTATGGCTTGCTGTTGCTCTTACGAGACAACTCTGCCAATGTCAAGTGATTAAAGAGACACATTCCTTAGAAAATTTGTTGAGAAATGAGCTGGTTCTCTTCAGATAATTGAGTTTGGGTTATTATTAAACATCACCTAAAACAAACAAAACACTAACATACACATTTAGACAACACAAACTTTGTTAATTGGGAGATTCATAGAAACTGTTACTATAATCTTATATTATACAATTTGATATGTGGTCATCTTTCGTGAACCGATCTGTAACTGTTTAACCACTAGTCAAAGTGACATAAAGAGAGTTTTCGCGTGCGGAAAATCCGCTTGATGGCGTACTGTTGGACGGACCATCGCCCCAGGATGAAACTGAGATTTACCGCCCGTGAAAGAAAAATACTATCGAAAGGTAATTGATTTAAATTATATTTGTAGCAAAGATCAGTTAGCTGACATTTTTACTAAAGCTCTTTCTAGGGACAGATTTATGTATTTGAGAGAGAAAATTGGTACGTGTCATACTTAGTCTAACTGCCGCACTCAGACGTCAATTAAGCTAAATGTTTGCTTACTTAATTATGGAAAGTCTTTATGCGTATTGAAATAAGTGTCAATATTTAATAGACACTTAAAGTTAATGAGTGCGGCAGTAACTGTTTAATTTTCTGTGTACACATGTGTTAAGATTTTTAAATTAAAGATTGGTTGTTTATTGATATAAGAATTCTAGTGTAAGTCCTAAAGTAGGTGTACTAATTAATATTTGTACCTAAAACTAAACTATTCACCTAATTATCTTAGCTAATGTTAGATTTCTAAATGTAGGGATGTATGGGTGGTGAAATAAAAGTTTAATATCACAACACGTATTTATTGAATTACTAATTACCGAGTAACATTATCAATCTACTAAATAATATTTTGTAGACCAGACTTTGTATTTAATTCATAATAACTTCTACACGTTTCACACAAATACATACACAAAGATATATATAACACGGAATTAATTTCACATTGTACAAAATGGTAATCGTAATAATAAAGATCCTAACACGGGTATAACTACCCCTCAAAGTCGTAATAGCGCTGTAAGCGTGTTTGAAAAGTAAAATGCAATGTGAAAACACTCACAAACACACACACAGACGCACACTTTACACGGATTCTAAGGTCGAATCGGAGTACAATCGTAGGAACTAAATTCAGGGTTGTCGTTTTTACTCGAGTACCGCTTATTTTATTTTGGTAGAGAAAATAAGAAGATACATTATTATGTTATGTTATAAAAAATGGTTTCGGATTTTAAAGTTATAAGATTGGGGTGAGAGTTCTTTCTATTAGACGGGTTACGATCACAATTACATTTTGGGAGTTCGGATATAGAGATTGATATGGGGGGATAGTGGTACCTCACTTTGTCTTGGCCCGAGCGATCGGGTGCATGACCAATACCTTAACGTGGTTTCCAAGTAACGAAACAAAACGTTATGAAAAGTATGTCTAATTTAATGTATCTTTGTACCTTTGTGTACGAATATTGGAATATTGTATACTAGTATTATGCTTATTTCCTAAGAAATATCATTAGTTGTAATTTAACACGCACCAGATGATCCTTGTTGCACCTAGGACTCCGCGATCACGGCCCGGTACTTGAACCAATAGTCCCATGGTAATAATTATATTTTACAAAAATAAGAGGACAACCCTATACGGTTGGTATCTTTCTGTGCAAACTGGCGGAGTGTCGATACTGCTTTAGCGTATTCAGATCCTGATCAGTATCTGATGATGGGATCCTGGAAAAATTGAGGGGAAATATCCAATTTTATACGGACACGTAATGTTTTTGTATCTTTTTCAAAACTGCATCAGTATTTACTCCTGACTGTATTAATTTTGTGGCTCTGCTGATGATGGAAGGTTAACTCCTCAACGGTAAGGAGTTAAAGGATAACTCTTTCAGTACTGTTCTCACACTTTAGTTATTTGCCGAAGGTAGACGAGGGGGGGGGGGGCTGCCTTAACACTTTATCCACGTCAAATAACATTTTATAATACAGTCGAGAAAAGGTTTTACCGAAGTCGGCACCTAATTGAATAATTGAATGTTGTATTAAATTACAAGATAGTATTGGGCGCCAGCGATATCACCATTTCTTGAGTGTATTGTTATAAAACGTTATTTGACGTGTATAACGTGTTAAAAATATTATTTTATACGTATTTTTTGAAAGCAGTTTTTCTTCGCAGATTTTTTTTTTACAGAACAACATAATATAAATTTATTAACTACGTAATGACCAGTCTCAGCTTCATCAGCTCACTATTCCGTTAAGCTATGATATTTGTATATCCTATATATTATGATATTTTAACAAAATTAACAATACGCTCTTTGTCACGCTGGTGTCCCATCGGAATATCGGTAAATTAATAGAGAGTGCACTTGTGTTTGCGCACACACTTGAGCACAATATTATATCCAGCTTACGTGGCTGATCGTTGAGACTGGCCGCGCCAGCGATAATAATATCAAAACGAAATTTTTATTTACCCCCAATGTAAATTGGCGTTAAGCTCTCAGCCCCCGCTTGACAAGGGAATTGGCTCGGATCCAATAAGCCGGAGTTAGGCGAACCGGTTTATTAAATTCTTCCCATGTCGATATTGGATCGTGTCAAACACGATACGCAGTATGTGCCGCGCCTGCAATGAAATGTAAACAGCTCGACTCTTAAGACCGAACAATAATGTTCATATTTGAATGAAATTGTATACTTATTAGTGCATGTGACTGTATTTCTATGGAAGCGTTTTATGACTTCATTTTATTATTTGATAGAAATGGGGTGAGCCCTGCGACCAGTAGATGATATATTGTGGCATCCCCGTAACCTATCACAGTACCTCATATAGCTCCAGTTCCAGGATAAATCCGAGAATGGAGCTGATGGGGGAGCTCTTGATCTCGTCAGCTGAGATCATGTGTGCTCCCAGGTGCCGGCTTCTGCAGCGGTGCAGCGCTATGCACTCGCCGAGGACGTGGATAATCGTTTCCTCTTCCTCGCGACAGAACCTGCAGATTTTGGTATCTGAAAGGCCCATGTGGTGCAGGTGCTTGTTTAATTTGCAGTGCCCTGTGAGGGTCCGAGTGAGTGCCCTAACATGTCCTCTACTCAGTTTTATTATTTCTACAGCTCGTCTCTGATCGAACGCCTGTATCAACGCCTTAGACTGTTCTAGTCGAGGTAGTCTTTTCCAGTTTTATGACTTTGTACCCAAACCAAAAACTCCCAACACGTGGGTCTGAAAATGAACATGACCGCTCCACCTGCAGACCGCTTTTTAAAAAATATAACTTGTTAACACTGCCATCAATGTATATTTTCGAGTCATGCACTTTTAACAAAAAATAATTTGAGTATTTTCAAGAAGAAAAATGATATGTGCGCTTACTCTAACAGATATCCGAATCGTTTGGTGGTGCCATCTTGCTCAACAACAAGCTACCAAAAAAATTGTCATTATATGTCTGTCAAATTATACAATAAGTTGCCAGAAGCATTAAAGGATTTACCCATAAAAAAATTCAAAAATAGTTTATATAAATGGTTGTGTGATAGATGTTTCTACAGTATTAAAGAATTTATGGAATATAAGATTTAATTATTTTTTTGTTGACATTATATTAATTATTTTTTGAGTGACTAATTCTTTGTATTGATTTTATTTTGACTGTGTATTATTTTATTAGAACTTAAGACAACGCTAACTCTCTGTTATTGCATGCCGATATTATTCGGTTAAATGTGAGAATCTAAACGATAATTATATGTAACTTACTGTAACCACATTTACCGCAATAAATGATTTCTGATTCTGATGAACAAGACGAAAATTATGTTGAATTCCCATATCGTACCCACTCTTGTAAAGGTTGGAAGCTCTACACTGGAAGTTGTGGACGAGTAAATCTACCTCGGACAAAAAGTCCAGCTTGGTAAGTCCAACTTCCAGAAAGAGGTTGATCGACAAACCCAACTCGGCTGGGCAGCGTTCGGGAAGCTACGCAGCATATTTTCGGCCCATCTACCGCAGTGTCTCAAGACGAAAGTCTTCAATGCGTGTGCGTTGCCAGTGATGACATACGGAACCGAAACGTGGCCGCTTACAATGTGCCGATTAAGGAGGCTCAAATTCACCCAGAGAGCAATGAAGAGGGCTATGCTCGGAGTCTCCTTGCGTGATCGTATCAGAAATGATGAGATCCGCAGGAGCACTAAGGTCACAGACATAGCCCAAAGGATTGGATGCCTCAAGTGGCAATGGGCAGGGCACATAGCGAGGAGAACAGACGGCCGTTGGGGCGGAAAGGTTCTCGAGTGGAGGCCACGTACAGGAAGTCGCAGCCGTGGCAGGCCCCCCACAAGGTGGACCGACGATCTGCTGAAGATCGCGTGAATCCATTTGATGCGGGCGGCATAAGAATGATCTATGTGGATAACATTGGGGGAGGCCTATGTCCAGCAGTGGACGTCTATTGGCTGAAATAATGATGATGAATGATGAATCAAATTCGTACCTATTAAAAGTTCTCACGTTAGCGTGTAATTCCTAGTTGCCTCCAGGGCTATTGCTTGGAAACTCGGGGTACGCTAGGACCAAGATCCAGGAGTCAGGAAATCTGGTAATTACGATAAAGCGAATGTCGTCTGACCTTGGCAACCCTTAGACAGACAGCCTCGGTGGCGTAGTGGTTAGTGGGTTGCACTCTATGCCGTGTGTGGTCCCCGTAGAATGGGCCACCCTCACTCTTAACGAGGTGTCGTAAAAGGCGACTAAGGTAAAGCTGCTGGCATGATCATCAGCACCCAGAGAAGGAAAACTCTGCATTTATATCAAAACCCTCGCCAACCACGTCTGCCAAGCGTGGTGAGAATGGCAACTACCCCTCATGTAATTGAGGGGGGCCGTGCCCCAGCAGTGGGGACTTAAATGGGCTGACGATGACGATGATGACTATTAAGCGACGGCTGCGCAAGATGTCCCGGGTTCGATCCCCGGGTCGGATCAAAAATTTGTACCTTAGTTTTCGGTAAGAAATTCTTAGTGTCAGTCCGAAGTCTGGAAGTGGGTGTACCCCGTGCCTCGGATAGCATGTTAAGTCGTTGGTCCTGCGCCCAATCCCTCTCCGGTCATGTCACCCTGGTGTCCTATCGGAATATGAGAGTAAGGGAATGGAGAGTGCATTTGTGTTTGCTCACACACTTGGGCAAATTATATATCCTGCGTACGTGGCTGACCGTTGAGATTGGCCGCCGTAGCCGTAATCGGTTGGAGGTTATTACCCTTAGACAGGAGAATCAGACCAACTGGATCACTATTACACATTCAGAACTATTGTCTCAAAAATTGTAGGTATCCACTATTTGAGAAACTATACGGGACGTGCAGCTTTCCTCCCTATTTTTTCCCTCACCCCCGCTCGAGCTAATTATAGCAATATGCACATAATATTTTAAATATACAGAGGCGCATGCCAATTTCAACGATCAGCACAAAGGTATAGGATTGTAGTGCACAAGTGTGTGCGCAGACACACTAGAGAGTGGACTCTCTATTTCCTTACCCTTATTTATCTATGGGGCACCAGTGTGTCACGACCGGAGAGGGTTTGGGCACATGACCAATGACTTAACGTGCTTGTATAAATAATGTAAGTATTAAATGTGGGAGAGCCACGCTTAGGCATGAATGTACCGGAGTGATACCACTGCCTCACAGAAGACCGGCGTGAAGCAGCGCCTGCGTTGTGTTTCGCCGTGTGAGTAAGGTTACCGGACCTTTTCCCCTTCCCCCATTATGGGAAGGGGAAAAGGTTGGCAGGGCACTTGTGACTCCACTGGTGTTGCGGGTGCCCATGGGCGGCGGAATTGCTTACTATCAGGTGATCCGTCTGCTCGACTGTCACCGCTCATATAAAAAAAACTCCTAGACTCCGTGCTGAATTTCTTACCGAAAACTCCGATCTCAATCCAACTGGATTGGATTGGAGGCCCAATGCGGGGGAAAGAGGGTTTAAAAGTTGGTAGCGCAGCGCACTTGTATCGCAAGCTCTACTGGCATCGCAGGTGTCCATGGGCGGCGGCAATTACTTACCATCAGGCGTTCCGTCTGCTCGTCTGCCACCTATCACTTGAAAAAAACTTAGGTAGAAATGTTTGGCTCGGGCCAATCGATGATCGCTAGTCGCGATCGATCGCTGGGTCGGCCCAGTGATCGAACCCGGGACCTCTTGAGCAGCCGTCGCTTTAAAACGCGACCCACTACCCACTATGTCATCGAGGCTGATTCATCATCATCATCATCATCATCAGCCCATTTAAGTCCCCACTGCTGGGGCACGGGCCTCCTTCAATCACATGAGGGGTAATTGCCATACTCACCGCGCTTGGCAGACGGGTTGGCGAGGGTTTTGATATAAATGCAGAGTTTTCCTTCTCTGGGTGCTGATGATCATGCCAGCAGATTTACCTTAGTCGCCTTTTACGACACCTCGGTAAGAGTGAGGGTGGCCTATTCTATTCGAGGCCGATTAAATTAGTTTAACATTTATCGACATAAGACTTTATTTTCAGGACTACTCGTACGGCTGGTCGCAAGGAGAATCCTCAATAAAGCTAATTGACCGAAAACTCCTCTCCCATTAATCATACTACACATGCATACATATAATTTATCAATGATTCCCTTTCAGGGCATTATGCAGCAAAACTGATAACATTTACCATTAGGGTAACCTTGCAGGCTTTCCCCGTCACGCCGCCTCGACGATAAATTGCCTATTGTCCTGGCTATACGAACGTTAGAAATAGTGACAGGAAAGATACACCTAAATATCGATAGTATTCGTTTGTAGAGTCCGTGCCACCAAAGAAGTCCAGTGAAAAGCACGTTTGAGTCGCTATCGACATTCAAATTTGAGATGTATATTCATAGACACAAGGAATCTCAAATTATAGTTCCATTTTTCCGCGGGACTTCGTTCCGGCTTCTTCGATCGAACTTGTAGAGCAGGGGTCAACAATTGGTGACTAAATTGTGAGAAATAAAACGGTACGCTCAAATATTTTTTAGAAAAATTAATTCTCCTTTCTACCACCGGGCATTACGGAAGACGACAAGGATCCACCCTTACACTGTGCAAGTTCCAACAGCTCGTACTAAGCGTTTCGCTTCCTCTTTCTTGGTACGAACTGCTAAGGAATGGAACAACTTGCCGGCTTCTGTATTCCCAGAGAGCTACAATTTGGGTGTCTTTAAGTCGAGAGTGAATAGGCTTCTTCTGGGTAAGCACGCTACATCTTAGACCTTATTGTCACTTTCCATCAGGTGAAATGAGGTCAAGTGCAAACCCATTTAATATATAAAAAAAAATATATATTTACTGAACAAAATTGTTGAAACGCAAATAACAAAGGCATTTTTGTTAAATGTGATGCGTTGTATGCTGTATTCTCGCCACTCCTTTTGGTGACCCCTGGCATAGAGCGGGCCTTGTGGTTAGATACTGTCACTGCCGCCCAATCTATTTAGTAAGCCTTGAGTGATTCAGAATTAGGTGAGCCTGGTAATTACAATTAAGTGACTTCCATATGACATTCGCGTAAGGAGAACCAGATCAACTGGTTATGTATTTCAGAGACAATCTGTAGCATGCAGTTTTTCTCACGATGTTTTCCCTTACCGCCAAGCAAATGGTAAAAACATGCACAATAGGGTATATGACTAAGCTCAAGATTTTACAAAACATAAATATTTTATCAAAATATAGGTCAATATGTGCCAATGGCAAAAATTCTCAATTAAAAATATAACGTCTAGCTGGTTTTATGGTCATTCAAAGATTCATGGGCAAGTCCATTTTAAAACTATGAAATTATTTAAAAAAAAACATACATTTGAATAATAATAAAAATAATAATTCTCACAACATCTCATACGTTGACCTGATTCCGTACTAAGTAGCTTAAGCACTTGTGTTATAGATATCAGACAACAGAGGAACACAAATATATACTTAAATACATATATTACACCCAGACACCGAACAAACACAAGTATTCAACGCACGAGTGTTTGTCCAGGGTGGGGATCGAACCCACGACCTTTGGCGTAAGAGGCAGGGTCACTACCAATTGCGCCATCCAGTCAGTCAACCCAAGTCAAGTCAAGTGAATAACCCATACAATTTGCACCAACTATTATAATAGATCCATTGACATAAACGAAACATTTGATATAGCTACCATACAAAATTCAAATGAAATGCATACAAAATACTTAGGTGTGACGTCACATCTAAGTACCCATTTGTATGGAGCGTTTTGGGTTTGCCCAAGATAATGTGATTTTAAAGTTGTTATATCTCAGGTAGTTTAAATGAGAATCAAGTGATTCTTTCAACGATGTTTCTATCATTGAGAGGTCTTTTGATTGCAAAAATAAAAAAAAATAGTCATATACCGTATTGCACATAGATTTAAAAAGAATATTAACAATCATCGTCATTTATTTACACTATTTGTAACAATGGTACATTTATGATATATTCTTGATAAGAAAAGTTTCTTGTTGAAATTACTGATAGTAACCTTGCATCGATATTGCTCTTTCCCATCACTATCTTTTTATGCTGTTTCGGAAATGACATATAAGGTAGCGGGGGTTGCAGGAAATTGTAGGCTATGCGGCCGTTTGACGTGGCGCCCCCTACCGGCCTTATTGCAATTTTGTCTTACGAGGCATCGAATTTGCTTCTCAAGCCAATTTTACATACAAAATGTGAATAGATAATTCATAAGGTTTGCAGGGTAACCAACATTTGGCGCACTCAAAAGAGATCGATCAAAATATTTTACTCGCCCTCTATGATCAAGCACTAAGCACTAAAAGGGCTTGCACTCAGCATGATGTGACGAGGTGCTAGGTGGAACACCTCGACGCTGATCGTCTTGGTGATGATGGATGTAGGTTTCGATATAAAGTTTCAAAATATAGGTTTATCTCACTTGTATCATTTCCGGTTGCGTCCTCAGTCGCTTAGTAGTCCAGGGGACGGGCGGACTTTTTTTTATAAAATTTTACAACATCTCATACATTGACCCGATTCTGTACTAAGTAGCTTAAGCTCTTGTGTTACGGATATCAGACAACATTATTCCTAGACACTGAACAAACATAAGTGTTCATCACACGAATGTTTGTCCAGGGTGGGAATTGAACTCACGACCTTTGGCGTATGAGGCACGGCCAGTCCTAAATCATATGTCTAGAATCAGGTGGGAAAAGTTTGGTAAATAAGTACAATGAAGTGACTGGCATTTGATTTTCATTCGAATTTGATATTGTCATGATTTTCAAAAATTATATTAATATAATTTAATAGTATTTAATTTGACTTTAAGGTTGTTTCGTTATTGTTTATTTATTTCCAAATTAGCCTGAGCTTAGGAGCCAGTGCTATGAATAATACGTTGTAACTGGACTGAACCTCTTGAGCATTAACATTAGCAGTGAACTGTCATTTTTGACAGTTCAAGAGGGATACACTTCGCATCGATCGGTGGAGCCGGCGCGAGCGCTCCCGATATCGCCGTAACTTAAATCTGTAAAATCGTATATTTTGGTGCATCATTTAACGTTTTAGACTATTATCTGAGTTTTACACTGTGAAAATTAATTGTGTGATCACCGTCTCGAGACTAAGCCGTGACCGGACCCGGCACACCTCCTCGCCAGCAGAGCAGAAAACCCACCAGGTTAGTGTCCTTCTTTGTCCTGCTGTTGTTAGGTTCCTGAGGGAAGACGTCCTCTTACAATATAAAACAAATTCGTAAACTATTATTGCGACATCGTATGTCCTAAGAAAGCCCCATGTGGTAAACTGCCGTCTTGCCACAAAGGTACTTACCACGAAATCGGACCAAAGTTCTATATAAACTTATTGTCTAGGAACTTAGGCGGGCTTCGCACTTACGACCTTTTAAAAACGTTCTTATCCACTGAGTTGCTATCGCTCTAACACCATAATCCTAGCTCCTAATTATTTTTCACATGTGACCCACATCACTTGTTTCATACATGCATAATCTGCCGAAACCGGCCTATGCTACTAGGGGCTCGCTTCATAGACCCTGGACACATGAGTGGTGGATCAGCGGAGTAACGATTAATTAGCGGAGTTAAATAAATTTTTATACTTTCAATACATAATGTCAATGTTATTTTGGGATAAAGCTTGTTGACGATTTGGTGTAAACTGTAAGTCAACAAGTTATCATCATCATCATCATCAACCTATCGCAGTCCACTGCTGGACGTAGGCCTCTCCAATTGTTCGCCACCGTGCTCTATCCATAGCTTCTCGCATCCAGCTCTTGCCAACCATCCTGCGCAGATCGTCCCCCCATCTAACCAGAGGGCGCCCTACATTACGTTTGCTAAGACGCGGTCCCCACTATAGAACTCGTTTACCCCATCGGTAGTCGGTTCTGAGGCTAATATGGCCAGCCCACTGCCACTTAAACTTGCTAATCCGGTGAGCAATGTCGATGACTTTGGTTCTCTGCCAAGTGCAACAAGTTATAATATATATATAAATAAACACTCAAACATGCGCGGAAATTCAAACATTATCATTAACGACATTTTTCATTTAACAACTTATCACTTACGACTATGTTTCATGTAACGACTTTTCACTTACAACATTTTTAATGAAATGTGGAGAACCATAGCAAAAAAACAAGGTCGTAAGTGAACATTAGCGACTTATCACTAACGACATGGTTTTTTTATGTGATAAGTGGCAGACGACCAGACGGATCACCTGATGGTAAGCGATTGCCGCCGCCCATGGACACCCGGCGCCATTTGAGTCACGAGTACGCTGCCAACCTTTGAACCCCCCTTTCCCCCGGATTAGGCCTCTGGTACCCTCACTCACGCAGCGAAACATAGCACAGTGCTGCTTCACGCAGATTTTCTGTGGGGCCGTGGTATCTCTCCGGTCGAGCCAGCCCATTCATGCCGTAGCGTGGCTCTCCCACGGTCGAAACTTACGACATTGTTTCATGTAACAACTTTTCCCTGGGATTTCTATTTTTTCATCAAACAAACAAACAAACAAATAATTCTTTATTTGCATAGGCTTGTACACAGCACTTACAAATCGTCATACATTTGAATGACTTAAAACTATTTATAAGTACTTATGTATAATTTACATGTTAATACATATATATGTTGATACATAAAATAGACTAAAGAAATAAATAAACATAATGCGATTCTACCACCGGCTCGGAAAGTTGTTTCTGGTCGAGAAGATCCGGCAAGAAACTCGCCAGTTACTCTTTTTAATCGCCAAACTTTCATACAATTTTGTGTCATCATCATACCGAGCCATACAGTTTAATTGTTACACAAAATAAAGTAAAGGAAATAATAATAAAATAAATATTATGAGGTAAACCGAAGCAGACCAGTCCCCAAAGGTGGCACCTGTTCACAAGTATGACGTACGTGCCAGCCATCATTTCACTCAACCATATTAGAGGGAATGTAATGACCCGCCACATAGCGCCACCACCTCAGAGACATTTGAGTGAGCATGACTACTTAGGTTCCCCTCATAGGTCACAAAGAATACTAGTTACTTAATCCAGACTAATAAACTGCAGGACGAGGTGTACAATAGTAGGTGGTTAGCATCTTGTCAATTATTGAATAATTAATATAAATCAATGTTTATAAAGTCAAAATCTAAAATGTCTTTATTCAATAAAGAACATTTATGAATGTCAAATATTATGTAATCTGCCGCTGATTCGGAACGTCAATTTCTACCGAGAAGAATCAGCAAGAAACTCAGTAGTTACTCTTTCCAAATAATATAGTAATTACAACTTTCATTCATATACAAATTATGATTACAGTGACAGTATGATATACATTGCTTATAATCAATATCGTTTAGATAAATCGTCAATGAAAAATTATGAAATGAATTATACATTAGAGGACAGGCGAAGAGATCAACATGTCCAGGAATCCTTATCATTCAAATAATCCTCTACTTTATAGTAGCCTTTCTGCATTAGGCAGTTTTTTACATGCAACTTAAACTTATGTACCGGTAAATCAATAATATTTTGAGGTAACTTATTAAACATTCTAATGCTCAATCCTACAAATGAACTTCCAATTTTATGAAGTCTTAGATTTGGGACAGCAAGCCTATGTTTATTTCGCGTGTTAAAGCTATGAAAATCTGATTTTTGCGAGTAAAGGTGCAAGTTCTTGCGTACAAACATAATACAATCAAAAATGTATTGAGATGATACGGTTAAAATATTGATTTCCTTGAATACTTCTCTGAGTGAGTCACGTGATCTAAGACCGTAGATGGCACGGATGGCCCTCTTCTGCAAAATGAAGATGGCTTGTAAGTCAGCACCGGATCCCCACAGTAGTAGACCATATGACATCAGACTATGAAAATAGCTAAAATAAACCAGTCTCGCTGTCCCGATATCAGTCAGATTCCTTATCTTTCTAACTGCATATGCAGCTGAACTAAGTCTTCCTGCCAAGACCGCAATATGAGGGCTCCATTGCAATTTTGTATCCAGAGTGATACCTAGAAAAACTGTGGAGTTTATGACTTCGATAGGTTCGTTATTCATGACAATATTCATTTTGACCTGCCTTACATTAGGCATTGTGAACTTAACACATTTTGTTTTCTTTGAATTAAGAACTAAGTTATTATAAGTAAACCACTGTAGTACTTGAGAGAGTGTGTTATTTACTTCGTCAACATTTTTCTTTTGCCTATCAACCTCAAAAATCAAGGATGTATCGTCAGCAAATAACACTATCTCACATAGATCATTGGTATAGTAAGGAAGGTCATTTATATAGATTAAAAAGAGCAAGGGCCCCAATATAGAGCCCTGGGGCACACCCATGGTTAGAGGGGCGCCAGAAGAGTTAGTTCCATTGACATTGACCTTCTGAATCCTATCTGATAAGTAAGATTTGATTAGACTTAGTGAGGTGTCTATGACACCGTAATGCTGTAACTTCATTAGCAATGTTTCATGATTGACGCAATCGAATGCTTTAGACAAATCACAGAATATTCCAATAGCATCTCGCTTTTTCTCCCACGCATCAAATACATGTTTGATAAGCGCCACTCCAGCATCAGTAGTGGATTTCCCTTTTGTGAATCCAAATTGCTTACTGTGCAATATTTTATTCAGGTTTAAATGAGACAACAACTGAGTGAATATTACTTTTTCAAAAATTTTGCTGAGAGCAGGCAGTATAGAAATAGGTCTGAAGTTAGACGGGTCACTTTTCTCACCCGACTTGAATAACGGTATTATTTTACTGTATTTCATCATATCGGGAAATTGACCGTCGTCAACACAGTTATTAAATATTATTGATAAGTGGGGTGCGATAGAATGTATTATATTTTTGATTATATCTACCGAGATGCCCCATAAATCCTCAGTCGGTTTCATATTTAATTCTTTGAATGTTTTTAAAATTATATTAGAATTAACATGATTGAATCTAAAAGGCGTGTTGCACTTATCAACATGAGATCTGAGGAGAGAAGCAGCGAGATGTGGACTGGAATTCAATTGATTGGTTGTTGTGACTGGTATATTAGAAAAGAAAGACTGAAATGTTTCTGCTACTTCAGAGTCAGAAACAAGTGATTTGCCATCAATTTTAAGAGAGAGCTTGTTGTCTTTTGTTTTATTTTTACAAGTCTCTTTATTTATTATCTTCCATGAGATTTTACTTTTATTAGGGGCTTTTATTATTTTGTCTTTCAAATAATTTGATTTTGCCATTGCACATACTTTTTTGAATAATTTTGAGTATGTTCTGACATATTCAATTAAATTAGCGTTTTCAGAATTGGCTTTGATATCATATAATTCAAACAGCCTCTTTCTGCTTTTATAGATGCCTGTAGTGGCCCAGTCACTGAATTTAGTTTTAGAAGTATCTAAATTAATTGTTTTTTTTTGTGAAAATCTGATTATATTCTTTTTCAACCACATTAAAAAGCATATTATAAAGCTGATTAGCATTTCCATCGTGACATGATAATGCAGGTACCTTTCTAGAAATATTTTCTTTAAATTTTTCTTTACGGTTTACAGTTATTGGCCTGCACACAAAGCTACATGAAGAGGGTGCATGACTGTATTCAAACATTACTAGTTGTCCACTATGATCTGAGTTTATGAAGTTTATTATGGACTTGTCTGATACATCACAGTTACAAAATATGTTATCTAAGCAAGTAGCTGTGGTGGGGGTTACTCGTGTGGGTTCGTTAAAAAGATGATATAAATTGAATGATCTGAAAAGATTCAGAAACCGCACTGAGTTCTGAGAATTATCTAAAATATTGATGTTAAAATCCCCGCACACAACCACTTTTTTATTAGATGAACATATTTTTCTTAATACTTCTTCCATAATGGATTCAAATGAAGTAAAATTCCCAGATGGAGGCCTGTACACACAAACAATGACATGTCGTTCAAGCTCCGCACATGCTAGCTCAATAGTTCGCTCAAGTGAAAGTGAAACGACATCTTTGCGTTCTTTATATTTAATGGAATTATTTAATAAAATTAGTGACCCGCCTCTGATTGCAGACTTTCTCGTGAACGAACTACCGACGCTATAGTTGTCAATATTAATAATTAATTCATACTGTCGCAACCAGTGTTCCGTAATACATAATACATGGACATTCATTTTATTTAAAAATAATTCCAATTCAAGTAATTTGCCAGACAAACCCTGTATATTCTGATGAATAAGGTTTAGATTTTTAGAGTTTCTTTTTGTCATTGGTTTGCAAGAGGATTCCTCTATTGTCTCACATTGTAATTTAAATCATTTGGAATAGAATTATTTTGGGTAATCAAATTATTAATATTAAATGCTAACAGAGTAGCTATTTCTTTTTTAATTTTATCCGGCAAATAAAAAGTTTTGCCAGTCAACAAAAACTTATTATCTATAAATTTATTTGTGTCAAAAACACAAATTTGTCACTATGACTAAAGGTCAGGTTGTATAATAATGTATTCAATAAATGAATACTGTTATTTTGGCTAGGTGTGTAGTACCTAGAAAAAGGGAAGGCACACAAAATATTTTTTTTACATGAAGCTCACAAAGGGTTGAGAATCTCTGAAGAAAATCTCTTTTCCTTATTTCTAAGGAATTCCCAATCATTAGTATGATTATTGAATCCTTACTAAATGTACACTTACTCATCTTGTCAATAATTTGCTCTAATGAAGCGTTAGGCATACAATAATTTGTTACCATACATTTACATTTCTCATCTTACTGACACTTACTGCTTTTTATGTGAAAATTACCAATATCGGATTTTATTTATTTTGTTTATATATGATACATGGATCGATTTGTTTTGTTTTTTCCCCCTTAAAAGACTAAGGAGACAAGTTGTTGAATAAAATTAAAAAAGATTTATGTTTGAATCTTTTTGAATGTATATTTTCTAGAATAAATATAATATATTTTATTTAATAACAAAATCATTTTTTTGTTGGTAGAACTTGCATTTAATGACATTCAAAAAGTTAAGCGTTAATTGCTTTACATGCGTTACCGTGTGATTTCGAGAGGCGCGAGAAATGGTGAGTTAAAGTAACGGGTAGGGCACACTAGCGACGCCAATCGATTTTATTTATTAGCTACTTAACCGCATCTATTTTATACAATTTCGGGACTACAACCTCTCGGCAAACACGTATACTATTTATAAAACAACCATGCACAAATGTTGGGTCCGTTATTGTACGCGAAAAATTTATTTACGCCAAAAGTAGCCGCTTTTGGCGTGAATCAATTTTTCGCGTACGCGTTGGGCCCACCATTTGTGCATGGTTATTTAATAAATAGTATAAGTGTTTGTCGAGAAGTTTTGTTTATTGTTTAAAATAGATCCGGTTTAGTAGCTAAAAATTAAAATCGATTGGCGTCGCTAGTGTGCCCTACCCGTCACCTTAATTGTTTATTATTTTTTATGTAATCTAATAATATTAATATATAAAATAATGTACATTTCTGCCATTCTCAATTTCATTTGTTAAACTTCTTTGCACTGCCTTCCCTCATTACGAATACGATATTTCTTTCCTCTACCCAAAGGTTGTCTGGATGAAATCGCTACAAGCGATAAGACCGCCTTATTGTACTGTCTGTTGCTGTTGTATCATGCTTGTATTTTATTTTTGTGCAATAAAGAATATCTATCTATCTATGAATTTTTCGCGTACGAGTTAGGCCCACTATTTGTGCATGGTTTTTTAATAAATAGTATAAGTGTTTGCCGAGAAGTTCTAACCCCGAAATTGTTTAAAATAGATCCGGTTTAGTAGCTAAAAAATAAAATCGATTGGTGTCGCTATTGTGCCCTACCCGTAAATAGTTTCACTTGCGCCATTGTTGCTTTATTGCTAACCCGCTGTTCAGCCCACAGTATTTCACCCTTAGGATTACTTCTCTCCCTTAATTTCGCAGGAGTTTGTTTAGGGCTACCTCTCTCGGATGCCATATTGGAACGTTTAATCGCCAGGCTTAAAAGCTTGACCGTTTCAAAATACATGAGAATAAAGTTTTAGCACATGCCCTTACTTTGGCTTGTTTAAAATCTGGCGTCAGTTTTGTAAAAAAGTCCAATATTCAATGTAAAGATTAACGGCCGCATTCAGAGACGTCATTTAAGCTAATGTTCATTAACCTTAATATCGGTAGTCTTTATGCGTATCAAAATATACAAAAAGGATGCGCTGTCCGTCTTGTTATTTTTATTTTATAAATTTATATTATGATTATGTAACCTATGTTACAAAGTGTCAATATTTTTTCTTAAGTAGCCAACTAAGTTAATCAAGGACTCTGAGTGTGGCAGTAAGACCAGATCCATTCAATTATTATCCAAAAACAAATCTGTGATATAGCGCAGTTATTATGCAGTGTCAATAAAAATTGGTTCGACCAACTTCTCATCCAACGATTCTGAGTGTGGCAGTATAATGTCTAGTGGCCGCACTCAGAGACGTCATTTAAGCTAATGTTCATTAACTTTAGTATCGGTAGTCTTTATGCGTATCAAAATAAGTGTCAATATTTTTTATTAAGTAGCCAACTATGTTAATCAAGGACTCTGAGTGAGGCAGTATAATGTCTAACGGCCGCACTCAGAGACGTCATTTAAGCTAATATTCATTAACTTTAGTAAGCGATTGTCATTCCATTCTTATCATCTCGATGGATGGCGGGCGAATACTGTGCGTTTTTCGCAGAACTTTCTACCACGTACCTCAGTTCTGTGGAACAGTTTACCTATGGGAGTATTTCCCGACGGCTACGACTTAGGGACCTTTAAGAGAAGAGTGTACTCCTTTTTAAAAAGGCCGGCAACGCATTAGCGATCTCTCTGATTTCGCGGATGTTAATGGGCGGCGATGATCGCTTTCCATCAGGTGACTCGCTTGCTCGTTTGTCGCCTCTAACATAAAAAGAAAAAAATGTATTGGTATTTTTTCCGCGCACTCAGAGACGTAATTTAAGCTAATGTTCATTAACTTTACTATCGGTAGTCTTTATGCGTATCAAAATAAGTGTCAATATTTTTTCTTAAGTAGCCAACTAAGTTAATCAAGGACTCTGAGTGTGGCAGTATAATGTCTAAGGGCCGCACTCAGAGACGTCATTTAAGCTAATGTTCATTAACTTTAGTATCGGTAGTCTTTATGCGTATCAAAATAAGTGTCAATATTTTTTCTTAAGTAGCCAACTAATTATTAACGTGTTTCTTTGATCACTCGACATTGCAGAGTTATTTATTGTTCGCCGTAGGCACACACAGTAGCTCCATATAGAAAGAACAAATAACTTTTATCGTTAGTCTTTATGCGTATCAAAATATACAAAAAGATGCGCTGTCCGTCTTATTATATATACTATAATTAGTTATAAATTTTATAATATTTGGTGTTGTTATAACTGGTTAGTTTAGTTATAGTCCTTATTACTATAATTATTTCTTTAAGCAGTTTTTTATTTTGATATTTATTTTTATTTATAAATTTATTATGATTATTGAACCTACGTTTTACAACGTGTCATATTTTTGTCTTAATATACCAACCAAGTTCATCAAGGACTCTGAGTGTGGGGTAAGACCGTATTCATTCAATTATTATCCACACACATCTGTATACAGCGGCAGTTATCTAATTCAGTGTAATAAAAATTGGTTTGACAAACTTCTCATCACAGTCAAACCTGATCTAATCATGGGGACATAAATGGGCTGACGATGAGGTGCTAACTATCATTAGTGCGACCACGATCAGAAGGCACTACAACATTTTTATATAGAAAAATGTCACATCATGAAATCATGTAACCATTGTGCGTCTCATGAAGTTTTCTGTGAGGCCATAGTACCATTCCGGTCGAGCCAGCCCATTAATGCTGAAGCGTGGCTCTCCCACGGTGATGTTGTGCCTTGTGATAAAACGTTAATCATTGATCGATGCTAAAGTGACGTCACAAGGCTGTAATATACATCTGTCACGCTACTAAAAGCTTGCTGTTTAACATTCAGTTACGCTATAGCCTTGTAAACAATGTCATATTGCTTTGTGAGCGTAACTAGGTATTTATTGTTGACTGCCTCGGTGGCGCAATGGTTAGTGGGTCGCACTTTAAACACTTATACTATTTATTAAATAACCATGCACAAATGTTGGGTCCGTTTTTGTACGCGAAAAACTGATCAACGCCAAAAGTGGCCGTTTTTGGCGTGAATCAACTTTTCGCGTACATGCGTTGGACCCAACATTTGTGCATGGTTATTTAATAAATAGTATAAGTGTTTGTATAAGTGATGCCGTGGTTGTATCATAAGTGATGCCGTGTGGTCCCCAAAGTAGAATAGGCCACCCTCACTCTTACCGAGGTGTCGTAAAAGGCGACTAAGGTAAAGCTGCTGGCATGATCATCAGCACCCAGAGAAGGAAAACTCTGCATTTATATCAAAACCCTCGCCAACCCGTCTGCCAAGCGTGGTGAGTATGGCAATTACCCCTCATGTGATTGAGGGAGGCCCGTGCCCCAGCAGTGGGGACTTAAATGGGCTGATGATGATGATGATGACTTTAAAGCGACGGTTGCACTTGGGGTTCCGGGTTCGATCCCCGGGTCGGGCCAAAATTTGTACCTGAGTTTTTCTGTTAAGAAATTCTCAGTGTTAGCCCGGAGTCTGGAAGTTGGCGGTCTTGTACCCCCGTGCCTCGGAAAACAAGTTAAGCCTTTGGTCCTGCGCCTGATCCCTCTTCGGTCGTGTCACACTGGTGTCTCATTAAAATAAGAGGGTACGGGAATAGAGAGTGCACTTGTGTCTGTGCAAAATACTTGTGATCTATAATATGCCCTGCGTATCGACCAATCTCAGCGATCAGCCATCGGGCTGATCGCTGAGATTGGCCGCCATGACCGAAATACCGGTTTGGAGGACATTCTCCTCTATCGGGGACGTGTGGTCCCCGGTAGAGGAGAATAGGCCACCCTCACTCTTACCGAGGTATCGTAAAAGGCGACTAAGGTAAAGCTGCTGGCATGATCATCAGCACCCAGAGAAGGAAAACTCTGCATTTATATCTAAACCCTCGCCAACCCGTCTGCCAAGCGTGGTGAGTATGGCAATTACCCCTCATGTGACTGAGGGAGGCCCGTTTCCCAGCAGTGGGGACTTAAATGGGCTGATGATGATGATGATGATGAGGACATTATTATTATTATGGTTTTTTAAGAAAACGGTCTCTTTCTACCTTCAATCGTTCCCTCACTGCTGAGGATCTTGACTCCGTTTAATCCGTCAACCGGTTGTCTACACCATTCCTGTTCTGTAGCTTGGTGGAGTGCTTCATTAATAGGTATATTTAGTTATTCTGCTATTTGGTCCCACGATCATAAGGGACTTCTGCCTCTACGTCTTTTACCTTCGATTTTACCACTCACCACAAAGCGTTCAGCGCAAGCAAGAAAAGGGAGATTAATTGAAAAGAACTGTTGTAAAAGAATTTTATAACTTTATTTAAACTTACTTAATAGTTACTTAGGTAATGTATAAATGGAACTTAAATTAGTAGTGTTTCTTTGTGATTTTTGTTTGTAATACTACTCGTAGACTATTATTTTTGTATTTAATTCGAGTAATAGGAGAGACAGCGAGCATGTGGTCGAGAAAGCACTGGCAATCCCAGAAGGCAAGAGAGGAAGGAGACGGCCGCCCTTGACCTGGTGGACCAGTACAGCCAACCTAGTCAAGATGTGCCAACTACCTGACCCGACAACCCAGGACAGATTGTCCTTGCGCAGAAGGATAAGGAGAGCCGACCCCACCTAAAGTGGGAACAGGCAAAGAAGAAGAAGAAGAATGCGAGTAATAGGCTGACGTAACCCAGCATTGTGGACAAAACTCAGCGGATATATAATGCCATTAACGTGATTGTTTGTCAAAAGTATTTGTATGTGATAATAAGTAATAAAAAAACCGGCCAAGTGCGAGTCGGGCTCGCGCACAAAGGGTTCCGTAGCAGCAAATATACATTATAAAGATTTTATATCATCGCGGATTTTTAAAGGTGTACAATACTGTAGTATATTTTTTGATCTATCTTATAAGGTTCAGCCATCGTTTTCAGTGTAAGCACAATAACTTAACCAAAATTACAGTTAAATCAACCTATCTCAAAAACTATAAGAGATACTTTGATCAAACTAAAAATCGTTGAAAGAGTTAATTAGCATGCATCACCTTTATTTTTTTTAGAATTTTATACCCCGTAGTTATAAAAATAGAGGGGGGGGGACATACTTTTTACGACTTTGAGAGCTGATATCTCAAAAACCGTTCACTTTAAGAAAAATGTTTTTTAGAAAACTTTATATCATTTTAAAAGACCTTTCCATTGATACCCCACACGGGTATGTACATCGAAAAAAAAAATTTCATCCCTCAGTTACATGTATAGGGGGCCCCACCCCCAATTCTTTTTTTTACTATTTAGTGTCATATTTTTGTAGCGGTTCATACAACACATATTCCCATCAAATTTCATCACTGTAGTACTTATAGTTTCCGAGTAAATCGGCTGTGACAGACGGACAGACGGACAGACGGACAGACGGACATGACGAAACTATAAGGGTTCCGTTTTTGCCATTTTGGCTACGGAACCCTAAAAAAGGAACTTAAATAATACAATTCAATCAACTCTCACGGTCGCTTGAACAAATATCATACTCACCCAATGGGGGGAAGGGGAAAAGGACTTGGACTTGTGACTCCACTGGTGTTGCGAGTATCCATGGGCGGCGGAATTGCTTACCATCAGGTGATCCGCCTGCTCGTCTGCCACCTCTCCAACCTCTCCCAAAAAAAACTACCAAAATTGAAATACGAGTCCACAGTGGTGGTATCAGCCACCAGTTCTCTCTAACTAGTTATTTACAATTAGTTATCTAATGGCTATTTCTCTGGTATCAGGCTCCCGGTTCCGTCTGTCTGGTTCATATGGGCTCAAGAGTATTGTTGGGATTGAAAGGTTTATGACAAAAATTAAGATATATGTGTAATGATATTTTGTATTATATAGACATAGCTTAAGCAATATGGCTATATAGTTGTATGGTTTATAATTACAATTCTATTTTGAATATTACTGATTGAAGTGTGTCACTTCTAAAAAACATTCTTTCCTGTGCATTGTTTACATTATAATAAATCCCTATTTATAATCAGTTTCCTCTATTTTTTCTAATACGCTTTACATGAGCAGTGTGTTGGCCCCTATGAATCGGAGGGAGGAGGGGTGGGGGGTTATTATTTATCTAGAACAAAAACACTAATAGGCAATATGCATGTTTTTTTTAGGGTTCCGTAGCCAAAATGGCAAAAACGGAACCCTTATAGTTTCGTCATGTCCGTCTGTCCGTCTGTCCGTCTGTCCGTCTGTCACAGCCGATTTACTCGGAAACTATAAGTACTACAGTGATGAAATTTGATGGGAATATGTGTTGTATGAACCGCTACAAAAATATGACACTAAATAGTAAAAAAAAGAATTGGGGGTGGGGCCCCCTATACATGTAACTGAGGGATGAAATTTTTTTTTTCGATGTACATACCCGTGTGGGGTATCAATGGAAAGGTCTTTTAAAATGATATAAAGTTTTCTAAAAAACATTTTTCTTAAAGTGAACGGTTTTTGAGATATCAGCTCTCAAAGTCGTAAAAAGTATGTCCCCCCCCCTCTATTTTTATAACTACGGGGTATAAAATTCTAAAAAAAATAAAGGTGATGCATGCTAATTAACTCTTTCAACGATTTTTAGTTTGATCAAAGTATCTCTTATAGTTTTTGAGATAGGTTGATTTAACTGTAATTTTGGACTTTGCTGCTACGGAACCCTTTGTGCGCGAGCCCGACTCGCACTTGGCCGGTTTTTATGTCTTAAATTAATCATTTAACAAATGTTGGGTCCGTTTTTGTACGAGAAAAATTGCGCGGCCACTTTTGGCATGAATCAATTTTCCGCGTACGCGTTGGACCCAACATTTGTGCATGTTTATTTAAGAAATAGTATAAGTGTTTTAAACAGATCCGGTTTAGTAGCTAAAAAATTGAATTTATTAGCGTCGTTAGTGTGCCTTACCCATCACCTTAAGTAATAATATGTAGATATAAAAATCAATAAGACCCAAAGTAAAAAACAAAAAAAAATAAGATTATGCAAATAAGGTTATGCTTTGTTGGCTGTCCTTAAATAAATAAATAAACCCAATATGAAACAAAAAAAAACTTAGGAATTAGTTAAATATACTTTTACACTAGATACATATTGCTTTTCTGTTCTTTAAGAAATAGGTTGAATTGAAAAAAACTCTTGTAAAATAACTTTATTTAAGTAACAGACACTTAACAATAGAAAAAAGCTTTTAGGAATCAAACATATTTCAGATAGTTTTTGAAACATAAATAATTAATGTACAGTATCAAAAGTAGCTTAACACTTTAGTACCATGTCAAAGTAACTGTTCTGCATATTATAGGCAGCTTCCAAGGAGTTCGTAAACGATTTTACTTTGACATGGTTCGACACGGGACAAAACGCGGTTATTATTATATGTAAGTACATACTCGTAGTAGCATATACTCACAGCTTGACGTTTCGACCGCGGTACAACGGTCGTGGTCACAAGCGGACGCGATACGATACGAGTATACATGTTTCAGAAATAATTAATGTTAACATAATTCACTTGGTCTGGCTAATTCCCCTGTTATGGGTTGCGAAAGCAGTCGCTTCATTTTACAAGACTGCGCAAACAATAATGTATGGGATATGTAAATGGTTTCGCAAAAAGTATCCAACCATTCTGAACAACGTTTGTTATATAATTTTAGGAAAAAAATGTTTAAGTCTCTACATACAAAATGGCCAAATCACGTGAACGAAATTGTATGAAAAGTTAAAAATGAAAATAGTTTTTTCAATTTAGTCCTATAGATAACACTAAATGTTTAAGCCGTGTGGTCCCGGCAGAGTAGAATAGGCCACCCTCACTCTTACCGAGGTGTCGTAAAAGGCGACTAAGGTAAAGGTGCTGGCATGATCATCAGCACCCAGAGAAGGAAAACTCTGCATTTAGATCAAAACCCTCGCCAACCCATCTGCCAAGCGTGGTGAGTATGGTAATTACCCCTCATGTGATTGAGGGATACCCGTGCCCCAGGAGTGGGGACTTAAATGGGCTGATGATGAAATGTTTACTACTAGTTCGGAATGCAGTCTGGCGAGTAGACACCAGCACGAAACTCAGCAGTTCTTTACCCTTTTAAAAAAAAGTGGTTTTACAAAATGTCGCCATATTATGTCCCCAGATTATTTTAAAAAAAAAAATAGTCTATTTTGTACTAGCTTTTTTTATTAAACAGTTTATATACAAAGCAGATCCTCGGATTTTCATACATTCTTTGGTCTAGAATGAAAGTGCCACCAAAAAAAATTTTTACTGTATTCTGTTAGGACTTATTCCTCTGATGTACAAATGTCAAGATTTAGCATAACAAAAAAAAATCTTTTTGTCAATCAAATTCACTAAAAAAGAAATTAAGATGTTGCTATGAACTCAAATAAAATCATGGATATTTACCCTACACCTTTGGTGCTATAGTACCTTATAAATACTCAGGGGTCAAATCCTACAGAATACTGCAAAACTTTATTCTGGCCGGCACTCGGACCAAAAAAGAGGATGACGTTTAAATTAATTCGTATGTTGATTATTTAATGCGAATTTTGAAAAGACATTTAACAAACGTTTTTCAGAATGGTAGGTAGAAGTCGTAGTTAAAGAGATGTAAATGTTTGCCGATACACCTGTAGGTATATGTCGATTTACTAGTGAATTTGCGCTGTGGAATTTCCAAAGGTGTTCAACAGAATTTCAATCTAGGTAGACCACGTAGAAGTGGTCTATTGCGAGTGCATTGGGAATCGAACCCGAGCCATCGCGATGTTTGCCGCATTTTGCTGTCGGTAAACAGCACAGATGGATTCGATGTACGTGGTTTATCGACCCCCTGTAATCATTTTGAAATTCCTGTATCCCATCAAAAACATAAATGTTAAATCAGAGCCAAGTTAGGTCTTGTTTTGTCAGCAAGCTGCACTTCCACTTTGTCAACAAAAATAAAAGTCTACCCATGACACTTTTATGCCAAATAAACCTTGTGGCAGTGTACGTACACGAAAAGGATGATCTGCTACGTTTTTAAAGTTTTTAGATTTCTTTACTTGATGTTAACCTCTTTAATTTCTATGTCAATATAGCCCCCAGCAATATTCTCCTTTGTCTTCAGTATGGAAACGTTACAATAGATGCGCCCTTTCTGGAAGGGAAAGTTGCGAGGGATTTCACTGCCCGTTAGGCTCAAATTGAGGAAGTGATAGGTGCCCTGTAAATGCAAAACCCCAACTTATAAACCTCCTTACTTTACATTATCCGACAAAGAACGATGGTAGCTTAGTTCAGACGCCTCTTTTATGATATAGGGCCAGACGAGCAGACGTACATATATTTATAGAACGAGCTATTGAAATTTCGTGTGCAGACAATGATATGTACAGCATATCATTGTCTGCGTCTATAGACCCCCTTCTGCAAATTACGACTCATTTGAGACAAGCATATGAAGTCCTGAGAAAAGTATGTGCAACAAGTAAAAAAGTTATTGTCTGCGTAGTAGAAAAGTCACCACTTTAATATTTCACATACTTGAGAATTCGCAGAACTCTATTAGGTTTCTGAATCTTTTTAAGTTTTTCGATCTGGTGCACCTCTTTAACAAACCTCTCAGAGCCACCCCCACTTCAGCTAGTAGGGGAGAAATCTGCATGGAGAGATAAATTTTATAAACTCTGATCACTGTGGTCAGCTCGCTGTTATCGACTGTCATCGTCATTTGTCATAATACAAAAAAACGTGTAGATAAATTCAAAGAGTATATATAATAAGGTATCGTTAATGCCCTGTAATGAAAATATGTATGAAAGCCTTTTTGAAATACTTGAAAATGAATTTAATGGCATTTATACCAAAAATACCATTAAATTATTATTGTTAGCCTGTACTGTCCCAATGCAGGGCAAAGGCCTCCCTACCCTCTTTCCAACGTGTTCGGTCACGAGCCGCAGTCGTCCAATCCTTTAGGTGGGCATCGAGTTCGTCCCTCCATTGCTTTCTCGGCCTCCCGCGTGGTCTCTTCTTATTTTTGGGCATCCATTCTGTGGTGACTTTCGCCCAAAAATTATTCGGCATGCGGCTGACGTGACCAGCCCAATCCCATTTTAGCTAAGCTGCTTTTCGTGAGACGTCAGTTATTCGGTTCCTGGAGCGCAGAATAGTGTTGCGTATCCGGTCTGTCAACTTCACTCCGAGCAGACTACGCTCCATCGCACGTTGACAGACTTCGAGGGTGGACCTCTGCTGATCGGTCCGAGACCAAGTTTGAGCAACATATGTGAGGACGGGAATGTTGACTTTTCTTTTCAGTGAAATCGGGACATCGCCTTTCATTAGGTGTTTAAGAGACCAGTAGATCTTCCAGGCATTCTCAGTCCGTCTCACAACTTCCTTATCTTGTCTTGCCTGGAAAGAGACTATTTGTCCTAGAAACACATTTACGTACACAACTTCCACGTCACTCACATAAATTTTGCGTTTGACACTATTTGTCATACAATTGGTTACGCCTTTCTGTATCGGAATGTAATGTAATTTGATAGCGGCTGTGCTGTGGTAGTATACTCTCTTGAGAAGCTCTATATAGGTAGTATCTATATTTTGGTTTTTCAGCAAGTCAAAGAAAGCAAAATGTGTTCCGCTATCAAAAGCCTTGGAGTAATCCACGAAAGCGTAATACAAAGGGTATTTGTGCTCGACATGTTTTTCAATAATCTAATTGATGGTATGAAGGTGGTCTGTAGTCTGGAGACCTCGGCGGAAACCGGCCTGCTCTGGAGGTTGTTGTGCATCCAACTTGTCACAAATTCTGTTCTGAATGATCTTCATAAAAGCTTTATACAAATGAGAGACAAAACTAAACGGTATATTTTTAGGGTTCCGTAGCCAATGGCAAAAAACGGAACCCTTATAGATTCGTCATGTCTGTCCGTCTGTCCGTCTGTGTGTCCGTTCGTATGTCGCAGCCAATTTTCTCCGAAACTGTAAGAACTATATTATTAAAACATGGTAAATAGATGTATTTTGTTAACCGCATTACGATTTTTACACGAAATTGGTAAAAAAAATTGGGGAGGTCTCCATACTTGAAACTGAAACTTTAAAAATGATGTTGAGGTTGTTAACATCATTTTTTTCTAAACACTAGATGGCGTGAAAGTCATAAAAATTTTACTGTCAAATCAATAAGTGTAGTCGCGTTCTCGATTCCCTAATTTTCGGGAAAATTTGTTTGTTAATTAAAGCCGTGATAATATAAAATAGATTATATTGTTACACTTTGAAATAACTTTCTTTTTGGGAATAAACGTACTTGGTAGGTAATCGTTTAAGTGTAAAATAGTAAAAAAAAATATGACCCATTTATTGGTAATAATAATTATTTTATTTACTCTAAAGCGACAGTGGACCACAATAACCAGCTGATTAGATGTCCATCGAATTGCATCTACGGAAATATTCATGTGTTTGTTCGGATTATTTCACCCCAAGCGATTTTGAGACTCAAATTAATAATAAATTGATGACTTCTTGTATGCTTTGTATGATATGACACTATTTTATTTAAAAAAAGTATTTTTTATACAATTTGCACTATGCAAATGACATTGACATTGACATCTGTCAGTTTACTTTGTCTAATTAAAAATTCGCCTACTAAGCGCCATCCATTGAGTTATTATTTTATTAGCTTTTATTTTTTTAAGAAAACGCCTTATTTTTATGATTTGGTTGTTATGCCGACATCTCCTGGGCTTTTTCGGTACTTAATATCGGTTAACACTCTACGTACTTCTGATCCGGTAATTGGTAAAATATCCTCTGAAACTGTGAAGTCGGTGTTTGTATGGTATTACAGAGTAAAGATTTTTATAGAAGTCTGTAGATATCTGAATGATTTGGTCTCTGCTGCCTTGACTTACGGCATTATTATTGTTCACTCACAGATATTATTGTGTGTTTACCAGCTTCCATACCCTCTTTTGCGGTTTTTAAAGAAACAGATTTTTTCAAGGCTTTTCAACCATTAAATGAATTATTTGTAAAAATAAACTTAGTGACTGGGCCAGTACAGGGATTTACATAAACAGAAGCAGAAAATTGTTTAAATTAATCATATTAAATCTAATTCAAGTGATCCTGCGATATTAAATATGTAAAAAATTATTCAAGTGCTTTGCAAGTATTGCAGTTGCTAAATACAAACATAACAAAAGTGAAACCACGTGGAACACGTAAAAATAAAACAAAGAAACACAAGTTCTCTCTAAAAATAAATGGCAAATATCTTGACTCTGATGCTAAAGTGGCAAATGCATTTGAGTCTTTCTTCACTAATATACCAGTCATAGCAACGATTGCATTAAATTCAAGTTCGCATATTGCTATCTCATTATTTGTTGCAAGTGTTGCTGAGTGTAAAACACCTTTCAGATTTAACCATGTAACTGAGATAATAGTTAAAACTTTTAAAGATCTGAATATGAAAAATAACTGAAGATCTTTACTTACGCAGGAGGAGTACTTATGAAGTATATTTTTGATGCATGTGAAAACAAACAGGATGCAATTGGTGTTTTCTGTGACCTTTCGAAAGCGTTTGATTGCGTTACGCATCAAATATTGTTGTTGAAGTTAGCTCATTATGGTGTTCTAAATAATGCATTAAGTTTGATAAATTCTTGCTTCTCAGATAGACTTCAGAAAGTCAGTGTCAATCGAACTGACTCTTCAGATGCTCCTCTATCAATGAGAGTGCCTCAAGGATCAATATGGGGACCTCTGTTCTTCTTAACATACACAAATGACCTTCCTTACTTTGCAAAAGATCTTTGTGAAATAGTGCTGATGACACTTCGTTTATTTTTAACGTTGACAGTCGAAAACATACATTTTACGACGTTAATGATCTCACAAGTGCTACATTGATTCACAACTAACTAATTGCTTTTTA
Organism: Marasmia exigua; assembly: GCA_019059595.1. NCBI lineage: Eukaryota > Metazoa > Arthropoda > Insecta > Lepidoptera > Crambidae > Marasmia > Marasmia exigua. The sequence continues at coordinate 5,472,596 of CM032479.1, read as the reverse complement.
ATGCCAAGAAAACCAAATGTTGCAAATTGGCTATGCCCAATGTAAGGCAGGTAATAGGTAGGCAACTAACATCATTATGAATAATGAACATATTGAAGTTATTAATTCGACAATTTTCTTAGGAATTACACTGGGCTGCCAAATTGCTGCCTTGGCGGGAAGATCGTAAAATGTCATATGGTCTTTTATTGTGGGGGTCTGCTGCTGAGATACTATTTAAGTATTGCAGAAGAGGGCCATCCGCTCCTTATACAACCTTTAGTATGGTTGAGTGAAATGATGGCTGACACATACGTCATACTTAAGAACAGGTGCCACCTTTGAGGACTGGTCTGCTTCGGCTTACCTCACAATATTTATTTTATTATTTCCTTTTTATTTTATTTTGTGTAACAATTAAATTGTATTGCTTAGTACGACGAAGACACAACATTGTATGAAAGTTTGGCGATTAAAAAGAGTAACTGGCGAGTTTCTTGCCGGATCTTCTCGACCAGAAACAACTTTCCGAGCCGGTAGTAGAATCGCATCTCGTGGTTCGAATCCGTGCATGTATCTCTGGAGTTTTAAAATATACGATATGTTAACGAGTATGTGCGTATTTCTTAAGCTCGGCGGTGAGGGAAATCGTCGCGAGGAAACCTGCAATTACAATTTGGAAAGTGTTCCGAGGATCTGTTCTGCCTTAGGTATTCCAGCTGTAAATTTTCACCACCGTACGTCTAAAAGCTAAATTCCACTAGGTATAGGTTTCTCACATCATTTCTTACGTAACTGTGGAACCAGCTGTCATTGGTGGTGTGGTCGAATTGTTACAACCTAGTGACAGAGCTTATTCCTTCCCTTAGAGCCGGCAACGCTTTGTGATGCCTTGCGTGTCGCAGATATCCATTCGGCGGCGGTGAAGGCTTACCATCAAGTGTGCCGTCTGTCCATATGTCATTCTCATTCCCGGCGTAAAAAGACGTCGCCCCGAAGCCCACGGTACGCTTGGACCAGTATTCAGGATTTGGGGAATGTAGTAATTAGGTACAATGAAGCGACAGCCGTCTGACATTCGCAACCCTTTAACAGCGGAACGAGACCAACTTAATCAAGGTCACACAATGCAGAAACTATCCAAAACGTGCAGATTTCCTTACGACGTTTTGCCTCACCACCGAACTAATGGTAGGAATATGCACATATATTTTAAAGTTCCAGTGGAGCATGCTCGGATCCTAACCACGACTCGCCGAATGGAAGGCGCATTCTTATCCACTAAGCTACCATCGCTCAGTTTCTTGCTTTCTTAGTATACAAAAGAGATTACCGGCGGGAAGGGGCATGATTTCTTTCCCATTAGGCCTCTCCTGAAGGCATCACCCATGAAGGTATCGTTGGCCAGCAAATGGCATAACTCGCCATGTAGCTCGATAAAGCTGGGCTTGTACACGTTCGATAAGAACTGATAGTAGTAGAAGTCGACCTGTAAATCAATTAATCAAAAAGTTAATAATGCTATCCACTTTTCTTCTTATCGTATGAGTGGAAATTTAGGTTTTCGATCGAGAGTTACTACAACGAATCCGACGAACGAGAATATACCTGTCGCATCCAAAAAGTAAAAGTACCTTCCACGTTCTGTGCGTCTCAAAGAACGTGAAACGTAAAATGGACGGGTCCATCGTGCGTGTAGTTGTTCAGGGCTTTAGAACATGTCAGTAGATTTGTTGAGGACGTTGGGGCTTACTTATAATAAGTATTTTTAACAAAATACTGTAAAAATACTACATATTTGCCCGCATGAGCAAGCAGATTACGATAGTCAAAGTCAAATAATTCTTTATTTGCATAGGCTTGTACACAGCACTTACAAATCGTCATACATTTGAATGACTTAAAACTATTTATAAGTACTTATGTATAATTTACATGTTAATACAATATGTTGATACATAAACTATACTAAAGAAATAAATAAACATAATGCGATTCTACCACCGGCTCGGAAAGTTGTTTCTGGTCGAGAAGATTTATTTATTTATTTAATGGTTTACCAACATTTGTAGAGTCAATCATGCAGTTGGAAATACATAATATACTTATAACTAAGAGTACAAAATCTAACAGGCAAACACTACATGCTATAATCAGTGAGCTAGGACAGAATGTTCACAAATGTTTTAATTAATGGGCAACCCATGGATCTGACGGCGAAATTTATGAATAGATGCACCAAAAACGTCAAAGTCAGTGCTATACTTGTTATATATTTTACATAGTCTAAAAATCTATTTGGTGACTGGGCCACTAAAGGTATATACATAAGCAGAAGAAAATTGTTTGAATTATATGACACTAAGGCTAATTCATGTGATCCTACAGTAATAGAATATGTGAAAAACTATTCTAAATGCTTCAAGAAAGTATGTGCTGTTGCAAAATCAAACTACATTAAAAACAAAATAAGTAAAGCAACTAACAAAATTAAAATCACATGGAATATCATAAACAAAGAGACTTGTAAAAACAAAACACAAGGTCTCTCTAAAAATCAATGGCAAACAACTTGTTTTTGATGCTGATGTGGCAAATGCATTTGAGTCTTTTCTCACTAATATACCAGTGACAACGACAAGTACATTAAACTCAAGTTCACATCTTGCTGTCTCCTTGCTAAAGGCAGAAGTCGACGAATGTAAAACACCTTTCAGATTTACCCATGGAACCTAGGATAATAGTTAAAACTTTTAAAGATCTGAATATAAAAAAACTGAAGATCTTTGGGGACTATCCGTAGACATTTAAAAAAATATAATACTGCATATCGCACCCCATTTGGCAATGATATTCAACAGATGGGTTGACGAAGGCCAATTTCCTAACTTAATGAAGTATAGCAAAATCATACCGTTTTTCAAATCAGGTGATAAAAGTAACCCTTCTAACTTTAGGCCTATTTCCATATTACCAGCTCTGAGTAAGATTTTTGAAAAAGTCATATTCGTTCAGTTGCTGTCTCATTTTAAAGTTAACGACCTGCTTCATAATAAACAATTTGGGTTCACTAAAGGTAAGTCAACAACTGATGCAGGAGTTGCACTTATCAAGCATATTTTTGATGCATGGGAAAACAAGCAGGATGCTGTTGGTGTATTTTGTGACCTATCGAAAGCATTTGATTGTTTTACGCACCAAACATTGTTGTTAAAATTAGCTCATTATGGTGTATCCAAGATTTCACTAAGTTTGATAAATTCTTATTTGTCTGATAGAATGATAGAATTCAGAAAGTAAACATTAATGGGACATATTCTACAGGCACTCCTCTATTGATGGGAGTGCCCCAAGGATCGATATTAGGGCCTCTGCTTTTCCTAACATATATAAATGACCTTCCCTACTTTACACAAGATCTTTGTGAGGTAGTGCTATTTGCTGATGACACTTCGTTGATGTTTAGTGTTGACCGACGAAAAAATACGTTTGACGATGTAAATGACACTCTGTCACAAGTTCTCCATTGGTTTACCACTAACAACTTACTTCTTAATGCTAAGAAAACTAAATGTGTAAAATTCACAATGCCCAATGTAAGACAGGTCAATACTAACATCACTTTGAACGTATTAAAGTCATTAATTCAACAGTTTTCCTTGGCAATACCATGGATGCCAAATTGCAATGGGGTCCTCACGTCGCAGCCTTGGCGGGAAGACTTAGTTCCGCCGCGTATGCGGTTAAGAAGATTAGATATCTGACCGATATTGAAACCTCGAGATTGGTTTGAAAATGAAAATGAAAAAATATTTATTTCCAACAAAATGATGTTACATTCCAAGATAGATTATAATTATAAAGGACAATGTATTCTTACACCAAAACATTTTGTTGCTTACAAAATGTCCAGTTAGATTACCTTTGGTCCTCACACTAGGATAACCTGTATCGTGAGGGCCTGGCATGCGATTAACATTTATTAAGATTAAGGCGCTCTTGAAAACATAGTGCTAATAGTCATAATAAATTATATATATATTTTGTGTCTTTATGTATGTGTATGTGTGTATATATATTATATTATTTAAAAGTACATAATTATTAAAAGGATACATACTAGTATAATATAAAAAGTTATAATATAAGATTAATAAGTAGTGACTATTACATTGCAATTAGTCACGCTTCCATAATAATACTGTCTCATCATATGTTTATGTTTTTAATCAGGTTTTCCGTATCATCATAACTTAATGTCATCAGCCATTCTTGAATAATATTTTTAGCCTTCCGCGTAGGACACTTCATAATACTACAATGCTTTAGGTCTTTATTGTAGACTCCATTCTCTGCAATGATCCCGAAACGCTTCGCGAACGTGGAGCGAGTCGCGGGTGTTTTTAGTTTGACGACACGCTTTTGTGTCAAAACTCGTAGTCAGCTGATGTAATAGTTCTTCTATGGGCTGCAAGAGCAAGCTTTAGTACATATAGCTGTCGTACAGTCAACACCAAACTGTCTTTATAGAGCAATGTTGTTGGGTACCGAAAACGTTTCCGGAACATTACTTTGAGCACAGAGCGCTGTGCTCTCTCCAGTTCAATCAGTACTGTTTTAGCAGCCCCACCCCAGCAGGAGTTACAATATACAAGCAGGGACTGGCAAAGTGCATAATATACTGTTCTCAGCGTGTCCTGAGATCCGGAATCGCGTATTTGTCGCATGATGTGAATTAATTTGCGGACCCTTACCGATAACAAGCCAATATGCTGTTTAAAGTTTAAATTATGATCTAATTGTACCCCAAGATATTTAACTACGTTTGTCCCTTGTATGCTACGACATTCACACGCCCTACGATTGTTTGGGGAACATGTATGAATTTTAAGATTTTTCGGCATATGTGACGGGGGCGCGGATTTCCGTGTTTTATGAAAACACAAAAATTTAGTTTTGTCTGCGTTTAGTGTCAACAGATAATTCTGCAACCAAACTGACAATTTTGATAAGCTTTGTTCCACAACGGAGAATACATTGTTCCACGTGTCACTGCGATAAATTATTGCAGTGTCATCTGCATAGCAGATTATTTCGGCGTTTGAAGATTGCTGGCTCTGTATTTCATTCAGGTATAAAATAAATAGGGACGGTCCAAGTATGCTTCCCTGGGGAACTCCAAACTCCAACTTTTGTGGGTCACTGAAATGTTGGCCAACCCTCAAACACTGTCTTCTTTCCGTGAGGTAGCTTTTAAACCAATTAAGGGAAATCCCTCTTATTCCCGTGTTTTCTAACTTTTTAAGTAATATCGGAATGGAGACAGTGTCAAAGGCCTTGGCCAGATTCAGGAACACACCAACGCATTTCTGGTTACTATCCAGTTCTCTAGATACAATGGCAGTTAGCAGGGAAACTGCGTCTTCTGTGGACCTACCTCGCCTGAAGCCAAATTGCCGTGAGAAAAAAATGTTCCGCGATTCCAGGTAAGTGGTGAACCGCTTATTTGCCAGATTTTCTAGCAGCTTCGAAAATACGTTTAGTAAGGAGATAGGGCGGTAGTTGCTAGGAGCGTCTTTGGGTCCGCTTTTGTGTATAGGCGTTACTATTGCCATTTTCCACAATGACGGGAAAGTCCCCGTTGTGAAGCTCATATTGAAAATGTCAGTCAGAGGTACCACTATGTGTTCTTTAATTTCTTTAATGAACTTGTTGCTTAAACCATCTACACCCGGTGCTTTTTCATTTTGAAGTTGCGAAATTAGTTGATCAACCTCTAAGACGTCCGTAGGCTGCATAAAAAAGGATTGTAGCGGCTTTTCACCTGAACTTATATTGCTTGCTAGCTCATGTTCATTTTTGTCAATAAGCTTTAGTGTGTCATTAGCAAGTTTACGTCCGACTGTTGCAAAATATTTATTGCAGACATTTAGAGACTCGCCCTCGTTATTTGTGCCTAGTACATGCAATAAATCAACGGGATCTTTGTTAGCAGCAGACAGGTGACAAATTTCCTTTACTACCTTCCAAAGTATTTTCGGATTGCCTTCACTTTTTTTAAGTACTTCCTCGTCGTGTAGTTTTTTTAACTTGTGTAACAGGTCAGTAAGATAATTTCTGTACCTTTTATAAGATATTTGTATTATTTCGTTATTAGGGTACTTCTTTGACCGACTGTGAAGTTTATCGCGGTGCCTCATGCATCTCATTAAACCTGGAGTAATCCAACTTTTTAAATTGTATTTAGATCTAATAATCTTAACAATTTCTGAGTTCGCGTTAATAGTTGAGGTCAGCTTTTCTGTAAAAATGTCAACCGCGGTATCTACGCTGTCTGCCATTGTTATGTCCAACCAGTAAGTTTGTGATAGTTCTCTTTTGATAGCGTCGATGTTGTACTTCCGAACTTGACGTTTAGAAGGGTTACGTTTTTTGTGGTGAAGGGCAATGCCTGCGATGACTATGCGATGGTCAGTAATACTAGAGTCACAAACAATTCCCAAGTTATGTGTAGGTGATTTCACAAAAATATGGTCGAGGCAGGAGTTATTCCTTGTTGGGCGTGTTATTGTAGGCGTTAGTCCGTGTTCAGCGTTAAGGCACATATATTTTGAGCTTAAACTGTTTTCTTCATTGTCCAAAATATTAATATTGATATCGCCCGCAATAGCTAACCGAGGTCTATTACTATAAGCTGTAAGTTGTGTTTCTAAGTCAGCCAAGAAAACATCAATATGTCTAAAGGAAGGGGACCGATAAATGCCGAATATTGTAATTGTGTTCGGAATTTCAATTATTAAACAATCAGCTTCCCTGAAACAAGGCTCTGAGACTGTTGCGTTCCAGTTATTTCTCACATACGCTACAACTCCGCTGTTTTGGTTAATAATTTTATGGGTTCTATACGAAGTATAGCCGGAGATCATCGGAATAAGTGACATTTCATTTATACGGCACTACACAAGAATGATTATATCAAATTTTATACCAGAACGTTCAAAATTTGCAAGAAAATCTACGAAATTCTTTTGGATACTTCTAATATTAAGACTCAAAATTTTTAATTCAATATTATTGGCTGATAAAATCAAACTTACCTCCTCAATTTCTTCCACTTCGTGGCAAATAGTCTCAACAGAATCTATTTCATTAAAATTATTTTGCATTGTAACTACTGGTTAAAAAAGAATAAAATTTTAAATAATATTGATATGGGAATGGTTTTGATTCTGCCACAATTGTGTAAGAAATAGCAGTGGAATTAATAAGAATTGTCGAGATGATGATAACGATTTTAAATATTGAAACCTGGTATTTATTCCAAGTTTGGGGTGAGTGAGGGTTTAATTGTAGTGTGTTTTTTGCAATGTATAAATTAACTATAGATAATGATAATATATAAAAAAAATTAAACAACAGTTGTAAAAAATAAGAAAAAATATAAGTTACGGTTAGTTTAAAAAACGGCAACGGCCTTGCTCGCAGGTTATTCTCCAGTATTTCCAGCCGGGTTGAAGATTCTGTGGAGGTCCTCCTGAGTGGCGATGTGTATTGCAGGTTTTCCCTGACGTTGACGTACGTAGATCTTGCCGTTGTTGCACCAACAATGATCGTATCTATTCTCTTTTGCGAGGGTTCGGGATTCGCGAAATAACTGCCTATTTTCTTTAGTCAGTCTCTCATTAAAGTAGATTTTGGACGAAGGGCCAGATATTTTAAGATCATTACTGTTTAGATTACGCGTTGACTTTGAAGCTTTTAGAACGTCAACGCGTTTTGTACGTTTCAGGAAACGGGCCAAAACTGGGCGAGGGAATTTAAGTCCATCACGAGTTGACGCAATCCGACGTGGCCCCACGCGAGCCAACCAGTCGATGTCCTGTTTGCCTATCTCCACTCCCATTTTTCTACCAGCCTCACAGATAATATCGGGTAGATTTTCATCCTCTATCTCTGGAATGCCCGCTATCTCTATTTCGTTGGATAATGTGTTTTGAGCTTGGGTGTTTATTTCACATTTTAATTGCGAAATATTGGATTTTAGGACGGTTATTTCTGTCTCGCTTTTCTCCAGTTTTTTAAACGGGCATCCGTCGCCGCCATAGAAGCTCCAAGATCGTCCAGACGCTCGTGACAACGAACCAGGGAAATTGTCGCGTCTTCTAACTTTTGCTTCAGCGACGATATTTCCTTTGTCAAATTGCGAATTTCCGAAGTTAATTCACTGACCTCAAGGGCGTGTGTTGCAGCGTCTTTTACAGATGATGAATCCGCCTTATTACTTCTACGCAGAGTGACATTTTCGCAATGGTAGCTAGAGCGGATTGGGGTCCTGCTGTTGTCTCCTGACTTCTTTTCGACTGTACAGCATGCAGGACATTTCCATGTCCGTAGATCAGTAGAGTTGCAGGGAACGTTTGCGCACAGGCTACAATATGTTTTCCCACATCCCGTCACACTGCAACTGTATTTTACCGCACCTTTTAGTATTACAACTAGGCAACCGTCGCATTTCATTATGACTCCGTCGACTTGTTTAGAAAAGAATTGAGCACGTAGCAGGCGGAGTGTTACCGGTTCGGTTACGTCACCTAGGCGCAGGCGCAGGCGTTAGAAAGAGTCAAAAATTGCAACTCACTGTTCTCGCGGGGCTGAAGTGGTGGTCGCCCCGCTCGCTTCTCGTTGCCGTGTCCTTGACTAATATTTATTTTGTTCCGAGGTGATTCTTGCTGTTGTTTGGGAGTTTGGTCCGTCTGTAGTTCTAGCGTAGCAGTGAATTTGGCGTACGGTTTGTCAAATATTTTTACGTAAAAATTGATAGCACGTCCGCTTTCGTTCGAGCGCAGAGGCGAAGAGGTTTATTTTAGTTATTTTCATAGTGTAATGTCTTATGGTCTCTTGTTGTGGGGGTCTGCTGCTGATATACAGACTATATTTGTATTGCAGAAGAGGGCCATCAGCTCCATATACAACCTTAGACCTCGCGATTCGCTAAAAGAATTATTTAAGAGCATTAACATCTTAACCGTAGCTTCTCAATATATTTTAGACTGTATTTTGTACGTGCGAAAGTGAACATAGATATTTTTTCGAAAAAATCTGATTGTCATGGTTTTAACACTAGAAATAATCACAAATCTGAAACTTCAAAAAATGTATAATTCATTTGTTGGTCTAAGTATTAAAATGTACAATAAGTTGCCACAAAATGTTATTGAGTTACCAACGCTTAAATATAAATCTCACGTGAAAGCCTGTTTAATGAGTAAAGGATACTATAAAATTGTAGACTAGCTAAATGATAAGGATTCATGGACATAATGACCTCCATGCCTGCACACTTGTAGCATTTTCATATATATTAACGGAAATTATTTATAGTATATAATTACTCATTTTTAATAAATTAGGCTTAGCAGCATTTATTACTGTATAAAAATTGATTTATATTGATTATTCAATAATTGACAAGATGCTAACCACCAACTATTGTACTATTGTACGTCCTGCAGTTTATTAGTTTTGGATTAAGTAACTACTACTCTTTGTGACCTATGAGGGGAATCTAAGAAGTCATGCCCACTCAAATGTCTCTGAGGTGGTGGCGCTATGTGGCGGGTCATTATATTCCCTCTAATATGGTTGAGTGAAATGATGGCTGACACATACGTCATACTTGTGAACAGGTGCCACCTTTGGGGACTGGTCTGCTTCGGTTTACCTCATAATATTTATTTTATTATTATTTTCTTTATTTTATTTTGTGTAACAATTGAACTGTATGGCTTGGTATGATGATGACACAACATTGTATTAAAGTTTGGCGATTAAAAAGAGTAACTGGAGAGTTTCTTGCCGGATCTTCTCAACCAGAAACAACTTTCCGAGCCGGTGGTAGAATCGCATTATGTTTATTTATTTCTTTAGTATATTTTATGTATCAACATATATATGTATAAACATGTCAATTATGCATAGGTACTTATAAATAGCTTTAAGTCATTCAAATGTATGACGATTTGTAAGTGCTGTGTACAAGCCTATGCAAATAAATAATTATTTGAATTTGAATATAAATTATTGTGCATAGCTGATTTGAACTTCCTAATAATAAAGACTAAATAGTATACTGAAGACTAAATAGAATACTGAAGACTAAATAGTATACTGAAGACCAATTTATGCGCTAAACATACAATAAAAGCAATTAATTCTTATGCGATCCCTATTCTTACATATTCCTTTGGCATAATAAAATGGACGAAAACAGAGCTTAAAAATATACAACGCAGTATTAATACAACTATGAAGAAGAATAGAAAGAACCACCCGAGATCCTGTATACAAAGACTAACTCTCCCTCGCGCCGAGGGAGGAAGAGGCCTTATAGACGTCACGAATCTTCATATTAAACAGATAACCAACTTACGTACATACTTCCATCACAAAAATACAACATCTCCGTTACACAAGGCAATTGTTGCAAATGATGACCACCTTACACCTCTCAACTTAGCTGATAAAATGACTCAATCCAATGAGGCACAGACAGACCGACAGACAAAACTGCAACAATGGGCCCAGAAAGCACTCCATGGTATACATCTCCACGACTTACGCCAAGCCAACGTCGACTTAACTCCGTCGAACGAGTGGCTTAGCCGAGGATAGTTATTCCCGGAGACAGAAGGGTTCATGTTAGCAATACAAGATCAAGTTATAGAGACATGAAACTAAAATATAAAAATATAAAGTTTATTGGTACAAATTGTTACAGCTGGTATCTTAGAAATAGGTACAAGATATTGGCAACATAATAATAAGATACGGTTGAACGTTAACGGCTGTACTAGTTTTTTTATAAACTGTATGACAGTCGTTAGCGCCCTCCACCGAAATTTACAGGTCTAGGTAAGTTATAGCCATCTATATATATATATATTTCCTAATTAATTATTATTATATATATATATATACTTTCTTTTATTCGATATTTAACATGAAGTTCTAAATAATCAGAATGTGTGTGTGTGTGTGTGTGTGTGTGTGTGTGTGTGTGTTATGTGTGTGTTTGTGTGTGTATGTGCGTGTGAATGTATGTATTAGGTGTGTTCGTGCGAGCGAGAGCTGTGTGTTTGTAATTATGCGACTGTTATGTGTTTGCCCTAACAGAAGTAGAAAACAAAGATATGTAAATTCAGTTACGTAGTATTATAAGATAGACATTCTCAAGAGCTCCTCAGTTTCCTCATATGTTAGCCCCTGCAACCACTGGCGCAATACCAGTTTACAATTCCTTAAGTTGGTGCTAAAAATGTTGAGTTCTTTATTAATTTTATTATAAAGTTGAGAACTTTTAATATAGTGTTGCCTGCCAGCTAGGGCAGTTCTGTAAGGGACGTGTTCACATACTCTGTACCTTATCCGTCGGCCCACATGCTGAACACCATCTGTCATCGGGAGCGACCGATGTCTTCGGAGTATAATTGAGAGCACATAGAGCTGCCTGGTGGTAAGTACCTCACAGTCTTTGTACAGATCAATCAGTTGGGTACCGGAAATGCTTTTTTGTCATCACTTTTAAGACAGCTCTCTGTGCCCGTTCCAGTTTTGAGAAGTGAGTGGAACAAGCACCTCCCCAGGATGGAATGCAGTAGGTGAGGATCGACTGAACTAGAGCAAAATACACAAGCTTTAGGGTTTTATGGTCAGCTGAATTTCTTAGTTTTCTAATAACTGGAATGATTTTACGAACGCGTGCCACCATGCTGTCTATTTGTTTAGTCCAGTTTAAAGTGCTATCAAGTACTACTCCTAAGTATTTGATGGAATCTGTTCGTGTTATTGCCATGCATGCGCAGTTGGAATTTGAGGCATCACAGTGATGTATTTTTATATTAAAGGTAGCATCATCATAAGTGGGCTGACCCCTATTGGAAGCAGCGAATGTTATGTATTTAGTTTTTAGAATGTTCAAGGTAAGAAGATTTTTACTAAGCCAAGATGATATAGCGCGCAAAGAATCCTCCGTCCTACGTTTGGCACCGTCCCAAGTAATGTCTCGAACCAACAAAACTGTATCATCCGCATATGTAATGATACGACATTGTGGCAATGTAAAGCGACATAAGCTATCTATGTAGATAAGGAATAATGTCGGTCCTAAGACACTTCCTTGAGGTACGCCATAGGACAAGTACTTGTCATTACTAGTGAATGTGTTTATTTTAATACATTGTCTGCGTTTAGAGAGATAGTCTCGGAAGATGTTCAGAGCTAATCCTCGGATGCCAATCTCTTCCAACTTTTGAACTAGAATGGGGATAGAAACAGTGTCAAAGGCTTTTGATAGATCAAGAAAGGTTCCTATGACTTTTGATTTACTGTCTATATTTTTGGCTACAAAGTCTACTAAATTTATAACAGCGTCTTCAGTGGATAAGCCACTTCGAAATCCGTATTGATTATCCGATAAAATGTTGTATTTGTTCATATAACTAATAAGTCTTTTATTAAGAACTTTTTCTAGGATTTTAGACAGAGAAGTGAGTACAGATATAGGCCTATAATTATTGACATTGCTTCTATCGCCACTCTTGAAAATCGGATGCACCACAGCCTTCTTAAAGGCGTCTGGAAATATGCCTGTCTTTAGGCAAAGATTGCAGAGATAAGTAATGGGAGTGGTAAGGGTATCAGTGGCGGCCTTTAGTACAGCAGAGGAAATTCCATCATAACCGACCGCAGAATCTGCCCTAAGATTACTTATAATATTTTTAACTTCCGCCTCATCAGTATCTGTTAGGGCCATAGAGTTGCCTAGGTTATTTTTTGTCGATGTATAAGAAAAAGTAGATTGTAAGTGTAGGTTTGCGGGAATTTTAGATGCCAAATCTGGGCCAATATTAACAAAAAAATCATTCACTTGATTAATTGAGAGGTTAGGATCTTTAGATGTGTGTAATAGCTCAGTGGAGGGAGGCAAAGGAGAGTTCAGATGCGTAAGGTTTTTGATAATTTTCCATGTCTCTTTATGGTTATTTTTAGCCTGTAGGAACTGATTATGCTCGTATGCGTACTTTAATTTCTTAAGAATCTTATTGCAAAAATTGCGATAGCGAACATAAGTAATTTTTGTTAGTATGTTGTTAGGGTTACTTTTAGATTTCCTATGTAAGCGATCACGATTACGGATACATCTAAGAAGTCCAGGTGTGATCCATGGTTTTACTATGCGTTTCCTACAGGAAATTTTGACAGAACTAGTATTTTGCACAACACACGTAGAAATCTTAGAAATTAAGAGGTCTGCTGTAAGGTTAGGATCCTTAGTGTCAGTTACTGTTGTGAAGTCAGTTTTAGCGAGATCGGTTGCAACATTTTGTACATTTAGTTTCAGCATGGTTTTATGATACGTCGTATGATGATGTGTGTATATTACCGATAGGACAGGAAGATGGTCAGTAAATGTGGCATTCGAAACAATAGTGGTCGTTTTATGTCTAGTTTTTAACATGACGTGATCAAGACAAGCGTCGTCATGAGTAACGAAATTGTGTGCTGGTAGTAATCCATGCGAAGCCAAGAGGTTTAAATAGTTGTCTGGTTTAGGTTCTCTTTTATCAGAGATAATGTTTATATTTAGGTCACCAATAATAGCGATATTATTAAAAGAAGCCACGGATAGCAGCACATCATTCAGAGAATCTAAGAAATTGTCGATGTTTTTGTTAAATGGAGATCTATAAATACCTATCACTGCAATGTCATTCTTGAAACATAGTTTTAAGCAGCTAGCATCCTTTAAGTTCACTACAGAAACCTTGCACTTTATCTCCGATTTTACGTACATAATTACCCCATCGTTCTGGTTGTGCCATTTTGAGCGGTGGGAAGTGTAACCCTGTAGGGTTGGAATATTATCAACCTTACTCAACCAGCATTCCGTAAGAATAATTATGTCGATAAGCATGTTTAACTCCGTCAAGAAAACACAGAGTTCATCAAAATTTTTATTTATACTCCTTATGTTGGCGTGAACTATCTTTAATTGCTTTTTGTTTGTGTTAATGTGAGATGCGCATTCATGAGGGGAGCATGTTAATGAGTCAAAAGAGTTAAGTCGATCTATATCATCACTTATTAAATTTATATCCATTGTTAAGCTAATTTGACTTTAATGGTGCATTTTAAGGTTGCGTTTGAGGCTCTTGTTATATTTAATTTAGACAGTTTAAATTTTTTCAGTAACACAGGTGGGAGGGTAAAAACACTTCTGAGGGAGAGTGAAAAGTGTAAATTCATTAGTGAAAGGCACGCAAAGGGTGGTAATTGTAGGTTGTGAATCAGTGTGTGTGTGTAGTGTGGTTCAAGTGTATAGAGTATTATATGTAAATAGAAAGTACGAGCAGGGTAAGTAATAAAATTAACACAGGACCAATAAATCCTGTAGTCTAGTCATGCCTTTTTGTTTTGCAACCCAGCCAGATCCGCCTCCGAATCAACGCGAATGAGCTTGTCGCCCTCTCTTTTTCGGAGAAAGACTCTAGAGTGGGAGACCCAGCAGAACGTATAGTCATTGGAGCTAGCAAAATCTCTGGCTAAGAAGAACAATCTTCTTATTTTAGGTGTAAGATTATCGGAGATGAATATTGGCTGAGATGCACCTTTGATATGTATATGCTCCGTACTAAATCTATTCCCCTTGTGAGAGCTATTGAAGCTCTTCAAGCTTTTTAGCAGTTTTTCTTTGAGTAGAACACTACGTAAATTGCATATGATGGGCTTCTGTGTTGGTGATTTCGAATTAATTCGAAAAATATCGCAGACATCCGATGCAGACGCATTTACATTCAGGCCGGACGATATTTTCGTGAACACTTCTAGTAGGTCGTCCTTGCTTTCAGTTTTAGATACGGGGACATTTCGTATCTCCACACTGGTGCATCTATTTTGTCGTTCTAGTCCCTCAATCTTGTCTTCAAGTATATGAATGTATGCGGCGCTCTCATGTTGCTCATTTTCGATTTTCTTAATTTTTTCTCTCAATTCTGAATTCTCCTTTAGGATAAATTCCATAGATGTTTGTATATCATCATTTTGCTTTCTGATTTCATCAGTTGCTGCTTGCAGAGAGTTTAGCTTCTCTTCTTGTTGCTGTTTCACCCCGGCGATAGAACCCTGAAGGGCTTCCAGTTTGCGATCTTGTTCGGTTTTGAGTACGTTTAGGAGATTTCTAATGTCATCCATGAAATCAATCATGGCTTCATCCTCTCTTACACGTTTTGACCTTATTGTCACCCCGCTGAGATCGGGTTCCGATTCACTACGGGGGGGAGAAGCAGTGGAGGGAGGTGGTGTTCGCTTTAGCGGCATGTTGTTTCGGAGTACTAGGAGTTCAGAGATTGATAGGAAATTGTAGTTCTTATTTAAGTGTTATTGTCAACGTCACTTTGCACTTTATTACAGAATCGGCGCACCAGGAGATCATATATACAAAAGGTATGCAAATAGTTTCACTTATTATGTCGTGGTAAGACCTCTTTAAGTTTTAGTTTTTGTTCTAAAATTACCAGGGAAGCATATACACACCGCTGTAAATTGTTGTTCTAATTGCTTTAGTTATAATTTTAAAAAATCAAAAACTCCCGCCAATTAATTTCATACGTTTCGTGTCCGTTTTCTACTAGGCGCGCAGATATCCGAGGAGTTCGCTATTGTACTTGCGGTTTGGATGTGAGCGGGCACCGCCGTGTGTGTGATCGACGCGCAGTTGAGAGAATGTAGCTGTCCTTGTTCCACCAGTAGCGCACTTATATGCGTACACGCCGTGATGCGCGTGCGACTGTTTACTCCGGCACTAGTACTCGTTAAGCGATACTCTTACTGACTTATGCACTCCTATTTTTTGCGTTAGATTTAATTTAGTAATTTTGAATATGTTATTTTTAATAAAATTCACAAATAGTTTTAAGGCACGTCTGCTCGTAACCGAGGTCCGGAGGGAGGGCAAAAATATATTATCCGAACTCCAAACTTACCGACTGACTTGTGTAGAAAATGCAATAGCGCTTCAGAAACGATCCAACATATAACCGGTGCATGTAAATCCATAGTCCAAACACACTACAAACACAGGCACGACCAGGTCGCTAACGTTATCCACCAAAATCTTGCAACAATGCACAGTCTCATCACTCAACCCCCTTATTATAAATACACCCCAGCAACTGTCCTTGAAAATACCACACACAAATTGTACTTTGACCGAGCAATACTGACCGACAAGACAATACACTATAACAGGCCTGATCTCGTGCTAATTGACAATAACAGTAAAACTGCATTCATAATTGACAGCGTGATTCCCAACACCCATAATTTACAAACTACAATTTCAGAAAAGCTGACAAAATATACAGACCTCAAAGATGAAGTGAAGAGAATGTGGAAATTACAGAATGTTAAAATAGTTCCCATAGTGTCATCCACAACTGGAGTTATCCCACACCAACTACATCACTCAATCAATACACTTAACCTACCACTGTTACAGAAAGCTGCTATTTTAAATACGTGTAGGATTGTAAGGAATTTCCTCCAAATAGATGATGATACCCCATCAAATTCACGAGGTGTTAACCAGGCACACATATTCTCTCATTCACAGCCTTACGTCCCACAAACACGCCCAATCACACATCCACACAGATCATCACAATCAAGACTCATTACCCCCACCACATCACAATCAGATCCGTAGTGTAGGAACTGTACTTGGCCTAGGCCCGTACATTTCTGAAAAGCCAGCAAATAGCTGTGATACTCAGCATATAAAGAACATAATAATAATAATAACTTTATTGAAATATCATAAGAACAAATTAATACTTATAATCTACTTATACTTAGTGAGCAATTTTAAGTTTTGGTGCCTGAACTAGGGAAACCCTGTATCTCAGGCAAAAACAAAAAAGCTTAATTAACAAATAATTCTTAAATAAACAAACATAATATTTCATTTACAAATACTCTATCAATAAATTACAAATCACCTAATCTTACGCGAGAGTAAATAATGTAAACTTACTAAACAAACCTACTTATGACATGACCCAGATAATAACATTTTGATGAGGCTGATGATTTCATGACATACTAAAAAGCGCTTAGCTAGCATTAGGTACATACTAAGAAACACCTGACACTTATAATTATACAATATAAATATAAACAGAAAACAATTTAAAAATACGAGTATGAGCTAATAAACGTAACTCTTCTTCTTCTTCTTTGCCTGTTCCCACTTTAGGTGGGGTCGGCTCTCCTTATCCTTCTGCGCCAGGACAATCTGTCCTGGGTTGTCGGGTCAGGTAGTTGGAGCTTCTTGACTAGGTTGGCTGTACTGGTCCACCAGGTCAAGGGCGGGCGTCCCCTTCCTCTCTTGCCTTCTGGGATTGCCAGTGCTTTCTGGACCACATGCTCGCTGTCTCTCCGCATGACGTGGCCGTACCATCTGAGACGTGTTTCGGTGAGCTTTTCCTGGACAGGGGTGACTTTGAAACTACCTCGGACGTATTCGTTTCGAATTTTGTCCAATTTAGTTACTCCGCCCGACCACCTAAGCATCTTCATTTCGGTCACATGTAGTTTCTGAGCATGTGTTTCCTTCACAGTCCAGCATTCAGCCCCGTAAAGCATCGCTGGTCTTACTGCTGTCTTGTACACCTTTCCCTTAGTTCCCATGGGCATGCGCGGGTCGCATAAAACTCCAGTAAGTGTGCGCCATTTTCGCCAAGCAACATTTATTCTGTGGGATACATCAGCTTCGACATTTGCATCTTGCGTTATTACTACAAAGAATAATAATAAAAAAATACAAAAAAGCTAATAAACGTAACTAATTACCTTTATTCTAATTAAAGGCGCTCTTAGGCGCCTTCATAGTCTATAGTATTTATATAGCGTTTTTCGGCTATCTTTTTAGCGGGGCACTCATCGTTACCTGTTTTGTGATTGCACGGCTTCTTGAAATGCAGACAAGTAGCACATTTAGGTGGCTCGGACTTCTTCGTGCAGTCTTTCAGGACGTGGCCTGACTCACCACAGTGGCCACAGATGTTAGTCTCCTTCAGGCAGGTCTTGGCCGCGTGGCCATACTGTTGGCACTTAAAGCACCTTGTCACGAGTGTAAAGTCTCTCACTGGGCATGAGGACCAGTTCACGAAAACTCGATTCTTTATGATTAGGGCCTTGCGTATAAGCGCTGGGACTTCCAGTATGTAGTTGCAGGTCTCGGCGTCTTTTTTTCCCGATTTGTGACTCACTCGAATGTTGGTCAAGAAAGTCTCAAGTGTCACCTCTGGAATATTTCCGGCCAAGTTTTGCTGGTATAAGCAGTTGAGGACTTCCGCTTCCTGCATACTTGTGGGCACTCCAACTACAACAATCCTGGGCTTCCGCTTCTGAGGTTCATTCACCGTAAGGCCAGAAGTGGTGAGCTGCGACGACTGCTTCAGTTTTTCAATATCGTCTCTCGTGTCCGTGCTGATAATAACCCCTCCGTTTTTGGTTTTACGGAGGCCTCTCACATGTAACTTCATTTCCTCGGGCCTGATTAATTTTTGGACTAGGATTTTAGTCTCTTCGCTCGAAGTCTGCTTGTCTGTAGGGTATATTGCTACTGAGCTTAGTTTATTGGGCTGAATAAAGTTATTTGGGCTTTTTTTGACCATGTCAGCGAAGGAAATTGTGTCACTTGCTGGTTTAGTGCGCACTTCGATAGTTTTTTCAAGTTCATTAAGGCGCTGTGAGAGGTCTACTTTTTCTTTGAGGGCTAAAAGGGTTGTATGGGTCTGGATGGCCTTAAGCTTCAAGGACTGGTACAGCACGGCAATTTGCGAGGTCCCATTGCTTACTTTTCGGCATAAGTTGCTGATTTTTACCTTTTGGTCACAATTCAGCTTGCCTTCCACTGAGACGGTACATACCTCCTTAAGGCAGTTCTCGATGTAGGCCACCCAGTTCTGTGGCTCAGATGTAGTGACAGCTTCCGGGGGGTCATAGTCTTGTTGGGAGGGCGCGGGGTCTGCTGACGGTTGGGGCGCGGGGTCTGTTGACGGGCGGGGCGCAGGGGTAGGTGGTGGGCTACGGCACGTGAGCCCGCTTTTATTAAACGGGCTACCTTCCATTATTTTAGTCTATTCTAAAGTCAATCATAACACTAATAACACAATGCTAAAATTCACAACTGACACACTTAAGTCTCCTGCGCTTAGTAGGGCTACGTCGTAGGTAGGTAGGCGATATTGTAAATGAATTGTTTATTACACTAAGAAGGTCACACGCCCGAATGCATCCGCGATCTCAAAGTAAGTCTTTTTATTGTGATTGTGATTCCAACTTATTAAATACGCCAAAATTACGACAAATAATACGTTATTTGTTAAAAGGTAAGTTTGTTACGACCTTAGAATAATTCTCAGGTTACGACAAACTTACCTATTTCTTTAACAATTATTTTACTGATCTGTTTTTATGTGTTTATCTTAGTTTTGACCGTCCTAAGCCGGTCAAAGTATAAAGGGAAAGTTGTTATCATAATCAAGTCATCAATGTCGTGTTACGCGGCGGGCGGGTTTAAGGCGGTGGGGGGCAGGCGGCGCGGCGGGGCGGGCGGCGCGGGCGCGCGTTCTCATGTTACTACGAGCGCTATACTCCTTCAACTCAACTTGATACTTTAATTTTTACCATTTGTTTTGTATTTTTTTATTATTATTCTTTGTAGTATTAGGTTCCCATAAAAACATTCTTTAATATGAGTACAATAATAGCTTGAACGGATGCCAATGACTTCAAAGTCACCCTGTATAAAATGGTTGCAAATATTTTTTTTGTTTGTATTATTTATTATATTATACCAATGGAACGCCCTGTTGGATCAGTGGTTTTAGTACCGGCCGTGATCTCGGATGCTGGGGTCGCGCAAATAGTATGTTTCGAATTTTTCGAACATAAGTAGCTCGGGGTTGTGATCCGCATTTGGCAATCGTGGCGAATAAGCCTATTCCCATCATAGTAGCGATGACTTGATTGCTATGATGGAGACCTATGTCTTGCAGTGGGACAGTATATGGGCTGATACTTTACTTAACTTTTAACCAATAGACTAGTGGTTAAGGTGGGTCTATACTAGTAGAGCGCAAGATTGCCTGTGTGAGTCGGTGATGGTACTTAGGTATCTAGTGGGTGCGTGATGTGCGTATCATATAATGTTGTATTACTGTTAAGATAAATTGTGACGGTATGATTTAAAATAAATCAGCGAACGTGTGTGTGTGTGTGTATGCATTGGCTATTCAATAGACCTTTAATAACGACTGCCTCGTTGGTGCAGTGGCTAGTGCGTCGCATTATAAAGCGACGGCTGCGCTTGGGGTCCCGTGTTCGATCCCTGAGTTGCGCCAAAAAATGTTAACTGATTTTTTTCTGTTAAGTGATTCTCAGTGTCAGTTGGCGGTCTTGTACCCCCGTGCCTCGTAAAGCACGTTAAGCCGTTGGTCCTGCGCCCGATCCGGTCGTGTCACAGTGGTATCCCATCGGAATATGAGGGCAAGGGAATAGAGTAGAGAGTGCCCTTGTGTTAACGAACACACTTGAGCACTGTAATCAAAAAGCAAATATCCTGCATAAGTGGCTGATCGTTGAGATTAGCCGCCTTAGCCGAAATCGGTTTGGATCAGTGGCAGTGAACGCTGCCTCTGGAGCAAGGGTAGTGAGTTCAATTCTGTCGTGCTCGGTTCGTGCTCAGCTCCTCAAGCGTAGACCCACCTTTAGATTATGTTCTTACTGCGGGTAAACTTACATATAAGTTATTATCTACGGTGATTTTGGTTTCAACGTTCAGCCCTACATAATATACAGGATTCCTTCGCCCGTAGCGCTTGGAGGTCAGGTTGGCGAATGACAAGTATTTGGGGTTCACGTACGTAACTTTAGGATGTTCAGTGCTAAGGAACCGAATCTGAAAAAAAATATTACAACACCTTTTAAGATCGCCCTTTTCATGAGTACAGAAACGAAACAACGATTCGTTTTTGAAAAGCCATTCTGCTATTCGAAGCGAATGTAACAAATCAAGGATCCATAAAACGTTACAAAGTAAAGCCAACACGAGTTTCTATACAGTGTAAAGTATGTAGGTATAGTAACGAATAAATGCAAGAAAAACCAAAACATAGGGAAAACTTAATAGGTACACTGGGAGATTCTAGTCCAATAAGGCTCTTCGGTTCGGGCGAACGCATCTGGACCAAACCGCTTGATGTAAAACAAGCACAAACCCGATTTTTTATCAAAATATATTTATTATATATTCGGCGGCTGTTTGCAAAATTTCAAGCGGAAATTTTAACTACGCTAGATATGGCATTCGTGTCATTTCGAAAAGAATAATGATCAAATGAAAAATAAGTTCATTATTTTTATGTCCGAACATCGTACGCACCGTATCGGTTTAGTGAAAAAAAAAAATGGTTTAGTTCTATTTACTCAACATTTATTGAACTTTTTCTATATTAAAAAAAAAACTTAATATGGTTCACAGAAAACATCTACTTTTTTTACATTATAGTGGACACACGAGCAGACGGCACACCTGATGGAGAGTGGTCTCCGCCGCCCATGGACATTTGCAACGGCCGAGGTATCACGCGTTGCCGGCTCTCAAGGAAGAAATAAGGCCTTTTCTTGAAGGTCACCAGGTCGTATCTGTTCGGAAACACCACCGATGACAGCTGTTTCCCAGTTTTACTGTGCGCGGTCTCTAGTCTAGTTGTCTGACTAGGTCTTGCTATATTTGCGGAGAATATGTGTTTAAAGATTGTAGAAAATTTATATCAGAATCGGTGGGTCGGACCTGTTTTGAGTATTTTGGAATGTTTTGGGATAAAAATGAGAAGCATCGGCTTCCAATAGTGTCTGTAAATTTAAGATTGCGGAAAAGTGATAAATGCGTTTAAATTTGGAACACCGACTATTTGGCGAGTAACGCGAAATCTTCTCGAAGACTTATTTTTGTAGTTTGAACGTCTTAATTTGTAGGCTTAAAACAAAACATTGAGCTGAATGTACTAATGTACCCAAGTACTGGTTGCATCCAACGTCCAGCGCAGCGTTCACCTGACTCTTCAGTGTCTAAAAATAAATCTGGACCCTTAGCTGCTGCTGATTTTCTTACATTAGCCAAAAATTTCCTCAGCTCACTAGGGAAACCATTACAGCCGGTATTTTTGATGGCCTTCAAATTAGACGAATTACGAAAGACACTCAATTATGACCGAGTTAGAACTAAAGGCTTGGACAGTTTTTGTGTCTGTGATGCGAAATTTCGCAGAAATCTTTTTTCCAAAGTCTACACATCAGAGAAGAGCTCTGAAAAGAAGTTTTATGGAAATTAACGATTTTTTTTTAAATAAAATTTTTCTTTCGTATTTTTTCTGTTTTCTACATAGCTGAAACTCAGTAACTAGAGCTGATACTTTTTTAATTAATTATATTTTGGAAAACAGCATATCTTATGTAGTCAGCAGCAGCTAAATTTTTGTTACCAACAGATTTACTGTAGACTGGTGTTATAAAATAGTTGGGACGGGGTACGCTCAGACCATGATTCAGGATTTGGGGTATTCTTCTGGTAATTACAATGAAGCGACTGCCGTCTGACCTTCGCAACACTATAGACAGGGGAACGCGACCAACTGAATTATTACATGATTCTGAAACTATCCGAAACGTGCAGGTTTCCTCACAATGTTTTCCCTCACCACCGAGCTAATGGTAGACAAACGCATATCGATTTAAAAAATCAGTAGGTACATGCTCCCCGCATGGAAGGCACGCTCTTATCCACTTAG
Source organism: Marasmia exigua (assembly GCA_019059595.1). Lineage (NCBI taxonomy): Eukaryota > Metazoa > Arthropoda > Insecta > Lepidoptera > Crambidae > Marasmia > Marasmia exigua. Next base: position 5,449,704 of record CM032479.1, on the reverse strand, counting down.
CTACCATCGCTCTAACGTACCTTTTTCTTAACAGTTACAAAGCGTTGTTATCAATGAAAGTGTAAATTATCTTTTAATTTTTAGAAATGGTTATCTTACGTTACCTTTCTTGCGGAACATTTTAAAATATTTTCATAAACAGACATATAAAGCAAAGGAACTACAAAAATAAAGCTTAACTTCCACATTGCATTCAATCCCACTTAATATTTATGACATTCTGCTATCCCCACATAGAAACCCAATATATACGTTTAGTACTAATTGCAGCATGTAAAAAGCGGCCAAGTACGAGTCGGATTCACCCATGAAGAGTTCCGTAGCAGAAAAATCATGGTTCGCGGTTTTTTTTATTTTTAATAATTGAGTTGATTGAATGATAAGCAAATTGCTGTTTACGATTTATGACTTTTTAAAAGCAACTACTTTTTTACTTTCTACTTACTCATTCATACCAATTTTCGGTGGAAGTTTACATGGTAATGAATTCAATAAATAATAATTTAGTGGTAATGAAAAATGTGCATCCTATATTTTTTATTTTTATCATTAACTTATTCTATACCCGAAACTGGAATTCAAGACTAAAATAACTACGACAGATACGTCACTGTCAAATCTTTCAATGTCGCTTATGTCATTCTCAAATCAAGTTTTCAGGTTTTGCTAACCTCTTTGTTATATGATTATTTTCTTAGTATAAGTTGGTACTTCATGATTAGGTTTCCACCTCTCCAGTTATTAATTCGTCCAGTTTTGCACATGTTTTAGATTCTAGGCGTTAATAATTAAAATAACTCGTAAGGAAAATGGTCAAGTGATATTTTGACATAGAGGATAATCAACTGACAAGGTCAGTCAAAGTCCCAGTCACTCAATAAAACGGGGGTGTTTAGCGTTTTATCGATCTATGATTCTGCCGAGACTACTCTTAACAAAATCGCAGCTTTTAAGACTCTTAGGTACTAGCAAGTTATTCACATGTCAACTCACTCAACACAAAATAGCAGTGTTAAAAAAGATTTTTATATTAACAACATGTAAGTTCAAATGTTGTACCAAATGTTATTACTTAACACCTGAAATGACACAAGCTCAATTCCCAGTTTTCTACCAAACATTACGGATGATTAAGTTTTTATTTGAACATCTTGAATTTATGTAAAAATGAGTAAATAAAATTACTTCTTTAAGTTATAGAATTAAAATTACCAATAAATAAATTACGTCAGCGTATGTTTTTAGAATATAGGTATATACTATTGTACGATCATTTTATTGCAGTGGAAACATTGTAGTAGCTTTTTTGGTCTTGAAGTCTAGTTTCGAGTATAGAAGTTACAGGGAGGGGGCGACACATTTCACCACTTTGGAAGTGTCTCGTAAATTATATTAAAAACCTCAATATCATTTTTGAAGGCCTACCCATAGATGTTGTACGTTATTTCAGGTACTCTATACTTTATGAGAAATATAAAGTACGCGAAAATACTTTATTTCGCATGATTGCATTTGAATTTTTAAAAATGTAGTCGTATTTATTTTCCTTAAATGAAATTGGTGATACTGATTTGATACAAACAGCAAAAACTACATAGTATAAAATATGTTTTTAAACATAATGATAAAGAAAAATAAACTGTACTTTATTTTGATACTATGTACTTTTTTTCCTTACCTATATTAACGAATGTACTTTATCTGCAAAAAAAAGGTGACAACCCTACTTACAGAATACATCCTACAACAATAACACTTTTGTTTTATGTGATAGGTGGCAGACGAACAGACAGATCACCTGATGGTGAGCGATTGCCGCTGCCCATGGACACCCGCGACACCAGTACGTGAGTATCACTCCGGTCGAGCCGGCCCATTCATGCCGAAGAGAGGCTCTGCCACGGTCAAACTTACCAAGTTATAAAATTATTGTAGGTAGTTCTTATAGTTTCGGAAAAATGTGACTTTGACATACGGCTGTACGGAATGGCAGACATGTCCGCCTGTCTACGGACGTACCTACAGCAGACAGGCGGACATGCAGACGTGACGAATCCATAAGGATCCGTTATTTTCCATTTCACTACGGAACCCCAGAAAAGTTCTAGGCACGTATAATTAGATTGTAGGTTTAGAGCAATCATTTTATTTTAGTCTGCATGCACATTTCATTAATTATACGTTTCCGCTTCCGGACCTCAAATCATAGTCAAATCAAAAATCAAAAATAGATAAGTAATTTATAATGACAGCCAGCTTCAAAAATTTGTTAGCGTTAAATTGATCTATTATTAGTAATAACTGTACTGTAGCGTTCAAACCTAGCATAAATATCTGCAATAATGAGCATTTGACCATGCCGTGTGGTCCCAGGCAGAGTAGAATAGGCCACCCTCACTCTACCGAGGTGTCGTAAAAGGCGACTAACGTAAAGCTGCTGGCATGATCATCAGCACCCAGAGAAGGAAAACTCTGCATGCATTTATATCTAAACCCTCGCCAACCCGTCTGCCAAGCGTGGTGAGTATGGCAATTACCCCTCATGTAATTGAGGGAGGCCCGTGCCCCAGCAGTGGGGACTTAAATGGGCTGACGATGACGATGACCAAAGTCACTTTAAGTACAATACTTTAAGGTGCACTTTCATTTGTTGTAATTTGTTCTCGAAGTAGGTAGGTATGTATTTCGAAAATATGATTTGACTGGTAACATTAATTAGGATTTTTATGTTGATACTACGTACGTAGTCTACTACGTACCAACACAAAAAACCAAATATACTACGTACGTAGTACCAACACAAAAAACCAAATTTGTGCTTCAAATTTGAGGTGACAGCACTAGGAAAGTAGATAATTTTAGTCTTGTAATAAATCTATGGCTGGAGGATGTTATTATTGTTTGTATCTCTCCTGTGGGATATCAAAGCACGAAGGCCGGTCCTGTTGGAAGGCGTAGCTACGTGAGGACACAGATCCAGCACGAAGAGGCCCCTTTGAGATACTATAATTAAAGTGGGGATGTGTACGTACACCTAGCGGGTACTGACTCCGTCTGCATTATTGAGGAGATACAAACAAAGTTAGCACCCACCAGATGCAAGGACTATTGCAGATAAGATGGGTACTAAACCAGGTCTATGAAGAGGATATTGCTGGACTAGTTGCCGGGATATTGATTAGACAACGGGACGCCGGCCATATGGAATGTGTCATCATAGCAGGTGGAGACTTGCCGCAAACCAAATAGGCCCCTTAAATAAAGCTACCAGCTGGCGGCACCTCCCCTTTCCCCGGATTGGACCCGCACTCACTCAGCGGAACACAGCAGATACGTTGCTTCACGTCGGTTTTCTGCGAGGCCGTTACCATTCCAGTCGAGCCGGTCCATTCCTGCCGATGCGTGGCTCTCCCACGGTGATGTTATGCCTAGTACAAATAGGCAGAAAATAGGTCGTTAACCTCGAAACCTAATACCATATATTATGAAAAGGGTATTTTTTATAAGAGCAGGTGTTTACCGAGACATAGACAAATTCTTCATTAAGGCGACGGGTAGCCCTAACTAGCGACGCCATTCGTTTTTAATTGTTAGCTACTAAACCGGATCTATTTTAAACAATTTCGGGGTTACAACCTCTCGGCAAACACTTATACTATTTATTAATTAACCAAATGTTGGGTCCGTTTTTGTACGCGAAAAATTTATTACCGCCAAAAGCGGCCACTTCTAGCGTGAATCCAATTTTCGCGTACAAATCTTGGGTCCGTATGGTTATTTAATAAATAGTATAAGTGTTTGCCGAGAGGTTGAAACACTAATTGTTTAAAATAGATCCGGTTTAGTAGATAACAATTACTTTTACTTAATTACAATTACTACGCGTCACCTTAATCCGGGCAACAGCAATGAAACGTTGCGGTATCTAAAAATTGCAAATATTTTTTGCTATTATATTTGTATAGGAAATACGTGGTTCGTCAAATTATTAATCGATTCTAAAGTGATGTGACAAGGCTGTACTAGACATCAGTCACGCTACTAATTGTGTGTTGTTTGACATTAATTACGCTGTAGTGCCGTGTGGTCCCCGGCAGAGTAGAATAGGCCACCCTCACTCTTACCGAGGTGTCGTAAAAGGCGACTAAGGTAAAGCTGCTGGCATGATCATCAGCACCCAGAGAAGGAAAACTCTGCATTTATATCAAAACCCTCGCCAACCCGTCTGCCAAGCGTGGTGAGTATGGCAATTACCCCTCATGTGATTGAGGAAGGCCCGTGCCCCAGCAGTGGGGACTCAAATGGGCTGATGATGATGATGATGATTTACGCTGTAGCCTTGTAAACAACGTCATATTGCTGTGTGACCTCTTCTGGATACCTCAGAGAAATAACTAAAGACCTACTTAAATAAAAGCTACGTACAACTTATTCACATCTGATGATACATCGTGCACGAGAGTGAGCGAAACAAAAACACCGCCTGGTTTTTATTATTTTCGAATGAGTCACGAGTTAAAATGTCAAATGGTTCTACTTGAGTGATAATTAATAATGCTACTAAATCAAAAGTACGTACCTGCGCCATCATCTTTTTTGTAAAGTCAGACCGATTGATAATGGTCGCATTGTTACGGTCGTGTTTCGTGGACGGTTTTGGCTAGTGACAACCTTCTGAATTACGAATGTCCAGATGTATATGCATCCGTTTCTTACACATTTACAATGTCATAAGAGAAAATAGTACAAACTGCTGTATTCTGTTGCTATTTTAGTAAGGTTTCTATTGCTTTAGTTATTGTTCTGAGCTGGGTACTTACTTTTAAACTAGGTATTGTTTTTTCAATAAAAAGGAAGAAGAATTGAAAAGAACTGTTGTAAAAGAATTTAATAACTTTATTTAAATAACCCAACAGACACCACTTAATAATAGTAAAAACTTTTTAGGAATCATCTCTGTATGTTTCGGATAGTTTCTGAAACATGTTAATATGATTCACTTGGTCTGGCTGATTCCCAGGCAGTTGCTTGATTGTAATTACAACACTGACCAAACAATAATGTATGAGATATGTAAATGATTTCGAAAAACTATCCAACCATTCTGAAAAACCATTTTCGGAAATTAGTCAAAACCTTTTTGGTGTCTCCATACAAAATGGCATCACGTGATCGACTTTTTTATAAGATTAGATAAGAAATCATTTATTCGACACTTAACATGGACATTTACAGACGAAATATCTTTGTATGAAAAGTTGGAAATGAAAATAGTTTGTTCAATTATATTAGTATACCAAAATCTAGTTAACAGACAGTTACTCAAACGGGCAGTAATAGTTAAGTTAAACATTAACCAGCCGACAGCAGACTTTGTGTTAATGCAGTGGTTTATGCATCATAAAAAAAAAATATGGTATCGACTTGCAAAGGACGCTGTTAGGCAAGACTCTTTGCCTTCTCCCATAAGCAAAAAAAAACTCAGTTAAAAGACTTTATACTATCCTAGACGATAAACCTTCGTCGTTTCGGTTAGCGTAAACGTCAGTTAAGCAGTAGTAACCACTGCTTTTTTGTGGTAAACATTAATAACCGTCATTCAGCGGTTAAAGAACAGTAAAAGTGCGATTACCGTTGCTTCAAATCTTGGGGAACTCTGCCCTAAGAATGTCAACATGTTTACCACTGGTTCGGAATGTAGTTTTCTGCCGAGTAGATACCAGCAAGAAACACCGCAGTGACTCTTTAAAAAAAAAGTGGTTTTACAAAATGTCGCCATTATTAACAAATTGTAAAGTTTAGTGTTACTAATATTATGTCCTTAAATTATTGTAATTCAAAAAAACATATTTTTTATAAAAGCTTTTTTTCATTAAACAGATTATATACAGAGGAGATCCTCGGAAATATGCTCGATAAGTGCAACTCCTGCATCAGTGGTTGACTTACCTTTGGTGAACCCAAATTGCTTATTATGAAGCAGGTCGTTAACTTTAAAATGAGACAGCAACTGAACGAATATGTCTTTTTCAAAAATCTTACTCAGTGCTGGTAATATAGAAATAGGCCTAAAGTTAGAAGGGTTACTTTTATCACCTGATTTGAATAACGCGAAGCGCTAGTTTGCTCTTATGCTATTGGTCGCCGAGAGGTCGCCATTTTTCTTTCACCGCCATTTTTTTAACTATTATCGTTTGTCAAATTGAGAACTTTCCTTCAACATGGGTTTTGAGGTTATAAGAAAATTAATGAGCAAGTAATTAATCCACCATTGACATTTGTAACTATAGGTAGGTGTGTTTTTATAAATCTTATTGGTCTGTTTTCAGTTCGATATTTTTTTTTCAAATTAAAGAGCGGCAAAGTAGCAAGCGAGTCACCTGATGGTAAGCGATCACGTCCGCCCATGGACATCAACCACACCAGAGGGAGTGGAGATGCGTTGCCGGCCTTTAAGCAGCTAATAAGCTGGTTTTTATATCTGAAATGTGGGTGTAAGTTTAGATAATGCGAAAAATGCACTACGCTGGCAAAAGTCACAAAGACCTATTCAAAAGTCCCAGATGGAGGAAGTCGGAAAATGGTATGGTCGGAAATTTATCTTATGGACTGCGAACATCTCTAAATCTCGATATCGACAATTCAATAATCCATAGTTATTCTCCTTACTATCACACCGCCATGCTAGCGCTTCGCGCTCGGACGTGTAAAGTGTTCTATCTGTCCTTACACCAGTTATCTGTGTTCAAATGTCAAGATTTAGCGTAACAAAATAATAATTCATCAAATTCACTGAAAAAGTGTGAAGATGTTGATTTATGAACTCAAATAAAACCATGGATAACCGTGATATAGTAATAAATACATAATGTGATTATTTAATGCGAATTTTGAAAGGCCATATAAAAAAGCGTTGTTCAGAATGGTAGGTAGAAGTCGTAGTTAAAATGATGTAAATGTTTACCGATACACCTGTAGGTTTATGTCGATTTACTAGTAAATCTGCGCTGTGGAATTTCCAAAAGTGTTCAACAGAATTTCAATCTAGGTAGATCACGTAGAAGTGGTCTATTGCGAGTGCATTGGCAATTGCGAACCCGAGCCCTCGCGATGTTTGCCGCAATTTGCTGTCGGTAAACAGCACAGATGGATTCGCCGTACGTAGATTATCGACCTGTAATCATTTTTAGATTCCTATGTCCTATCAAAAACATCAATGTTAAATGAGAGCCAAGTTAGGTCTTGTTTTTGACAGCAAGCTGCATTTCCACTCCGTCAACAAAAATAAAAGTCTACTCATGACACTTTTATGCCAAATAAACCTTGTGGCAGTTTACGTACACGCAAAGGATGATCAGCTGCGTTTTGAGGTTTTAAGATTTCTTTACTTGATGTTAACCTCTTTAATTTCTATGTCAATGTAGCCCCCACTTATATACTCCTTTGTCTTCAGCATGGAAAGGTTGGTATAGATGCGCCCTTTCTGGAAGGGAAAGTTGCGAGGGATTTCACCGCCCGTTAGGCTCATATTGACGAAGTGATAGGTGCCCTGTAAATGGAAAACCCCAACTACTTAAACGCTCCTTACTTTAAATTATCGGACAAATAACGATGGTAGCTCAGTTCAGACGCGCCTTTTTATGATAAAGGGCCAGACGAGCAGACGTATAACCTGATATAGCTATCTATCTTTAGAACGAGCTATTGAAATTTCGTGTGCAGACAATGATATGCACAGAATATCATTGTCTGCGTCTATAGACCCCCTTCTGCAAATTACGACTCATTTGAGACTGGCATGGAAGAAGTCCTGAGAAAAGTATGTGCAACAAGAAAAAAAGTTTGCGGTGATTTTTATATTTCACATCCTTGAGAATTCGCAGAACTCTCAAGGATGTGAAAGAAAAAAAAAGAAAAGAAGGATGTTACTGAATCTTTTTAAGTTTTTCAATCTGGTGCACCTCTTCAACGAACCTCCGAGAGCCACCCCCACTTCAGCTACATGTTTGGACAACATATTCTGTGATTGTGATGTAGGGGAGAAATCTGCATGGAGAGATAAATTTCATAAACTCTGATCGCAGTGGTCAGCTGGCTGTTATCGACTGTCATCGTCATTTGTCATATTACAAAAAAACGTGTAGACAAATTCAAAGATAATATTTATAATAAGGTATCGTTAATGCCCTGTAATAAAAATATGTATCAAAGCCTTTTCGAAATTGTTGAAAATGAATTTAATTGCATTTTTACCAAAAAGACCATTAAATTATTATTTTTGTTTAAGCATTTTTTTCCTCGAAATATTTTTTTCAATATTTCGGATTAGACTGGGCTCACGGGCCTAAGCCAAGTGAGGCCCAGTTTCCAAGGTAGAATGATTTGTTGATGAACTATCGTCCTGAAGGAACTTCCGAACTATACTCTGCATCGTCATGTAAGTGCTTTCAGGTAGGTTTAGATTTCTCAGAGACGCCAGCAAATGCTTAGGGATTACTCCAGTGCTAGAGAGCACCAGCGGCACGATGTATACTTTGTTCATATTCCATATTTTGACTATTTTTTCTTTTAGCTCTATGTATTTATGTATTTTCACTGTTATTGTTTTGTGGAGATTATGTGTATTGCTAAGTCTATTAAGTAAACTATGTTCATATTCTTATCAATTAAAGTAATGTTCGGTCTATTATTGTGTACGGTTCTGTCGGTAAGTATTGCTCTATCAAAGTACATCTTGTGACTGCCGCTCTCCAGCACTGGCTTTGGGTTGTATTGGTAATATGGTAAGGGTTTTTCTTATTATTAGTATGTTGGTCTTTCGAACCATAAGCTCGGGCAATTACGTCCCGGATTTTTGGAAGGCGTGCTTGTGGCCGACGCCAACACGTAGAGGCCTTTCTATAGACAATTTTCTCTAAATGTGATGTGGCACCATCCGGCGACTATCCCTATATACACTATGAGAGTGTAGCCAAGGACAGGCCCCGGTTGGTGTAGAACTATTGAAAGACAAAGAGTAGAAAGAAACCGGGCTATTGGGTTGGGTGCTAGTGATGTTGGGTGATTGGCTTACCAGGACTATGGAGGGACTATGGCACCTGCCCGATCAATGATTAAAATCACGAAAAAAATTGGCAGGCGGTGACATGGCACTCACTAGATGGGCCCCCTATTAAAAGCTACCAGGAAGCCAAGCAAACGCTAGCTACCAGAAATAGCAAGGCGGGCAACATTGGTGTGAGCAGCTCAGGGTGTCGAGAGGTGTACACCGCTTTCTACCCAGTGTCTGTGGTTACAGACACTGTGCCAACTCGCGACTTATGCACCTTTCACTTCCACCCTGCGAGCCTATAGCTCTGACATCCCACTCTATCCGGCTGGTGAAGGCAAGCCAGAGGTGAGAGTCCTGCAGCCCCTGCTGGGGTCTACCCCAGCCGGCCAATAAAGGCAACAATTTTTATGATTTGGTTGTTATGCCGTCATCTCCTGGGCTTTTTCGGTACTTAATATCGTATTCGTTAACACTCTACGTACTTCTGATCCGGTAATTGGTAAAATATCCTCTGAAACTGTGAAGTCGGTGTCTAGTGTATGTATGGTATTACAGGAGTAAAGATTTTTATAGAAGTCTGTGGATATCTGAATGATTTGGTCTCTGCCGCCTTGACATACGCCATTATTATTGTTCACACATATTATTATGCGTTTACCAGCTTCCATACCCTGTTTTGCGGTTTTTAAAGAAATATAATTTTCTAGGGCTTTTCAACCATTAAATGAATTATTTGTTAAAATAAATTTACTAACTGGGCCACTACAGGGATTTACATAAGCAGAAGCAGAAAATTGTTTAAATTATATCATATTAAATCTAATTCAAGTGATCCTGCGATGTTAAATATGTAAGAAATTATTCAAAAAAGAAAGTGCTTTTAAAAAGTATGTGCAGTTGCTAAATTTAACTAAATTAAAAACCAAATAAGTACAGCTACTAACAAAAGTAAGACCACATGGAACACGTAAAAATAAAACACAATAACACAAGGTCTCTCTAAAAATAAATGGCAAATGTCTTGACTCTGATGCTGAAGTGGCAAATGCATTTGAGTCTTTCTTCACTAATATACCAGTGACAGCAACAAGTGCATTAAATTCAAGTTCAAATATTGCTGTCTCATTACTTGTTGCAGATGTTGCTGAGTGTAAAACACCTTTCAGATTTAACCATGTAACCTCCGAGATAATAGTTAAAACTTTCAAAGATCTGAATATGAAAAAAAACTGAACATCTTTACTTACGCAGGAGGAGTACTTATGAAGTATAATGAATATTAATGACAGTGCCTCAAGGATCAATATGGGGACCTCTGTTCTTCTTAACATAGGTACATAAATGAACTTCCTTACTTTGCAAAAGATCTTTGTGAAATAGTGTTATTTGCTGACGACACTTCGTTGATTTTTAACGTTGACAGTCGAAAACATACATTTGACGACGTAAATGACACCCTCTTACAAGTGCTACATTGATTCACAACTAACTACTTGCTTCTTAATGCCAAGAAAACCAAATGTTGAAATTCACTATGCCCAATGTAAGGCAGGTCAATACTAACATCATTATGAATAATGAAGATATTGAAGTTATTAATTCGACAACTTTCCTAAGTATTACACTGGCTGCCAAATTGCAGCCTTACTTAACAGCCTTGGCGGGAAGATCGTATAATGTCATATGGTCTTTTATTGTGGGGTTCTGCTGCTGAGATACTATTTTTGTATTGCAGAAGAGGGCCATCCGCTCCATATAGAACCTTAGGCCTCGCGATTCACTGAAAGAACTGTTTCAGAACATCGACATTTTAAATTCAGCTTCCCAATTCATTTTGGACTGTATTTTGTACGTGCGAAAGAACATTGAACTTTTTTCTTAAAAATCTGATTGTCATGGTTTTATCACTAGAATTAAACACAAGCTCGCGATTCTAAATTTGAAATTCCAAAAGACTAATTCATTTCATTCATTCACTAATTCAGTTCATTCGTTAGTCTAAGTATTAAAATATACAATAAGTTGCCGGTCATGTGTGCAGAGGGAATGATGAAAGGTGGAGCAAGGAGGTCCTTGAATGGAGACCAAGAGACGGAGAGAGGAGTGTTGGCGGACAAACTGCCAGATTGTCCGCCGAAAGTAGCGTTGTCCAGGAAACCGACGACAGAAGAAAGTGGAGAGTAATTGGAGACGCATATGCTTTGTAGTGAGCAAACACATGCTGCTGAAGAAGAAGAAATTTAAATCTCATGTGAAAGCCTGTTTAATGGGTAAAGTATACAATAAAATTGTAGATTACTTAAATGATAAGGATGTGGCAGGTCATTGCATTCCCTTTAGTATGGTTGAGTGAAATGATGGCTGACACATACTTTACACAGACATTACTTGTGAACAGGTGCCACCTTTGGGGACTGGTCTGCTTCGGCTTACCTCATAATATTTATTTTATTATTTCCTTTATTTTTGAGTTCAAATTAAATTGTATGGCTTGGTACGATGAAGACACAACATTGTATGAAAGTTTGGCGATTAAAAAGAGTAACTGGCGAGTTTCTTGCCGGATCTTCTCGACCAGAAACAACTTTCCGAGCCGGTGGTAGAATCGCATCTCGTGGTTCGAATCCGTGCATGTATCTCTGGAGTTTTAAAATATACGATATGATAACGAGTATGTGCGTATTTCTTAAGCTCGGCGGTGAGGGAAATCGTCGCGAGGAAACCTGCAATTATAATTCGGAAAGTGTTCCAGGGATCTGTTCTGCCTTAGGTATTCCAGCTGTAAATTTTCACCACCGTACGTCTAAAAGCTAAATTCCACTAGGTATAGGTTTCTCACATCATTTCTTACGTAACTGTGGAACCAGCTGCCATTGGTGGTGTGGTCGAATTGTTACAACCTAGTGACAGAGCTTATTCCTTCCCTTAGAGCCGGCAACGCTTTGTGATGCCTTGCGTGTCGCAGATATCCAATGGGCGGCGGTGAAGGCTTACCATCAAGTGTGCCGTCTGCTCATATGTCATTCTCATTCCCGGCGTACAAAGCCGTCGCCATGAAGCCCGCAGTACGCTTGGACCAGTATTCAGGATTTGGGGAATGTAGTAATTAGGTACAATGAAGCGACAGCCGTCTGACATTCGCAACCCTTTAACAGCGGAATACCAACTTAATCAAGGTCACACAATGCAGAAACTATCCAAAACGTGCAGATTTCCTCACAACGTTTTGCCTCACCACCGAACTAATGGTAGGAATATGCACATATATTTTAAAGTTTCAGTGGAGCATGCTCGGATTCAAACCACGACTCGCCGAATGGAAGGCGCATTCTTATCCACTAAGCTACCATCGCTCAGTTTCTTGCTTTCTCAGTCTACAAAAGAGATTACCGGCGGGAAGGGGCATGATTTCTTCTTTCCCATTAGGCCTCTCCTGAAGGCATTACCCATGAAGGTATCGTTGGCCAGCAAATGGCATAACTCGCCATGTATCTCGATAAAGCTGGGCTTGTACGCGTTCGATAAGAACTGATAGTAGTAGGAGTCGATCTGGAAATCAAGTAATCAGAAAGTTAATAATGCTATCCCCTTTTCTTCTTATCGTATGAGTGGCAATTTAGGTTTTTCGAACTAGAGTTCCTACAACGAAACCGACGAACGAGAATATACCTGTCGCATCCAAAAAAGTAACAGTACCTTCCACGTTCTATGCGTCTCACAGAACGTGGAACGTAAAATGGACGGGTCCACCGTGCGTGTAGTTGTTCAGGGCTTTAGAACATGTCAGGAGATGTGTTGAGGACGTTGGGGCTTACTTATAATAAGTGTACTGTGAAAATACTACATATTTGCACGCATGAGCAAGCACATTACGATACTAGATACCACCATTTTAAGACTATATCAAATGGTTGCAAATGTTTTTTTTGTTTGTATTATTTATTATATTATACCAATGGAACGCCCTGCTGGATCAGTGGTTTTAGTATCGGCCGTGATCTCGGATGCTGGGGTCGCGCAAATAGTATGTTTCGAATTTTTCGAACATAAGTAGCTCGGGGTTGTGATCCGCATTTGGCAATCGTGGCGAATAAGCCTATTCCCATCATAGTAGCGATGACTTGATTGCTATGATGGAGACCTATGTCTTGCAGAGGGACAGTATATGGGCTGATACTTTACTTAACTTTTAACCAATAGACTAGTGGTTAAGGTGGGTCTATACTAGTAGAGCGCAAGATTGCCTGTGTGTGTCGGTGATGGTACTTAGGTATCTAGTGGGTGCGTGATGTGCGTATCATATAATGTTGTATTACTATTAAGATAAATTGTGACGGTATGATTTAAAGTAAATAAGCGAACGTGTGTGTGTGTGTGTATGCATTGGCTATTCAATAGATCTTTAATAACGACTGCCTCGTTGGTGCAGTGGCTAGTGCGTCGCATTATAAAGCGACGGCTGCGCTTGGGGTCCCGGGTTCGATCCCTGAGTTGCGCCAAAAATTTGAACCTGAGTTTTTTCTGTTACGCGATTCTCAGTGTCAGTCCGGAGCTGCAGAGTCTAGAAGTGGGCGGTCTTGTACCCTCGTGCCTCGGAAAGCACGTTAAGCCGTTGGTCCTGCGCCCGAACGCTTTTCGGTCGTGTCACAGTGGTATTCCATCGGAATATGAGGGCAAGGGTATAGAGTAGAGAGTGGCTGATCGTTGAGATTAGCCGCCTTAGCCGAAATCGGTTTGGATTAGTGGCAGTGAACGCTGCCTCTGGAGCAAGGGTAGTGAGTTCAATTCTGTCGTGCTCGGTTCGTGCTCAGCTCCTCAAGCGTAGACCCACCTTTAGATTATGTTCTTACGGCGGGTACATACCGCTTACGGTATACGGTATACGGGTACGAACTTACATATAAGTTATTATCTACGGTGATTTTGCTTTCAACGTTCAGCCCTACATAATATACAGGATTCCTTCGGCCGTAGCGCTTGGAGGTCAGGTTGATGAATGACAAGTATTTGGGGTTCACGTACGTAACTTTAGGATGTTCAGTGCTTAGGAACCGAATCTGAAAAAAAACATTACAACACCTTTTAAGATCGCCCTTTTCATGAGTACAGAAACGTAACAACGATTCGTTTTTGAAAAGCCATTCTGCTATTCGGAGCGAATGTAACAAATCAAGGATCCATAAAACGTTACAAAGGTAAAGCCAACACGAGTTTCTATAAATGTATAGTAGGTATGTATGTATGTATAGTAACTAAAAAATGCAAGAAAAACTAATACATAGGACAATCTTAATAGGTACACTGGGAGATTCTAGTCCAATAAGGCTCTCCGGTTCTGGCATCTGGACCAAACCGCTTGATGTAAATCAACCACAAACCCGATTTATTATCAAAAGGTATTTATTATATATTCGGCGGCTGTTTGCTAAATTTCAAGCGGAAATTTTAACTACGCTAAATATGGCATTCGTGTCATTTTGAAAAGAATAATGATCAATGATAAGTTAATTATTTTTATGTCCGCACATCGTACCGCACCGTATTGGTTTAGTGAAAAAAAATGTTTTAGTTCGAAGTACTCAACATTTATTGAACTTTTTCTATATTAAAAAAAAACTTAATAATAAGGTTCACAGAAAACATCTTCTTTTTTTACATTATAGTGGACACACGAGCAGACGGCACACCTGATGGAGAGTGGTCACCGCCGCCCATGGACATTTGCAACGGCCGAGGTACCACGCGTTGCCGGCTCTTAAGGAAGAAACAAGGCCTTTTCTTGAAGGTCACCAGGTCGTATCTGTTCGGAAACACCACCGGTGACAGCTGTTTCCCAGTTTTACTGTACGCGGTCTCTAGTCTAGTTGTCTGACTCATCATCATTTTACCCAATAGACGTCCACTGCTGGACGTAGGCCTCCCCCAATGTTCTCCACACAGATCGGTCCTGTGCCTCCCGCATCCAATGGATTCCCTCGATCTTCACCAGATCGTCGGTCCACCTTGTAGGAGGCCTGCCACGGCTGCGACTTCCTGTACGTGGCCTCCACTCAAGGACCTTTCCGCCCCAACGGCCGTCTGTTCTCCTCGCTATGTGCCCTGCCCATTGCCACTTGAGGCATGCAATCCTTTGGGCTACGTCTGTGACCTTAGTTCTCCTGCGGATCTCATCATTTATGATACGATCACGCAGGGAGACTCCCAGCATAGCCCTCTCCATTGCCCTCTGGGTGACTTTGAGCCCCCTTAATCGGCACATTGTAAACGGCCACGTTTCAGTTCCGTATGTCATCACTGGCAACACACACGCATTAAAGACTTTAGTCTTGAGACACTGCGGTAGATCTGCCGAAAATATGCTGCGTAGCTTCCCGAACGCTGCCCAGCCGAGTTGGATTCGTCGATCGACCTCTTTCTGGAAGTTGGACTTACCAAGCTGGACTTTTTGTCCGAGGTAGTTGTACTCGTCTACAACTTCCAGTTTAGAGCTTCCAACCTTTACTAGAGTGGGTACGACATGGGAATTCGACATAATTTTCGTCTTGTCCATGTTCATTTTCAGACCCACTTGTTGGGAGACTCTATTGAGGTCGTCGAGCATTTTGCCTAAGTCTTCCAAGGTCTCAGCCATGACTACGATATCATCAGCGAATCGAAGGTGCGTCATGTACTCGCCATTTATATTGATGCCAAGTCCATCCCAGTCCAGAAGTTTAAACACGTCCTCCAACAGAGTGGTGAACAGTTTCGGCGATATAACGTCACCCTGTCTCACACCTCGCCGGAGAGGTATGGGTTTTGATTCCTGGTCCTGAAGACGGACTGACATTATGGCGTTTTCATACAATGACTGCAACACTTGTATGTATCGGTAGTCTATTCGGCACCTTTGGAGAGACTGTAGCACGGCCCAGGTCTCGACAGAGTCGAAGGCTTTCTCATAGTCCACAAACGCTAAGCATAATGGCAGATTATACTCTTCGGTCTTCTGTATAACCTGTCGCAGCGTATGTATGTGGTCTATGGTGCTGAAGCCTTTTCGGAATCCAGCTTGTTCGGGAGGCTGGAAGTCGTCGAACCTGCGTACGAGACGATTCGTCATAACTCTCGAAAACAGCTTATATATGTGACTCAGCAGCGTGATAGGCCTGTAATTCTTCAATTCGGATTTGTCACCCTTTTTGAAGAAAAGCCTCACCACGCCAGAATGCCACGCTTTGGGTGTCTTTCCCTCAGTGATGATGGAGTTGAAAAGCCTCTGAAGGGCTTTCAGGACAGGTCGTCCACCTGCTTTGAGAAGCTCCGATGTGACTCCATCATCACCCGGTGCCTTACCGTTCTTAAGCTGTTTGAGAGCTATGCTAATCTCGTATAGGCTAACGTCCGGGATATCTTCGGTGTAGTGCCGGGTTAATTTGGCTCTTCGCTCAACAGCTTGAATGACAGGGGCGCGTGATGTCGCGTAAAGCTGTCCATAAAAGTTTTCGATCTCAGCCAAAAGTTCTGGGCGTGACGTGACGATTCTGCCATCCTCTGTTCTCAGCTTGGTCAGCAAGCTCTCTCCAATAGCCAGGTCTCTGGCGAACACTTTGGAGCCTTTGTTCCGCTCTATAGCCTCTTTAATACGTTCCGTATTAAATCGGCGTATGTCCCGGGTCAGGCACTTGGAGATGCGCTTGCTGAGCTGCCGTCGTTGACGAGCTTCATCAGAGGTTTGCAGAACCATTTTCCGCCTTTCCTCCATTAACTTAAGAGTTGGCTCCGCTGGCTTTTTTCGTACGGCTGGGTCTGAAGACCTTTGCACCCGCCGTAAGAACAGCTTTCACAAGCCTGTCATTATAAATGTCCACGTCTGAGCAGCTCTCTAGGCAATCGAAGCGATTTTCCAGCTCGAGTTGAAAGCTCTCGGGGTTTTGAATCTGGATGGCTACAGGGCGGAGCGTAGATTTTATCAGTCGATACCTTTCGGATGTAACATGTAGATTTAAAGTTCCTCATACCATTCGGTGATCACTTCCAGTGTT
This sequence comes from Marasmia exigua, assembly GCA_019059595.1. NCBI lineage: Eukaryota > Metazoa > Arthropoda > Insecta > Lepidoptera > Crambidae > Marasmia > Marasmia exigua. The sequence goes on along the minus strand of CM032479.1, from coordinate 5,432,628 downwards.
CACTGAATTGATCACTGAGACATCATTGAATATCCGGGTCTTGGTAGACATGATGAAGTCAATCTCATTTTTTGTAACGCCATCCGGACTTTCCCAGGTCCACTTACGATGCAGCCGTTTTTTAAAGAAGGAGTTCATCATGTATAGTCCCTCCCTCTCCATATACTCGGCTAGCATTTGACCTCGGTGGTTCCGGATTCCAGATCCAAATTTTCCCCACTTTCGACTCCTCATCGCCCTTTTTGCCTAGCCTTGCGTTAAAATCTCCCATGACAACAGTGTAGTGAGTATTGAAAGTATGTATTGCCCGAGAGATATCCTCATACATTTCTTCCACTTCCTCGTCAGGGTGTGTCGAGGTCGGGGCGTATACCTGTATTACCTTTAGCGAATACCGTTTGGTAATTCCGAGTGTAAGGTACGCCACCCTATTCGACACACTTCCGATTTGTACATTACTCTTCACGACAGACTTGTGGACAATAAACCCGACTCCACCTTTGGACAGATCTTGGCAGTCCCGGAAATAAAGCAGGTTCCCGGATTTAAGGATCATCGTATCCTCGCCCTGTCGTCGGATTTCAGATAATCCTACGATACTCCAGTGAATCCTGCTTAATTCTTTCTCTAGTTCCAGCAGCTTCTCTTCGGTCCGCACGAGATGCATCGGGCTTCCAATCGTGTCAGTAAATCGTGTGTTGAAAATTTAAAATTGCGGAAAAGTGGTAAAAGAAATGCGTTTAAATTTGGAACACCGACTATTTGGCGAGTAACGCGAAATCTTCTCGAAGACTTATTTTTGTAGTGTGAACGTCGTAATTTGTAGGCTTAAAACAAAACATTGAGCTAAATGGCAGTACCCAAGTACTAGTTGCATCCAACGTCCAGCGCAGCGTTCGCCTGACTCTTCAGTGTCTAAAAATAAATCTGGACCCTTAGCTGCTGCTGATTTTCTTACATTTGCCAAAAATTTCCTCAGCTCACTTATGGAAACCATTACAGCTGGTATTTTTGATGGCCCTCAAATTAGACGAATTACGAAAGACACTCAATTATGACCGAGTTAGAACTAAAGGCTTGGACAGCTTTTGTGTCTGTGATGCGAAATTTCGCAGAAATCTTTTTTCCAAAGTCTACACATCAGAGAAGAGCTCTGAAAAGAAGTTTTATGGAAATTAACGATTAATTTCTTTTTAAATAAAATTTGTCTTTCTTATTTTTTCTGTTTTATACCTACATAGCTGAAACTCAGTAACTAGAGCTGATACTTTTTTTAATTATATTTTTGAAAATAGCATTTCTTATGTAGTCAGCAGCAGCTAAATTTTTTTTACCAACAGATTTACTGTAGACTGGTGTTATATAATAGTTGGGACGGGGTACGCTCAGACCATGATTCAGGATTTGGGGTATTCGTCTGGTTGAAGCGACTGCCGTCTGACGTTCGCAACGCTATAGACAGGGGAACGCGACCAACTGAATTATTACATGATTCTGAAACTATCTGAAAAGTGCAGGTTTCCTCACAATGTTTTCCCTCACCACCGAGCTAATGGTAGACAAACGCATATCGATTTAAAAAATCAGTAGGTACATGCTCCCCGCATGGAAGGCACGCTCTTATCCACTGAGCTACCATCGCCCTACAACTTTTTTCTTAACATTACAAAGCGTTGTTATCAATTTATCCTTTAATTTTTAGAAATGGTTATCTTACGTTACCTTTCTTGCGGAACATTTGAAAACATTTTCATAAAAAGACACAAAAAGCAAAGGAACTACAAAACTAAAGCTTAACTTCCACATTGCATTCAATCCCACTCAATATTTATAAATTTGTGCTGTCTCCACAAAAAAAACCCAATATATAGCGTTTAGTACTAATTGCAGCTTGTAAAAAGCGGCCAAGTGCGAGTCGGTTTCACCCATGAAGGGTTCCGTAGCAGCAAAGTAATGGTACGCGGCTTTTTAATTTTTTATAATTGAGTTGATTGAATGAAAAGCAAATTACTGTTTACGATTTATAACATTTTAAAAGAAACTACTTTCTATATCATTGATTATAAGCAATGTATATCATACTGTCACTGTAATCATAATTTGTATAAGAATGAAAATTGTAATTACCATATTATTTGAAATTGACATTCCGAATCAGCGGTAGATAACATAATATTTGACATTCATAAATGCTCTGTATGGATTAAATTGAATAAAGACACTTTTGATTTTGATTTATCACGTTCATTTATACCACTTTTTGGTGGAAATTTACATGGTAATTACACTTTTTATTTTTATTATGGTCCTATTTTAGAAATTACATTTTATCACTTTGTAAGTGTCTCTATCGTAAATTATATTAAAAACCTCAATATTATTTTGTAAGACCTATCGATAGATACCCCCAGGTTCCATACGTTTAAAAAAAATTTGAGAGTCAGTTTATTTATTTTAGGTACGTAGACAGATTAAAGTCAATACAAGTAAATTTATGCAACAGTACTAAATACTGGAACGTATTGTTTTTTTTTCTACATATTTTTGTGTGAAAACCATAATTCGATTTACAGAATACATCTAATTACCAAGTGTAAACATGATTGTAGCTAGTTCTTATAGTTTCAAAGAAATGTGATTTTGACATACAGATGTACGGAAGGACAGACCGACGGATAGACAGACGGACAGATGGACAGGTGAACGGATGGATAGACGTACAGACGGACAGACGGACAAACAGACGTGAGGAATCCATAAAGGCTTCTTTCCATCCGAAGGCTGTTTATTCAGCAAACCATTCTCCGAAAGCATAGAGAATTAGTTTTTGATCCTCAGCTTTTGAAACAAAAACGCAGAGCAGACATTGTCTGTCCTCCAAGAAAACGTAAGACTGCAGCTGCTGGTCGCCATTACTTACATCTCAGTGCTAAATTATACAACCATGCCAATAAAGAAGTTCAAATTCACCACCTGACCTTCATATCTATGTAGACGCAAATTATTTGCATGGCTTGTATCGCTCTCGTTTCGGGAGTCAAAAGACCTGATAAGATATGCTCAGTAAAATACACAGCACATACGCTGGTGCAGACCACGCCTATACGCACACAGACATACACAGACACGCACACAAACAAACACACACACACACACACACACACACACACACACACACACACACACACACACAGACAGATAAAATATTAATAGCATAATAATACTTTTAAGTCTAATAATTGTAATTCATGCATGTTTGTTTTAGCTAATTGTAACCTCGACAACCACTGTTTGGAGAGGGCGTTCTCACTACGCTTCAGTTTAAAACTTTTGCAGTTGAGAACACCACAAATATTAAGTGGCCATTAAGTTTTTGATAAATAAAGAATTTTGTATTTGTATTGTATTAAATATTAGTTTTTTTTTATATTTCGCTACGGAACCCTAAAAAGGCAGTGATTAGATTACAGTTTTAGAGCAATCATTTTATTTTAAGGTGAAGGGTAGGGCACACTAGCGAAGCCAATCGATTTTAATTTTTGGCAACTAAACCGGATCTACTTTAAACAATTTCGGGGTTACAACCTCTCGGCAAACACTTATAGTATTTACTAAATAACCATGCACAAATGATGGGTCCGTTTTTGTACGCAAAAAATTGACTCACGCCATAAACGGCCACTATTGGTGTGAATCAATCTTTTTCTCAAAAATAAAATCGATTGGCATCGCTAGTGTGCCCTACCCGTCACCTTAATCTGTATGAACATTTCATTAAATATACGTTTCTGCTCATATACGTACCTCAAATTTAGATTATTAAAGTAATCAAAAATAGATTAGTAAGGTATGTTGGGGTATGAGCAGATCGGGAGACGAGCATATAATTCTCATATCTGCCAAACGAAAAGCTGAATCCTTTCAAGGGGTAAGGTATGTTGGGGTATGAGGAGATCGGGAGAAGAGCATATAATTCCTGCAAACCACGCAGACGTGAACGACAATGTCGTCGCAGTGATTTGTTTTTTATTCCTAGGAGCAGAACGTGTTTTGCGAGAAATGCATTTATAAAACGAGCATGTAAATTATTTAATGAAAGTGAACAATTATCTGATGTTGATATATTTCAATGTTCAGTTTCTAAGCTAAAAAGTAAGTTTAAAGTTTAGCAAAGAATATATGTATATTTTGCGCATACATATTACCTGCTCATTATGTAATTGCTATTGTTGTGGCCCATAGGTTGCTAGCTGAGACCCTTATTTTACTTGAAATAGAGGTCAGCAGTATGCAGTTGACTGTATGGATAGTATACAACCGGCGCCGCATATATGTTGGTAAACATAAAGAGTGAGCGGTTAATATTGTTGGCACCGACACTGGTACTCGTGCGCGGCCAGTCACACGCGCCTGGACTACCTACCTACGAGTATACCGATCCGCCAGGTTTCTCCGGTCGACTCTTGCTTGAATGTTAAACACATTCAGGTCGGAGTCGGTTGGGAAAATTTGGCGGATAGTAAGTGACCGAACGTGTGGCTGTCTGTACACAAGTGAACATGTAGTAAATGTGTAATATCGAAAGTTAGATTTTTTCAAATTACTTACTTAAATTTAATTTTAAAGTTAGAAACTTGTTTAAAATCAGATTTTCCCTAACTAAATTCGTTTACATTTTTTCTTTGTTTATCATGTTAGATTTATTGTAACGATAGTTTTAAATCTATTCTGAACAATGTTTGTTCTAAAGTCTAAATTAGTCTATCTTAGTGCTGTTTTTAATTGCAATTAGTGAAACTGTAAGTCTATTATTAATCATATTTTTTGTGCAAAGTTTGTAAATGACTGTTTGTTTCCAAATAAATAAATAAAAAAAATAAAAAAATAATTCTCATATCTGCCAAACGAAAAGCTGAATCCTTTCAAGGGTTAAGGTATGTTGGGGTATGACGAGATCGGGAGAAGAGCATATAATTCTCTTATCTGCCAAACGAAAAGCTGAATCCTTTCAAGGGGTAAGGTATGTTGGGGTGTCCTCGACGATCTCAGAAGATTAATAATTAAAAGCGGACTGTAGGTATAATGGTTATATTAATATGATTAAGAGAAAACAACAAATACATTTAAATTAACAAATGCGAGTGTCCGCAAGCCGCTTTATCGTGGAGTGTGGTCGGCCAGCGCTGGGTGCCTCCCCGCGCCCGCTCACCCTTCCGCTGGTGACGTCAGGCCGGCCGCAGCCGTGCACGCAGTCGACGCGTGGACATCCTCCCGCCCGTTGACGTCTTCAAAGGGAAGAGGGCAAATATTATTGAAGCCCCTTGTGATGGTTCCTCTCCTAGTCTTCAAATCTGCAACCCTCACGAGGCCATCGACGCCTGCGTAAGTCCGCACCACGCGCCCCAGTGACCAAACAAGTGGTGGGAGCGCCTTGTCTCGTATCAGCACGAGCATTCCTTCTTTCAGTTGTCCTGTCGTAATATACCATTTGGTTTTCTGTTGAAGTAAGGACACATATTCATTAGAGAACCGCTGCCAGAAGTGGTGTCGGATATAGTCAATCCTTCTGTAGCGCCCCAAACAGCTGATGTTCTTATCAGGAATCTGTGGAGATGGTACAGACGTGAGTGTTCGCCCAATCAAAAAATGGGAAGGAGTGAGGACGGAAAAATCAGATGAGTCACAGGACAAAGGAGTAAGAGGACGGGAATTTAGAACGGCCTCTATTTGACATAAGCAAGTTGCTAGTTCTTCATAGGTGAAGTTGGTAAGAGTTAGCAACTTCCTTAAATGATTTTTTGTAGCCTTTACTGCTGCCTCAGCCATTCCATTAAAGTGCGAGGAATATGGAGGGGCGAAGGTAAATGTGATGTTCTGCAGTGCCATTTCAGATGCAACATCAAAGTTCGAGAAAAATCTTTTTAGTTCATTATTGGCTCCAACAAATTTGTGCCATTATCAGATAAAATACCTTGAGGTTTGCCCCGACGAGACGTGAAACGATTTAGTGCAGCTATAAAACCCTCTTTGGTTAGGTCGGAGACGAGCTCTAAATGGACTGCTTTTGTCGCATGACAAACAAAGATGCATATGTAAGGCTTTGTTAGCTTACAACCGCGCCCCTTCCGGTCAGCTATCAGGACTGGACCAGCGTAATCAACGCTAGAATCAAAAAATGGGAATTTTAAATTAGTTCTAGAACATGGAAGTTGACCCATGATTGGTTGTATGTTTTGGCACTTGCATTTGCATTATTCGTTTTGCTTCAACAATGCAAGGACCGACTAATCCTAGAGGGTCAAATATCTGACTGATTACAGATAAAATGTGGCGTTTTGTGATTTTCTTTGTCTTAGAAATGTTGATTGAAAATGACAACGTGTCGTTATTACATAGCCAGAGCAAACCTAAAGTTTTAGATGCCTGTGAGTGATTAGAGAGATCCAATGAGCTAGATTCTTCAAATTCACCTATCGATTTGAGTATTTCCGGGTGGTTAGACTGCCACTTACGCAAGAAAAAATGAGCTGATGAAAGAATAAAATCAACCCCCTTTGCTAAATTTATGGTTTCGGAAATTGTAGAACCTCCGCCTAAATAATCATCTACGTAGAAGTCGTGTAAAATTGCTGACTTTACATTGTCTGTAGTAGCGATATCTGCAAGACTTACCAGACACTTTGTGGCCAGATAAGGAGCGGATGCTGTCCCATAAGTGACAGTGTTCAGCTGGTATACTTTTAAAGGTTCCTTGGGGTCCTTTCGAAAAATTTGCAATAGAGGTTTTTGTGCCTCTGTTATTTTTATGCAACGATACATCTTTTCTACATCTGCAGAAATGACGTATTTGTGTTGCCGAAATCTTAATAAAATGGAGAACAAGTCGTCTTGCACTTTAGGCCCTACCATTTGCAAGTCACTAAGTGACACTCCAGTGGTGATGAGTGATGATGCCGATAAACCGGGCCTGACACGATCCATCCAAACTTGGTTTCACACAATTTAGGCATGCGTTTACCTAAGTCAATAGTTGCAGTACCTACAACAGTCCAAAAGACTACTGCGCCTACAAGAATATCAACAACAGACGGAATATTGAATGAAGGGTCAGCTAAAGAAAGGCTCGACGGTATAGGTATATTCTCTATGTTGACAAAAGAAAACGGCAAACGTTTTGTAATCTCAGGTAAAATAAGACAGCTCAAATCAATTCTATAGTCACCGTTAGAAGACTCAATACTGAGCTTACAAGACTGTGTACTGCAGGAAGACTGTTGGTTGATACCTGTGACAGTGGAGGTAGTATGTTGTCGTGACAAACCCAACTTGGTGCAGAGGCTCTCCGTTGTGAAGTTTGCCGTGCTGCCGTTGTCGAGCAGGACACGAGCGTTGACTCTGTCGCCGCTGTTGCTCACCACTTTCACGATAGCTGTGGACAGCAATATATTGGGTGTACTAGTATGGTGTAAAGTATCAGCGGATAATACGACATTATTAGAGGTGTCAATCGGCAAAGAAACATTATTTGATGTCGAAGGCATGGGGTCCTGAAAAGGTTGCTCAGTCGGTTCAACATGCAAGAGAGTGTTGTGTCTGGATTTGCAATATTTACAACCAGCTAAACGACATTTCTTGGTTATATGACTAGAACGCAAACAATTCAGGCAGACCTTGCACTCCTTTGCTTTCTGTATCCGTGACTCTGCAGATAAACTTTTAAATAAGTCACAAGTATATAAAAGATGATCTTTAGAACACAAAGGGCACTTAACCTTATTTTGTAAATAGTTAGTCTGTAAGTTACTGTTTTGTCAATTATTTGTTTGTATGTTACTTTTTATTATTTGTTTATCTGTATTTGTAATAATAAAGCTTTTTTGCCTTTGATTGGTTTTGATATTAGACTCCAGTGTTTCCAGAAGATCAGCTTTGCTAGGGGAAACAGTCAGAGTATTGCGGTACTCCTCCCATTTCAGATTAGTACTAAAATCTAGTTTCCTAGCCATTAAGAATATTATGAGAGTATCCCAATACTCCGTAGGCTCCTTTAATGTCTTGAGTGCCCGTAAATTTTTATTAATTACGTCAATAAGGCGTCGCAACGATGTCGACGACTCCTTTGTGACGGGTTCCACATCAATCAACGCTTGCACATGATTATCTATTAAAAGGCGATTATTATCGTACCTAACACACAACAAATCCCAAGCCATCACATAATTATCCCCTTTAAAATCAATATTTTTAATGATTTCTGATGCACTGACCTTTAAGCGATGCCCGGAGATAATGGAATTTACCAATTTCGTCGATAGAATCACTGTTATGAATTAATGAACAAAAGGTATCCCTATACTCTAGCCAGCACTGATAACTACCATCAAAGTACGGTAAATCAATTTTTGGTAAGCGAACAAAGTTATGTTTAAAGGATGCACCTGATTTCGAGTCCATTGTAGTGCCCGTCTCCGAACCTTCACGCTCAGCACTGCTGGTTTTGAGCTGGCTGCGCGCCTTGGCAAGTAACGAATGGTATCGCTCTTCAATCACCCCTCGTTCCACGTACTCGCCCTCGGGATCCTCCGACGCTAACTCGATCTCCATCTGTAATGCATCGAAGACATCATATAAACTCTCAAATTTACTTAAGCGGCCCTCCAAATCAATCTGTTGTAGTTCAGATAAGGGTTTAGTGGTATGAATTAAGCTTAGGTATTTTTCAAAGTGCGTAAGCTTTGCTTTAAAGCCACTGCGTTGCTTTATCAATTTGTCGATATCCATAACTGATACCAAAAAGACGAAATAAGGCTTTAAACTTAAAAAAAAGAAAAGAATGGATGATGTAAGAAATTCAAAGCGACCAATCCGTTATAATCAAATTATGTTTTACAAACAAATCCAATATGCAACAGTAAATTTAACAGCTGTTTAAAAACAGGTCGAGAATTATAGGCAAAGAGGAGGTAGATATCAGCTGTGCGATGCGCGAACAAAAGAACTAGGTAAGTACTGGACGGCCGGCAGGTCAACGACCTCGCCAAACCGGAATTGATATCACACAAATAGTTGTTATTGAGTAATACGTGCGAAGCGCGCGCAGAGCAATAATTAATGATTATGAATAGATGAATACTAGCAAACTGCTTGGAAATAGAGGCGAAGTAGGCAATAGAAGGATTTAGAACTATAATCAAAAGTTCTTTTTTTGTTTTTAATTTGGACACTAGGAAAAGGAAATAATTGGAACGAACTCACAGAGGTCCTTAACCGATCCACAATATGACTCGATAAACTGCATTGCACTGCAATGATTCCGTTGAGTGTTATCCGTTAGCGGTAGACAGCTCGTCGTCGTATTCAAATTTGGCGTAGTAACGATCTTCTCTTGTCTCTTCAAAAATAGATTTTGTGCCGTGCAGGGGCGGCATCCCAAGAATACTATCCCCTGTCCCATTTCCTGCCCGTGGGTGTCGTAAGAGACGACTATGGGATTACCAGCAGACCATCTGCTTTTCAGGTAGGAGACATTTTGTCGACCGGTTGCTGTTACCACCACACAGTCGCGAAAAACCCGCCAAGTGACTCTGGGCTATCTCGTTCGGGTCGCGTTCCGGGATCAGCGCTGTGCTAACCGGAGCCAGGGGGGCTGTTGATGCGTCAAGTGCCGGACCAGTGGAACCTTTGCGGCGGTATTGTGCAGACAGAGTGGGTCAACCCGCCGGCCAGGGAGACCCGTAGAAACGGTGGTGCCGCTGGCCGCCCGCGGCATAGTACAGGGGCCCAACGGTGGCTAACCACCTCCGAAGGCTGCCCCACCAGGTTGCGCATAATCCCGGGGTGGCTCGTCGTGCCGGGTGGTGCCCGGTCCGAGTGGGGCCCGGCGACCACCTCCGGGGGGTACGGGGGCCCTTCCGTCCGGCGGACTGGCGTTCTATGTACTGCACTGTCCAATACCAATGCGGGGCTCCACGCTTTGTCTCGTTCTTGCCGCGATAACAGTCATCCCTTTCACGCCTCCCCTTCCTTCCCTTCTTCAATGGCAGGACAACATCATCGCACATGTTCTACAGCGGCATCCCAAACCCCCACCAACTCGCTGTTTGAGGTGGAGTTCACTAACATCCGTGGACTCCATACAAACCTCAACGCCGTCCACCAACACCTCGAGACGACGAGGCCTGCGATGCTGTTTCTGACGGAAACACAGATTTCCTGCCCAGCTGACACGGCATACCTGCACTATCCGGGCTATGTGCTGGAAAAGTCCTTCCACCGCAAGTCCGGTGTATGCCTTTTCGTCAGATCGGATATCTGTTGCGACCGTCTTCACTGCCTTGAAGACCCATCCTTTTCCATCCTTTGTGTACACGTAGATTTAGGCTCGGCGAGCAGAATCTACGTGTGCATATACCGTTCCCACAAAGGAGACACCGAGACAACTCGACTCTTCGACCATCTAAGTCAGGTAGCAGACAACGCTCAGGTGCGGTTCCCTAACAGCGAGCTGGTGTTTCTAGGGGATTTTAACGCCCACCATGACACCTGGTTGGGCTCCCCTAAAACAGACCATGCTGGCCGAACCGCCCACGCATTTGCTCTCACCCATGACCTGACCCAACTGGTACTCCAGCCCACCCGGATACCAGATATAGTCGGTCAAGCGCCCTCCTTGCTGGATCTTTTGCTGGCGAGTCACCCATCCGGGTACCAAGTGTCGGTTGGCGCCCCACTAGGGTCCTCCGACCACTGCCTGGTTGGCGCAAGAGTGCCCTGCATCGCTCCCCCACAACCCGTAAAGGTGACGCGGAGACTATGGCGCTACTCGTCAGCAGATTGGGATGGCCTGCGAGAATACTACGCGTCCGTCCCTTGGAGGCAGAGCTGCTTTGGGAAAAAGGATCCATCGGAATGTGCAGCGGCCATAGCTGATGAGATCGGTATTGGAATGGAATACTACATTCCATTCACCGATGTCACCAGCGGTCGCAAAGATGAGCTCTGGTTCAACTGGGAGTGTGCTGCAGCCGTTCAAGAGCAACGGGCGGCATACCGCGCCTGGGCCAGGGCTCAAGCCTTCCAGGATCCTAACATAGCCTCCCTAAAAGCAGCCTATAACAAAGCCACCAAAACCACTAAGAGGGCTTCATCAGAGCAGATGCCCAGCGTGTTGCACGTGTCGGCCAGGAACTAATTGCGCACCCTACGGGTAGCCGTTCCTTCTGGCGTCTGGCTAAACATGTGCAATCCAACTTCTGCCTACCTTCGCTGCCCCCGCTAAAATATCCCGATAGATCACTGGCTCATCAGTCGCAAGAGAAAGCGGATCTGTTAGCTGAACTCTTTGCCGCCAATTATAAGCCGCATAGATGACTGTGGAGCACAGCCGCCTAAAATCCCAGACTGCGGCACCACAATGCCTGATATTCGTATCAGGCAATGTGACGTCCGTGCTGAATTACAGTCACTCGATGTGAGAAAATCCAGTGGTCCTGACGGTATTCCAGCGTCGGTTCTTAAAATATGCGCAGCGGAGTTGTCTCCAGTACTCACACGCCTGTACCGCCTCTCTTATTCCTCAGGTATTGTGCCGAAGGCTTGGAAAGTGGCGAATGTTCAACCTATTCCCAAGAAAGGGGATAGGTCCGACCCTGCCAACTACCGGCCTATAGCTATAAGCTCAGTACTGGGAAAGGTGTTTGAGCGGATAATTAATACTCAACTTATCCGCTACCTAGAGGATCACTCGCTGCTTCATGACCGACAATATGGGTTCAGACCGAAACGGTCCACGGGTGATCTTCTAGCGTACGTATCGCACCTCTGGGGGGAGGCTATGGAGAAGCATGGTGAATCTTTGGCAGTTAGCCTTGATATCGCCAAGGCTTTCGACCGTGTTTGGCATCGTTCGCTTCTCTCCAAGCTTCCAGCATACGGTCTGCCACCTCGCTTATGCGATTGGGTTGCGGGATTTCTGGAGGGTCGTAAGATTCGTGTTTGCTGTGATGGACGTGCTTCTTGCTTCCTTCCGATAAATTCCGGAGTGCCTCAAGGTTCCGTCCTGTCGCCGACATTGTTTCTTCTGCACATCAATGACATGTTATCATGTGGTAACATCCATTGCTATGCGGATGACAGCACTGTCCACGCACGCTATTTTGGAAGACCTGCGGCAAAGCAGACCGATACCGAGGAAAAGAGAAATCTTCTTGTTACTGAGGTCGACGGGGTCCTGGACCGCATTTCCAAATGGGGTGCCAGCAATCTTGTCGAGTTTAACGCTAAGAAAACACAGGTGTGTGTATTCTCTGCTAAGGTTTCACCTTTCCTATCCTATCCCACTCTTCAGAACACCCCCTTACCAATACAGGATAGTCTCAGCATCCTTGGCATCGGTGTTCGTAGCAACCTAAATCAACGGGACTATATCGAGAGCGTAATAAGAACTGCTTCCCGTAAACTCGGGATTCTGAACAGAGTGAGACGGTATTTTACTCCGGCGCAGCTTTGTCTCTTGTACAAGGCACAGGTTCGCCCGTGTGTGGAATATTGCTCCCATCTCTGGAATGGTTCTGCTAAGTACTTGCTAGAGGCTCTCGATAGGTTGCAGCGACGTGCTATCCGTATTGTTGGAGATTATGAGGTGACTAAGTCCCTAGAACCTCTTCAGCTACGTAGAGACATTGCCAGTCTAAGTGTTCTCTACCGCCTCTATAACGGGGAATGCTCTGATGAGTTATTTCAACTTATCCCATCCTCCCCTTTCCACTTCCGAACAACACGTGCTGGACAGCATTGCCATCCGCATACTATCCAGACAATGGCGGCGCGCACCAAGAGGTTTTGCTCCTCGTTCCTGCCCCGAGCCATCAAGGCATGGAATGCCCTCCCAGCTCATGTGTTTCCTCCTTCATACAATCCGGGGTCATTTAGGCGGGGCGTGAAACGGCATCTCAGCAGGCCATTAGGGTGAGGATGGCAGAAACAATGGGTACTTTGTTGGTTCTTCTGTGCCTGTCAGTCTCATTTTTGGATTTCACGGCCGCTTACCATCAGGCGGAGTGAGGTCATCCAGATTGGCCTTTCTATTAAAAAAAAAAAAAAAAAAAAAAAAACTTGGTATTTCTTCACGGTAGAAGGACCATGTCCTCGACGATCTCAGAAGATTAATAATTAAAAGCGGACTGTAGGTATAATGGTTATATTAATATGATTAAGAGAAAACAACAAATAAATTTAAATTAACAAATGCGAGTGTCCGCAAGCCGCTTTATCGTGGAGTGTGGTCGGCCAGCGCTGGGTGCCTCCCCGCGCCCGCTCACCCTTCCGCTGGTGACGTCAGGCCGGCCGCAGCCGTGCACGCAGTCGACGCGTGGACATGGGGTATGAGCAGATCGGGAGAAGAGCATATAATTCTCATATCTGCCAAACGAAAAGCTAAATCCTTTCATTATTTTTAAAGCAAAATCGGTGTTTGAAAATTGAATGGCAGAGAAAAAGGCGGAATATGGCTTTGAAATCGCTAACGCTTCAACAAAGCGCGGCTGGAGGGAGACGGAAGTCTTTTATAACCACGCTTCGGAATGAATGACCGAATGACTTCGGAAGGAATAAACCTGCGTGAAGCAGCATTGTGCTGTACTTCGCTGCATAAGTGAGGGTACAGGATGCCCAATCCGGGGGAAAGGGGGATTTAAAGGTCGGCAGCGCACTTGTGAATCCACTGGTGTCGCGGGTGTCCATGGGCGGCGGCAATCGCTTACCATCAGGTGATCCTTCTGCTCGTTTGCCACCTATCACATAAAAAAAAATACTATATGAAAGATGTTGTTTACCCGCGCTGGGAGAGAAAAGACCTGTGCTTTTTATTTATGAGCCATTCTGTATCGCTGCGGCACACATGAGCTTATTTTGTCTGGCATTGTTTATGTTGTTTTACTGTACCAACGCTATTTATTGTTTTTTTATCATTTTAAAATGTATGCATCTGTGTCATCATCATCATCATCATCAGCCCATTTAAGTCCCCACTGCTGGGGCACGGGCCTCCCTCAATCACATGAGGGGTAATTGCCATACTCACCACGCTTGGCAGACGGGTTGGCGAGGGTTTTGATATAAATGCAGAGTTTTCCTTCTCTGGGTGCTGATGATCATGCCAGCAGCTTTACCTTAGTCGCCTTTTACGACACCTCGGTAAGAATGAGGGCGGCCTATTCTACTCTGCCGGGGACCACACGGCCAATGCATCAATGCAATGCATCTGTGTCCTTTGATGCAAATAAATATATTATCTATCTATCTTATGATGGACATTGTACCCATGTTGATGATAAAGCTGTAAAGTTGGCTCTGAAAACAAATTAAAGATACTAAAATTGCCGCCACACATATCACATCTTTTGCAACCACTCGAGCTAGCTGTATTCAAGTCAGTAAAATCAATTTGGGACAAAAATCTCGTAGAATTGCAACGTAAAAATTTTGGTGTCAAATTGCAAAAACGAGAGTTTGGCATAAAACTAAACCTGAAATTGTAAAAAATGGCTTCAAAAAAGCTGGCACATTCCCTTTCCCTTATAAAAGATGGTTACAGTATTATAATGCTGAAAGTTCATCAAATTTTCAAATCGATGTTAAACTCTTAAAAACTTTTGTTTAATTACGATTAAAAAGACTAGTTTACACCACTCCTCTCCTCGAAATGATTTCCGATTCTAGTAAGACTGATTTCGCTACTTCTGGAAATTTCTCTTATTTAGGAGCCAACATTCATACAATAACTGAAAAGAATTCTCAATAAGTTACTCCTGCTTCGGAAGCAATGATTGATCAAATTTCAAAAATCTCTATATCTATATCTATTAATATTATTATATTAATTTAATATAATTATAATCATAATCATAAATCTTTATTGTTTCATTTGGTATACAGGTCTTAAAAATAGCATAATGTCCTCAAATGAACCCTGCAAAGGGTATCACAATGAAAATAATAATAAAAATAATAGTATAACATTTACATTTCCTCTTAATTATTAAGTAATTATATTAAATGTCTCATAGCAATCGAATTAAAATTAAAAAAGTAGATAAATTTATGTATAAATATTATTTTTTTTATTTTAAGGGTTCAAATATTCATTCAGACTGTAGTAGGCATTTTGCAAAAGATATTCTTTTAATTTTATAAAAAAATAATAATATGATCGCTGCAATCTACGAAAAGATTCCCAAGTGGCTCAAAAATAATATTTTTTCACGAAATATGGCTGAAAGAAAGTAATTTAGAATTTGGTCACAATTTACGGTCGCAGTAAATAACATTGTAAATAAATTTCATTTTCGCACTTATGAATTTATAGCCTGGAGGTGACTTGTATATCGTAGATTTAAATGTTATTTATCTACTTATTGTGGAAAATGTACCAAAAACGGGAGGTTGTAAGTGGAAATCCGAGCACGCTCTGCATTAGAAGAGCGTACTCCTTTCTAAAAGACCGGCAAAGCATCAGCGGCCTGTCTGATCTCGCAGATATGATTGCTTATGTCGGTCGGCGGTGATTACTTAACATCACACGATTTTTTTCGCTTATATTGTTAATCTAACATGCTACTTACTCCGCTGGCTCAATGACACGAACCGAGTCTTGGCTAACAGGATATGATGTTTAAAAATTAAGTTAGCTCAGAGTTTTATTGACTTGCACGCACGCACGCACGCACGCACGCACGCACACACACTAGCGCCGCCAAATGATTGCCATTTGTTGTGGCAAAAAGAACATTTTTTTATGTTTTTCTTTAAAAAAATGTCTTTACCTTTTTTGCAGAACATTTTAATGATTTTTTTATGTAAAAGTTGGCAGACGAGCAGACGGATCACCTGATGGTAAGCGAATACCGCCGCCCATGGAATTGTTATGATTTTATAAGAAGAGAAATAAAGCAAAGCGACTAAAAGGCAAAGGCGACGTAGGTATAAAATATTAACCGAAGAATAGTTTAACTTCAACATTGCTCAACTCACAACACAATATAAAATAGTATGTAGGATACCATATGCCCAAATTCATAAATAATATGTATTTATGAAGGGCGAAGTGAGGTCGAAAAGTTCGCGGAATGGAGAGGTTGGAGGGGGTAGCTTTTCTCGTCCTGAAGAAACTAGTAGTAAGTAAGTAGTTAAGCAACTCATTATCACTATATGTTCAACACAACAACGAACGTACGAATAACTTAGCAATTTCGCTAGGATGCGATTTAATAGGGGCACATGTTCGTGGAACGTTTTGCTCACGACGATGATGTCATCAAGAAAACAAAAGACCCTAAACTCAAACTCGGGGCCAAAAAGAAGATCGACTAGTCGCTGCTGAGTTGCTGGTGCATTCGACAAACCGAAAGCAGTGCCTTTAACCCTAAGTGTGCCACGACCTGGTACGTAGAATGCGGTTTTATCACGATGCTCGCTGTGGATTAGCTCTTTAGAGAGGTCTAGTTTTGACAAAAATCTAGCTTCCTTAATCTGCTGGCATGATCATCAGCACCCAGAGAAGGAAAACTCTGCATTTATATCTAAACCCTCGCCAACCCGTCTGCCAAGCGTGGTGAGTATGACATTACCCCTCATGTGATTGAGGGAGGCCCGTGCCCCAGCAGTGGGGACTTAAATGGGCTGGTGATGATGATGATACGACTTACCCGTATGTGGGGTTCAAATCACTTGCCTTTAAACTATTTATAACGTAAACAATCGTTCTTATTAGACTGTTATAGAAATTTGATAATTAGCCCAATGTAGGTTTAGAATGACTTTCTTAGCCTGTCTTCCCGCAGGTAAGCCATCCTCCGATCCGTCATTCTTCGGCTGTTTTGAATGTTTTAACTTAACGACCCGTTTAGCGCATTGATTCGTGAGCTGGTAGTCCTTTATATTATTTTATCCAAGCATAACATATTTATTTATTAGTATATAATATTGTGTTTATTTATGTATTAGTATTATAAATATTTTAATATATATATACAGTTCACTTTTATTTCCCTTTTTCAATATTGCACCACCTACCCCTCCTCTACTATCAAATGTCCTTTGCCTGAAGGTTGTCTGGTAGAAATCGCTTCCAGCGATAAGACCGCCGAAATTGTACAATTAAGTTTCTGTAATGCCTAGATTTTAAAGTTGTGTTTTTTTTTGTGCAATAAAGTATATCTATCTATCTATCTGGTTGAAACACAAGGTTCAGGGGTCCAATTCCCGCACCAACACAACAGTTTGTTTGTGAAACATATATTTGTCTGGGTGTTTGTAGTAGGCTCCGTGGTTCCTGGTTTCCATAGTACAAGGAAAAACCTTAGTTTGGGACCAGGCCAATGTATGTGATGTTAAGTAAATAACACTTAAAAATTTCATCTCGTGTTCAGGCGGGACTCGAACCACACCTTCCACAATCCGGGTAAAATGTTCTACCAATCAGACCACTGAACGCGTTATTGAGCCAACGAAATTTGTAAGTGCTTGATTCGACATGAGTTGTGGAATCTTGCCGGATTGTGGAAGGTGTGGGTTCGAGTCCCGCCTGAACACGAGATGAAAATTTTAAGTGTGTTATTTACTTAAGAATAAATTGCAAGAGATTGCTATAAAAAATAATAACTATTGATTTAGCAGTCCCATCTTAACTAGTTAAGTGGTCAAATATTTGTACAATATTGATGAGACTATCGGCAGCTCATGTCGAATCAAGCACTTACAAATTTCGTCGGCTTAATAACGCGTTCAGTGGTCTAATTGGTAGAACATTCACCCGGATTGTGGAAGGTGTGGGTTCACGTCTCGCCTGAACGCGAGATGAAATTTTTAAGTGTGTTATTTACTTAAGAAGAAATTCCAAAAAAAATGTTATAAAAAATATCAACTATTTTATGTGATGTTGTCTCAATTTATTTATTTGTTTAATAAAACATTTTTATTGAACAAAAACACAAGAAAATTAACACAATAACTAAGAAATAAAATTTAACTAAAAGTAAATAAAAAGGAAAGTTAAAACAAAGTAGGTCCCCGTGGCAGTGTCCCAAAAAATGCTGGCAGCATTACCCCACTGGATCGCGAAGGAAATTCGCTGGGCGAGGTAGCTGCCAGCTTTTGGCTCTCCCGTGACTTCGACTTTAATAAAACTATATACTTACTTACCTCAATCTTCAAAACTCACACATATACGAAAATCCCACTAAAACACGCCATTATATCTATTTATGCTAATCAGTGCAGCCGTTAAAATTCACGAGCTGTCATAACAGACCCTAGGGGGAGCTTTCGGGTCGTTTTAAATTTTTATGATCATTACCTACCTTAGGTTTTACCATAGTATAATGAATATCAGTAGCAAGATAGCAAGACGTATAATTTTTTTTTTTTTTACATATAGCGGACAAACGAGCAGACGGCACACCTGATGGAAAGAATGACGACCCATTTGGAACAGTGGTAGTGAACGCTGCCTCTGATACAAGGGTTGCGGGTTCGATCCCCGCACAGTACAAACATTTGTGTGCATGAACATGTTTGTTTGTATTGGTCTGGGTGTTATCTATGTATTATAAGTATTTATTTACAAAAGAAAAGTATTATATGTATATATTTGTAATCCCACTGTTGATTCTGATATCCGTAACACAGGTGCTTGAGCTACCTATCTCGGAGTCAGATCAATGTATGTGATGTTGTGAAATATTTATTTATTTATTTATAAAGTGATCACCGCCGCTCATTGATCACTGCAACACCTGAAGTATTGTGGTGATTAACGGAGAAGGTTCGAAATGAAAGTTACGAGTGCAGAGTAAATACTGGTTTATTAGTAATTCAAGAGCCCTTTATACCTATAGTCGTCTTTAATAATAATTGATTTAAAGAAATAAGGTCACAATTATCAAATAACATGGTGTACTCTTACGGTAAAAATACCTATTCTTATTACAAGGTGTATTCATCATCAACATCATCATTATCAGCCCATTTAAGTCCCCACTTCTGGGGCACGGGCCTCCCTCAATCACATGAGGGGTAATTGCCATACTCACCACGCTTGGCAGACGGGTTGGCGAGGGTTTTGATATAAATGCAGAGTTTTCCTTCTCAGGGTGCTGATGATCATGCCAGCAGCTTTACCTTAGTCGCCTTTACGACACCTCGGTAAGAGTGAGGGTGGCTTATTCTTCTCTGCCGGGGACCACGCGGCTTAAGGTGTATTGTTCCACAACACACATAAAAATAGTATGTAGGTACCATATGCCCAAATTCATAAATAATATGTATTATGAAGGGCTATTTAATAATTTACTCACGACGACAGTAATATACCTAAGGTACGAAGTGAGGTCGAAAAGTTCGCGGAATGGAGAGGTTGGAGGGGGTAGCTTTTCTCGTCCAGAAGAAACTAGTAGTAAGTAAGTAGTTAAGCAACTCATTATCACTATATGTTCAACACAACAACGAACGTACGAATAACTTAGCAATTTCGCTAGGATGCGATTTAATAGGGGCACATGTTCGTGGAACGTTTTGCTCACGACGATGATGTCATCAAGAAAACAAAAGACCCTAAACTCAAACTCGGGGCCAAAAAGAAGATCGACTAGTCGCTGCTGAGTTGCTGGTGCATTCGACAAACCGAAAGCAGTGCCTTTAAACCTAAGTGTGCCGCGACCTGGTACGTAGAGTGCGGTTTTATCACGCTGTGGATTAGCTCTTTAGAGAGGTCTAGTTTTGACAAAAATCTAGCTTCCTTAAGGTTGTCTAATATCTCAGAAATATAAGGTAGGATATACGCGTCCTTCTTCGTAACAGAATTAAGTTTTCTGCTATCGAGACAGAAACGCGGTTGACCATCTTTTTTATTTACTACTAGTACAGGGGAAGACCACGGGCTCTCACAAGGTTCTATCACATCTAGAGCCAGCATCTCATCAATTTGCTCTGTTATAATTTTTTGTGTAATTGGGGACATACGGTAATATCGTTGCTTAATAGGAGCAGCGTTAGCAGTATCAATTTTATGTCTATAATGTATCAATACGGGGATTAACACGATATTTATTATGTGAAACAGCATTGTGTACTCACATATTTGGCTCGACGTTTCGGCTACGTTACAGCAGCCGTGGTCACGAGCGGTCAGTCCGCTCGTGACCACGGCTGCTGTAACGTAGCTGAACAGACAATCATTAAAATGTCCGATTCTTCACCCTGACTGCTAAATAGGTGGCGATCCATGCGCTTTATTAGCGATAGATTTTTATAACTACTATTTAGTGATCCCGATGCGGCAGTCAAGGTCAAGGCCATATAAAGCAGAAGGACTTTAGGTGCGTGTTTGTCAAGTAAAAGGTGCACCTATTATTTACTAACAATAATAACTATTTTGCGTTACTTATTCTACGAGTACTTAGCTACAATCTACTTTTATTTTAAATGTGTGTATATTCATTCGTCATTTACGTACACACGATATAGGTAATTAGCAAGTAAGTATTCTTACCTAGTAAATGAAATAAAATTAAAATTCTATAATCTAAACTACAATTTGGCGACAATTGTATAATAATAAGACATTGTTATCTAATACCTAATTTGTAATTAAATTGTTAATTTGACTTGTAATCATATTTTACTTTGACTCGTAATTAATTTAATTTATGACTTGACATTGAATTTATGATTTGACATTTAATTCATGATTTGACATTTAATTTATAATTTGGTATAATTTATAATTTAATTTAATTTATAATTTAATACTTCATTTGTTTATTGTTGTGTTAATTAACTCTTGAGCTTTTAGGCATACATCATTTTGGACTACAATCTCGATATGTACATTTTCATGCTACTAAAATAAGTCTCATTGATTGTAATCTGTTTTGTGTGCTATGATAATAAATAAATAAATAAATAAAATTTCAGTACACTCAAATTGCTTACGTTCCAAATATAATATAAATAATATCCTCCAACCGATTACGGCTACGGCGGCCAATCTCAACGAACAGCCACGTACGCAGGACATATTATAGTGCTCAAGTGTGTGCGCAAACACAAGTGCACTCTATATTCCCTTACCCTCATTTTCCGATGGGACACTAGTGTGACACGACCGGAGAGGGATCGGGCGCAGGACCAACAGCTTAACGTGCTTTCCGAGACACGGGGGTACAAGACCGCCAACTTCCAGACTCCAGGCTGCCACTAAGAATTTCTTACCGAAAAGTTAGGTACAAATTTTTGGCCCGACCCGGGGATCGAACCCGGGACCTCTTGCGCAGCCGTCGCTTTAAAGTGCGACCCACTAACCACTGCGCCACCGAGGCAGTCAAAAATATAATATATAAATCATAAATCTTTATTCGCTATAGACAGGGTGGTTACAAATACATGTAGATGTTACAGAATGTGCAGTCCTTATGCCTATTTAGTCTAGTATTAAGACATGCGAAATTTTCATTTTATTTTACTTAGTTATATAAATAAATATTATTTAAATTAAGAAGTTACATATGAATATAAATGTAGAACGTATATACTATGGAATCATTATCATGCATCTATTATAATTCAAGTTTATTTTCTGTACATGTTTTCAGTTAGAAATTCATCGATGGAATAGAACATTTTTTCTTGTAACCAACTACGTAAACAACTTTTAAATTTATTTGTAGGCAGCGTTTTCAGGTTATTTGGAATTTTATTAAATATTTTGATGGCCATGCTGTAACAATTTTTCAGAAAGCGAGTTGTATTAGGGGCTATATTCACAGCTAAGTTGTGTGTGTGTCTGGTACTTCTTTGAGTTTTGTTCTTGGTTAATAAATATTAGTAATAATAAAGGATAGTACCATATTACTATGAATACGTATTTCAATTATAACAAATTAATTAAATTAGGTATTCCGGCAAGTCTTAGGGACACGAAAGGTTATCCACATGGAATTAAAGCAACAAATGTTTGTGTATGAAACTTTAACTACATTTATTATATTCAAATAAATGCACGACTTACCCGGCCGTGTGGTCCCCGGCAGAGTAGAATAGGCCACCCTCACTCTTACCGAGGTGTCGTAAAAGGCGACTAAGGTAAATCTGCTGGCATGATCATCAGCACCCAGAGAAGGAAAACTCTCCATTTATATCTAAACCCTCGCCAACCCGTCTGCCAAGCGTGGTGAGTATGGCAATTACCCCTCATGTGATTGAGGGAGGCCCGTGCCCCAGCAGTGGGGACTTAAATGGGCTGGTGATGATGATGATACGACTTACCCGTATGTGGGGTTCAAATCACTTGGCTTTAAAGTATTTATAACGTAAACAATCGTTCTTATTAGACTGTTATAGAAATTTGATAATTAGCCCAATGTAGGTTTAGAATGACTTTCTTAGCCTGTCTTCCCGCAGGTAAGCCATCCTCCGATCCGTCATACTTCGACTGTTTTGAATGTTTTAACTTAACGACCCGTTTAGCGCAGTGATTTGTGAGCTGGTAGTCCTTTATTATATTTTATCCAAGCAACTCGAAGTCTTTCAGAAACCCCAGCTTGCTCTTTTTACCGCACGCAAAGACTAATTATAGGCGGAACGCATTTTCCATTAGAACATGTCAACTATTTAATAATTTGGCAAAAGTAAATGTCGACATTGACTTGTTCAACACTTCAGTATCGAAATTGAAACGTGTACTGAATGATAACTTTTTCTCAAATGTTATTTAATTTCTTTTTTTCCTGATAATGTCAGATGACCTGATTAATTTCAATGTTTCTTCTTCTGGGAGTAGCAAATACGTTGTTCGTTTTGTTTGTAATTTAGTAACTTTTTGTTTTTTTTTTCTTTCTTAACATTAGGTACCCACTTGCATTTCTGTTAAACAACCTAGTGATTATCAGTGGAAACTTGTGATTGGCCCTCAATGTTTTTTTTTCTGTGACTGTATCCCTAAATCTAGCTGTAAGTTTTCCAAAAACTTGTAAAATAAAAAAAAATAAAAATAACATATTTATTTATTAGTATATAATATTGTGTTTATTTATGTATTAGTATTATAAATATTTGAATATATATATATATATACAGTTCACTTTTATTTCCCTTTTTCAATATTGCACCACCTACCCCTCCTCTACTATCAAATGTCCTTTGCCTGAAGGTTGTCTGGTAGAAATCGCTTCCAGCGATAAGACCGCCGAAATTGTACAATTAAGTTTCTGTAATGCCTAGATTTTAAAGTTGTGTTTTTTTTTGTGCAATAAAGTATATCTATCTATCTATCTATCTGGTTGAAACACAAGGTTCAGGGGTCCAATTCCCGCACCAACACAACAGTTTGTTTGTGAAACATATATTTGTCTGGGTGTTTGTAGTAGGCTCCGTGGTTCCTGGTTTCCATAGTACAAGGGAAAACCTTAGTTTGGGACCAGGCCAATGTATGTGATATTAAGTAAATAACACTTAAAAATTTCATCTCGTGTTCAGGCGGGACTCGAACCCACACCTTCCACAATCCGGGTAAATGTTCTACCAATCAGACCACTGAACGCGTTATAGAGCCGACGAAATTTGTAAGTGCTTGATTCGACATGAGTTGTCGAATCTTGCCGGATTGTGGAAGGTGTGCGTTCGAGTCCCGCCTGAACACGAGATGAAAATTTTAAGTGTGTTATTTACTTAAGAATAAATTGCAAAAGATTGCTATAAAAATATCAACTATTGATTTAGCAGTCCCATCTTAACTAGTGGTCAAATATTTGTACAATACTGATGAGACTATCGGCAGCTCATGTCGAATCAAGCACTTACAAATTTCGTCGGCTAAATAACGCGTTCAGTGGTCTAATTAGTAGAATATTCACCCGGATTGTGGAAGGTGTGGGTTCGAGTCCCGCTTGAACGCGAGATGAAATTTTTAAGTTTGTTATTTAATTAAGAATAAATTGCAAAAAAAATGATGTAAAAAATATCAACTACCTATTTTATGTGAGGTTGTCTCAATTTATTTATTTGTTTACTAAAACTATATACTTACTTACCTCAATCTGCAAAACTCACACATACGAAAATCCCACTAAAACACGCCATTATATCTATTTATGCTAATCAGTGCAGCCGTTAAAATTCACGAGCTGTCATAACAGACCCTAGGGGGAGCTTTCGGGTCGTTTTAAATTTTTATGATCATTACCTACCTTGGGTTTTACCATAGTATAATGAATATCAGTAGCAAGATAGCAAGAAGTATAATTTTGTTTTTTTTTTTACATATAGCGGACAAACGAGGCTACTAGGCCGTGTGGTCTCCGGCAGAGTAGAATAGGCCACCCTCACTCTTACCGAGGTGTCGTAAAAGGCGACTAAGGTAAAGCTGCTGGCATGATCATCGACACCCAGAGAAGGAAAACTCTGCATTTATATCTAAACCCTCGCCAACCCGTCTGCCAAGCGTGGTGAGTATGGCAATTACCCCTCATGTGATTGAGGGAGGCCCGTGCCCCAGCAGTGGGGACTTAAATGGGCTGGTGATGATGATGATACGACTTACCCGTATGTGGGGTTCAAATCACTTGGCTTTAAAGTATTTATAACGTAAACAATCGTTCTTATTAGACTGTTATAGAAATTTGATAATTAGCCCAATGTAGGTTTAGAATGACTTTCTTAGCCTGTCTTCCCGCAGGTAAGCCATCCTCCGATCCGTCATACTTCGACTGTTTTGAATGTTTTAACTTAACGACCCGTTTAGCGCAGTGATTTGTGAGCTGGTAGTCCTTTATTATATTTTATCCAAGCAACTCGAAGTCTTTCAGAAACCCCAGCTTGCTCTTTTTACCGCACGCAAAGACTAATTATAGGCGGAACGCATTTTCCATTAGAAGATGTCAACTATTTAATAATTTGGCAAAAGTAAATGTCGACATTGACTTGTTCAACACTTCAGTATCGAAATTGAAACGTGTACTGAATGATAACTTTTTCTCAAATGTTATTTAATTTCTTTTTTTCCTGATAATGTCAGATGACCTGATTAATTTCAATGTTTCTTCTTCTGGGAGTAGCAAATACGTTGTTCGTTTTGTTTGTAATTTAGTAACTTTTTGTTTTTTTTTTCTTTCTTAACATTAGGTACCCACTTGCATTTCTGTTAAACAACCTAGTGATTATCAGTGGAAACTTGTGATTGGCCCTCAATGTTTTTTTTTTCTGTGACTGTATCCCTAAATCTAGCTGTAAGTTTTCCAAAAACTTGTAAAATAAAAAAAATAAAAATAACATATTTATTTATTAGTATATAATATTGTGTTTATTTATGTATTAGTATTATAAATATTTGAATATATATATATATATACAGTTCACTTTTATTTCCCTTTTTCAATATTGCACCACCTACCCCTCCTCTACTATCAAATGTCCTTTGCCTGAAGGTTGTCTGGTAGAAATCGCTTCCAGCGATAAGACCGCCGAAATTGTACAATTAAGTTTCTGTAATGCCTAGATTTTAAAGTTGTGTTTTTTTTTTGTGCAATAAAGTATATCTATCTATCTATCTATCTGGTTGAAACACAAGGTTCAGGGGTCCAATTCCCGCACCAACACAACAGTTTGTTTGTGAAACATATATTTGTCTGGGTGTTTGTAGTAGGCTCCGTGGTTCCTGGTTTCCATAGTACAAGGGAAAACCTTAGTTTGGGACCAGGCCAATGTATGTGATATTAAGTAAATAACACTTAAAAATTTCATCTCGTGTTCAGGCGGGACTCGAACCCACACCTTCCACAATCCGGGTAAATGTTCTACCAATCAGACCACTGAACGCGTTATAGAGCCGACGAAATTTGTAAGTGCTTGATTCGACATGAGTTGTCGAATCTTGCCGGATTGTGGAAGGTGTGCGTTCGAGTCCCGCCTGAACACGAGATGAAAATTTTAAGTGTGTTATTTACTTAAGAATAAATTGCAAAAGATTGCTATAAAAATATCAACTATTGATTTAGCAGTCCCATCTTAACTAGTGGTCAAATATTTGTACAATACTGATGAGACTATCGGCAGCTCATGTCGAATCAAGCACTTACAAATTTCGTCGGCTAAATAACGCGTTCAGTGGTCTAATTAGTAGAATATTCACCCGGATTGTGGAAGGTGTGGGTTCGAGTCCCGCTTGAACGCGAGATGAAATTTTTAAGTTTGTTATTTAATTAAGAATAAATTGCAAAAAAATGATGTAAAAAATATCAACTACCTATTTTATGTGAGGTTGTCTCAATTTATTTATTTGTTTACTAAAACTATATACTTACTTACCTCAATCTGCAAAACTCACACATACGAAAATCCCACTAAAACACGCCATTATATCTATTTATGCTAATCAGTGCAGCCGTTAAAATTCACGAGCTGTCATAACAGACCCTAGGGGGAGCTTTCGGGTCGTTTTAAATTTTTATGATCATTACCTACCTTGGGTTTTACCATAGTATAATGAATATCAGTAGCAAGATAGCAAGAAGTATAATTTTGTTTTTTTTTTTTACATATAGCGGACAAACGAGGCTACTAGGCCGTGTGGTCTCCGGCAGAGTAGAATAGGCCACCCTCACTCTTACCGAGGTGTCGTAAAAGGCGACTAAGGTAAAGCTGCTGGCATGATCATCGACACCCAGAGAAGGAAAACTCTGCATTTATATCTAAACCCTCGCCAACCCGTCTGCCAAGCGTGGTGAGTATGGCAATTACCCCTCATGTGATTGAGGGAGGCCCGTGCCCCAGCAGTGGGGACTTAAATGGGCTTATGATGATGATGGACAAACGAGCAGACGGCACACCTGATGGAAAGTGATCACCGCCGCTCATTGATCACTGCAACACCTGAAGTATTGTGGTGATTAACGGAGAAGGTTCGAAACGAAAGTTACGAGTGCAGAGTAAATACTGGTTTATTAGTAATTCAAGAGCCCTTTATATAGTCGTCTTTAATAAAAATTGATTTAAAGAAATAAGGTCACAATTATGAAATAACATGGTGTACTCTTACGATGAAAATACCTATTCTTATTACAAGGTGTATTCATCATCATCATCATCATCATCAGCCCATTTAAGTCCCCACTTCTGGGGCACGGGCCTCCCTCAATCACATGAGGGGTAATTGCCATACTCACCACGCTTGGCAGACGGGTTGGCGAGGCTTTTGATATAAATGCAGAGTTTTCCTTCTCTGGGTGCTGATGATCATGCCAGCAGCTTTACCTTAGTCGCCTATTACGACACCTCGGTAAGAGTGAGGGTGGCCTATTCTTCTCTGCCGGGGACCACGCGGCTTAAGGTGTATTGTTCCACTAAAATAGGTTATAGCCCTTATAAGGCATACACGTGTTTGATATAAAATTACTTATTATTATTCTTACGTATCTAAACATATTCATTGGTATCTCTAACTACACCACAGTATCACATATGCGTTGCCGGCTCTTAAGAAAGGAATATACCCTTTTCTTAAAGGTCACCAGGTCGTATCTGTTCAGAAACACCACGGATGACAGCTGGTTCCACAGTTTTACTGTGCGTGGTAGGAAATGGCGTGAGAAACGCACTGTAGTCGATATAAACCCATCCAGGTGATGTGGATGGGATTTGGCGTTCTGACGTGACGTGCGGTGGTGCAATTTTTCCAGCTGGAATAAGAACAGCTCCTCGGAACATTCCTCATTGTAAACGCGATAGAAGATGCACAGTGATGCTACATCTCTACGCAATGAATAAGAATAAGAATAAAATAAAATAATTTATTCAGCGCCAAACATACACAAAAAAATAAAAATATAACGAAATGGACATTAGAATAGCACTGAAATGGGCTCCACTCAGCATGTGTCACAGTGTCTAAAGGACACCCCGACGCTGGTCTTCCGTGGAGTCCAAGGAACTAAGGGACGTCACTGTGCGTGCTGACGTCATAAAGTACATAAGTACCTACATTTAACCTTATTTAAATTAATTAAGACTAGACACAATCCAGACTATCATTACCTTACCCTATGGTTACTACTAAAGAAACAGCAATACTACTTGTAGGGCTACAGCCTTAACTGATTACTCCGAATGTAACATAAAACATTGCACTCATACATATAAAACACAACATAAAATAAAAAATAATAACAATAAATACACAGCTTAACTATTTATAGTAATTTCTGGACAGATAAAAGATGTGACTTAAATTTGATTTTTAAAATATTAATAGTAGAAGTATTTCTTATGGGAGGAGGTATATTGTTCCAGCACTTCGTGGCAATTACAGAGGATCAAGTGTGTCGGAAAGTGCCTGGTATAATGAATATAAGTAGTCATAACAAAGATTTTTATTTTCAAAATATTAAAGTAATTTTAAATAAATATTGATGAGAAGTATACATCAATATTTATTTTTATTCCCCCTCATTACAAATCGCGAACTAAGGATAGTCCCGGATCAAATCTCGTGACAGCCCCTTTTAACATTGCATGTTAGAACGGGATGACAAGAGTTTTAGTACGGTAATAACTTTGATAGATAGATAGATAGATATACTTTATTGCACAAAAAAAACACAACTTTAAAAGGCATTACAGAAACTTAATTGTACAATTTCGCGATTTGTAATAAGGTGCATTATGTTTATATCGCACACCTAATACAACAAAGGAGTAAGTATACTTGCGCGATTTTTTTTATTTCATTAAACGATTGAGAATACTTTGGCTCTATATGTGATTTTTTTTCATATTTTTTAACAAAAAAATTAAATTGAAAATTTAAAAAACCCCCGACACAACTAAAGCTCTTTCATTTGATACCTATATTGAGGCAGTTGGAACAACAAATGGGTTATTCGTCATTTTCTGACGGCGGCCATCTTGGAATTGAAATTTTTCACAATTAATATATTCTGCTACTCAAGCCCTTTTATATAATACCCATATTGTGGGAGTAGTGTTAAAACATAAAATCCAAATCTTTGTGACGGCGGCCATTTAGGATCGATTTTTATCCAACATAGCTAAGAACACTCCATCATGAACGTTATTGATCTTTCAAACAAAAAAATACAAAATCAAAATCCGTTCATTTGTGTGTGTGTGTGTGTGTGTGTGTGTGTGCTTGTGCGTGTGCGTGTGCGTGTGCGTGTGCGTGTGCATGTGCGTGTGCGTGTGCGTGTGCGTGTGCGTGTGCGTGTGCGTGTGCGTGTGCGTGTGCGTGTGCGTGTGCGTGTGCGTGTGCGTGTGCGTGTGCGTGTGCGTGTGCGTGTGCGTGTGCGTGTGCGTGTGCGTGTGCGTGTGCGTGTGCGTGTGCGTGTGCGTGTGCGTGTGCGTGTGCGTGTGCGTGTGCGTGTGCGTGTGCGTGTGCGTGTGCGTGTGCGTGTGCGTGTGCGTGTGCGTGTGCGTGTGCGTGTGCGTGTGCGTGTGCGTGTGCGTGTGCGTGTGCGTGTGCGTGTGCGTGTGCGTGTGCGTGTGCGTGTGCGTGTGCGTGTGCGTGTGCGTGTGCGTGTGCGTGTGCGTGTGCGTGTGCGTGTGCGTGTGCGTGTGCGTGTGCGTGCGCGTGCGCGTGCGCGTGCGCGTGCGCGTGCGCGTGCGCGTGCGCGTGCGCGTGCGCGTGCGCGTGCGCGTGCTCGTGTGCGTGTGCGTGTGCGTGCGCGTGCGCGTGCGCGTGCGTGTGCGTGTGTGTGTGTGCGTGTGCGTGTGTGTGTGTGTGTGAGAGAGAAAGAGAGTGAGAGGGCGTATGTGTGCACGTGTGTTTTCAAGTATGTACCTACCACAATTTCATAAAAACGAATTCAAAAGGTACCATCTTGTGTACTAAGAAAATAAGATGAATTCGATGATCTGCCCGCAGCAATATTACTGAACTCCTACGCCGTGGTAATAACAGTGGCGTTGTGGTAATCTTGATTTGGGAAGTCCAATTCGAGGGGAAAGGGAAAAGGCTAGCTTACCCATTTGGTGACACCAGTTGAGTCACAAGTACGCCGCCAAACTTCCCCGGTACCCTCACTCACTCGGCGAAACATAGCGCAGGCACTGCGTCACGATGGTTTTCTGTGAATTCAATTCAATGAAATTCAGATAATTATTTATTTGCATAGCCTTGTACAAAGCACTTACAAATCGTCATACATTTAAATTATTTAAAACTATAAGTACTAATGAATAAAACACATAATGCGATTCTACCACTGACTCGTTAAGTTGTTTCTGGTGGAGAAGATCCGGCAAGAAACTCGCCAGTATGAGGCCGTGGTATAACTCCCGGGTCATTGATGCCAAAGGCTCTTCCACGGTAACTTTCTCGAGGTGCTGGTAATCTCTCCACTGTGGATTTAATGATCCACAAACACATCTTGCGAGTTTAAAAGGCTGGCTTGGGACTCGAAGCCAGGATTGTGATGTAATTTGCTTGCTTGTGCCTGAAAGTGGACTCTTTGACTTTTGTTTGAGGATGTCCCATTGGGAAGGTAAGGGTCGCATGTTTGTGTGGTCGGATACATTCATGTAGCCAAGGGTTTTGATGAAAAAAAAACCGCCTTCTTTTTTAAAGTCGGTTAAAATAAGTAATAAATTTCCTTTGTTTCGAGCTGTAAAATTGATAGTAATGATCTTGAATGTGCTAAAAATTATTTTAATCTTCATAATTACGCCAAACTTTTTGTCACAAAAATTTCCTCTTCTATCCAATGTTATTTGCCGAAAGGTCGCCAAGTAGAGATAGCTTGAAGCTTTTTGTTCTGTATTTTGTGCAATCTATTGAAATATTTCTATTTTTTCATCTTTCTTTCGAATCTAAGTTTTCATTTTATCATCATGTTCATCAGCCTGTTAAAGTCCACAGCTGGACACAAGCTTCTCCTAATGTTCGCCACTCTGATCGATCTTTGCCTTCTCTTTTTTTTGGTTAATCTGGAGGAATGCCCCCCTCCCTGTCCCGTATCTTGGGCACTGGGAGGAGGCGTGCCTAACCCGCACTACACCACGTAGTCCGCCGGAGTGGGGGGGAGAGGCACCCATTTGCAGACCTGGCCCTCAGCGGAGGGACCCGACCCTGGCCTATCGACGCAGGGCACTCAGGTACAGCTGGGCTCTCCGCGGGGGGATTCGAACCCCTCTGGCGCGGCCTAACAGCTAAACCTATCCAGCGACTCACCCACCCGTGGTACTGGGAATGGTGTCACGAGAACTGCCGAAAGGCTTTGCCCCGCAACACCATCCCGCCACGAGCCCCTACGTGGGGTTCGCGGCCACGCCCCTCCCGATGTAGGGAGGGCTTGACGCTCCGCCGCCTCCTTCTGTGCCATCATGTCCTCACAGAACGCTGCAAACGCCGTCCAGGACTCCTCTCTGTCCAGCATAGCTTTCACTATAATGGGCAGAGAGAGTCCCTTCCAACGCTCGTGGTGAGGTTGGCCCGCTGCGGAGCTCACAATGGACACACCACGAGAGTGTGATGCGCTGTGTCCTCCGCAGCGGGGCAATGATGACATTCTGGAGTGTCTTCCCGGCGAATTTGGTGCAGGTATTTACCGAAGCAGCCATGCCCGGTAATCACCTCGTCATCATCGTCAGCCCATTTAAGTCCCCACTGCTGGGGCACGGGCCTCCCTCAATCACATGAGGGGTAATTGCCATACTCACCACGCTTGGCAGACGGGTTGGCGAGGATTTTGATATAAATGCAGAGTTTTCCTTCTCTGGGTGCTGATGATCATGCCAGCAGCTTTACCTTAGTCGCCTTTTACGACACCTCGGTAAGAGTGAGGGTGGCCTATTCTACTCTGCCGGGGACCACACGGCCAGTAATCACCTGCACCATCCGAAAAGACAAGAACTCTTTTGGCCGCTCTAGCCACTGGTCCACGACCGGGGCGAGAGCTTCCAGCGATCGTCGCTGCCCATCGGGCGTAGACCAGGACCCGGCGCGCCACCTTGCGCACCGCCTCGCGCTCAATGGGGCAGAATAGCTCTCCTGCCGCCCTCTTATCCGTCGTCCACTCCCAGACGGCGGCGAGCACTTCAGCCTCTAACTCTCATAGGGGAGTGGAGGAAAGAGCGCAGACCGACACGAAGCCTACCGAACGGTAATCTTTGCCTTCTCTTATCCAGCTCCAGCCAATCATCCTGCGTTGATCGTCACTCTATCCGGCTTGGGGGCGCCCTACACTGCGTTTACCGAGACTTAGAACTCGTTTACCCCAACATTTAAATTTAAAATAAATGATAAGACATTGAATTTAATTTAATGACCGGCTTATAAGTACATGACATGTATCTCACTAACAAGACCTGGAAAATACGTATCGTTCAAAAGATTGGAACATCTGTTACGAATGAATAATCGATCCCCTCCTGCTGTGCCATGTAATAGATCTATCTCTTTTCCCCGCCTAATACACGGAAAGACGGTTACCTATTCACCCCGGACAGCCCACAGCTTATTCTTTCACTCTGAATTTGAATCATTCGGCTCACTCGGATAATTTAGCTCATTCGGATCGTTCGGATAATTCAGTTCATTCGGATCATTCGGCTTATTCGGATCTTTCGTCTCATTCGGATCACTCAGTTCAATCGGATGATTCGGAGCGAACATTAGAGATTCGGAACAGTGTATCATCTGGCCGAGTCGGATCACAGAGTCGTTTCAATAAAGAGTTACACACACACGTCTATCACTACCGCTCTCACACGCACACAAAAAACCTTCATCTACTCCCCCAAGAGCTTTTAAGTTTATAATTACGCGAGCAACTAGGATGCTTATTATGTTTTCAGTAGCGTATTTGCAAGAGAGTTTTATATTACTCCCATGCGGTGCACCTCGTCAAGTGAACAATGGTTAATTTTAGAACATAATAAGCGGGATCAAAGGCTGCGCCCGACCATACAGCGACTTTTGGACTGAGAGCTAAAGAACTAGAAGTGTATAAGTGGTAAGATTAAAAAAAAATTAGGTAGGTACCTATTCTTTATTGCACAAAAAGTATGATTGTATGAAGTATGATTACAACAACAACAGACAGTACAATAAGGCGGTTTTATCGCTTGTAGCAATTTCTTTCAGACAACCTTTGGTTAGAGGAAAGAGATAACGTATTCGTAGATACACCAAACCAGCATAGTGGAGATTGGGGCATTTAAAAAAATATGCACTTTACATTTGTTTTTATAAAATGAGAGATCTTGATTTTCATTGCTTTTAACTGGTTGAAAACATGATTGTTTCCTTTGTACCCACAATAACTTTTTATTTGTTTTTTATTTTTATATTTTTAGTTTATTCTAAGATATAAGTACATATTGCTACTACAAATTTATTTACTTATTGAATTTAAGGCATACACAACAGGTGACAATCTAAAAAAATATAAACTTAAGAACAATATACTTAGAGCTAGATTGAAACCTAAGAACGTGTACACGTGTGTCATCATCATCATCAGCCCATTTAAGTCCCCACTGCTGGGGCACGGGCCTCCCTCAGTCAAGTGAGGGGTAATTTCCATACTCACCACGCTTGGCAGACGGGTTGGCGAGGGTTTTTATATAAATGCAGAGTTTTCCTTCCCTGGGTGCTGATGATCATGCCAGCAGCTTTACCTTAGTCGCCTTTTACGACACCTCGGTAAGAGTGAGGGTGGCCTATTCTACTCTGCCGGGGACCACACGTGTGTGTGTGCGTGTAATTGTATTATTAAGTAAGAAATCGTACCGTAAATTGTTACCGCATACTACCTACCTATATTTAACTTAGATTAATGGATTTAATCTAAGATATTTAAGTTTTCTTTAATATTAATCTTATATATGGTGTGGGCTGGATGAGAGTGGCCGAAAATCGGGAGAAGTGGCGTGCATTAGGGGAGACCTATGTCCAGCAGTGGACGAGGTGGGTTGCTGATGATGAATCTTATATATTATTTTAGAGAAATAAATGTCTGAAACCACAAAATTCACATTTTACATAAGCCAATAGTGGCTGCACGCTCTGCATACATGTCCTATGTTACAATACAAATTAAAAATTATTTAATGCCGATTATACAGTTGATGATTATTTAAAGGACAAGAATTTGTGGACAAGATAAACTGTTCGCCTACACTTTAGACATTGTAATGGATATATTTATTGTTGGACATGAAATTAACTTATGTGAGTTATATACTAATAATAACATTGTATTAAAATTTTTGGCGATTAAAAAGAGTAACTGGCGAGTGTCTTGCCGGATCTTCTCGTCAGAATCAACTTTCCGATTCCGGTGGTAGAAGCACATTAAATCATCATCATCATCAGCCTATCGCAGTCCACTGCTGGACGTAGGCCTCTCCAATTGTTCGCCACTGTGATCTATCCATGGCTTCTCGCATCCAGCTCTTGCCAGCCATCCTGCGCAGATCGTCCCCCCACCTAGCCAGAGGGGCGCCCTACATTACGTTTGCCAATGACAAGGAGTGAGACAAGGGGACGTCATCTCCCCGAATTGTTCACAAATGCAATGGAGGATGTATTTAAGACGCTGAACTGGATGAGACGTGGCATCAGCATCAATGGCGAATACATACATCTCTGAACTGCGATTTGCAGACGACATCGTCATAATGGTAGAAACGCTACACATTAAATATGTTTATTCATTTCTTAGTATATTTTAACGAGTATGTATCGACATATATGTGTAATTACATGTATATTATACTTACAAATAAATAGTTATCTAATGAATGACTATTTGAAAGTGCTGTATGTATGCAAGCCTATGCAAATAAAGATATTTTGAACTGAATTGAAAAAAAAACAAGTGTCTTATAAATTTAGGGTCATCTGCGATGTGTGCTTTGCTGCATTGCCAAACCACCACACTGGCATCCCTCCCTTGAGAGTACGTAGCCAATGGGGCTAGTAGATAAACGTAGTCAGTGAAGCCATGCTTCCACTGATAATGAAAAAGTAAATCAGCTAATTGGACTGTCTTGGGTGAGCGAAATAGTCACGTCAGATTTACCACATCTAGCCTTTCTACACAGCTGCCTTTTCCCAGTAAAAGTTTTCTAATAATAATGTTCCGAGGCAAGTTAGGGCGGCTCGTCTTAATCGGCGATTATCGTAGTTTCAGCCGTAATCTCCGGTGTGTCTGTGCCTTCAGCTACAGGAATGCTCTAATCCACCTAATTTAGAAATTTTGCAAATTTAAACTAGAATAGGCGAGAGTAAGTTGCTTTTATGTCTTTTGAGTAGCTAACACTTATTCTCTTATTCCAAAACGTGATTTATTAAAATAAGTAGTGGGATTAATACTAGCAATCATTGGCGAACTAGAATAAACATTATTATAAAACCATTTTTAACGTCAGTTCGTATCAACTATAATACTAATGTTAAACCACCCGGACCTACCCGGACCCCTAGTTTAAAATGAGTAGTAAAATAATAACCTCAAAATATCGATTCAGTGAGAATGACAGTTTATCCATGTGACAGTTCGTCCCGTTTTACGGTACGTTATTGATTAGAAAATAGTCAACTTACTTTTTTTTGGGTTAAATCCCAAAAATAGAAGCAATTCCTAATCATATACCTTAGACACGTTACTTAATACGAATATTATAATTTATTGTTGCCTAAAAACATTTCAAAAATATTTTTACTTCAGATCACCAAACATGGTGATGTAAAACGAAAAGCCACTGAACGAATGATTGAATGATTTGATCAATTTTGACATATAAGTGGTCTATG
This sequence comes from Marasmia exigua, assembly GCA_019059595.1. Lineage (NCBI taxonomy): Eukaryota > Metazoa > Arthropoda > Insecta > Lepidoptera > Crambidae > Marasmia > Marasmia exigua. The sequence continues at coordinate 5,396,807 of CM032479.1, read as the reverse complement.
GTTAGTCGAGGATTTGTAAAAAAATGTACAACTAACTATATTCTGTAATAATCATGAACTTGTTAGTTTAGGATTAAAGCCGGTATCAGAGGAGTTTTTTTTTTGTAATAAGAGGGCAGGGCTTTATTCATAAACGTCAATAAACCTTTGTTAGCTAACTCGGTGTTATAGATCAGTTTTTACGTTTAAAACAAAACATGTAAAAGTTTTCTATAAAATAATGAAAACTGCTTTAGAATGCCGTTTTAAGATAAAGATGTTTTATTTGATCGAACATGAGTACATTATAGGTAGAGAATTCAACATATTTTCAACTTGTCGTACCATTAGGTACGGCATATAAAATATATTTAATGAAATACAAAATTGGATTCAATACTTAGGATTAACATTAAATTATAAGGTCAGCCATTGTCAGATATAAAATGAAATTAGTGAACAATACAGTAAATAAAACACGGCAAATATCAACCAGAAAATAATCAATGTCATTAAAGATATCCGTCAAACAATTTGCATAAATTAAATGAGTCAAAAATTAATTACAATACGTATGTACGTTATGAAAAATTTTAATAATCGTTAAAATTTGTCATTCAAAAAGTCATGTAAACTGTAGTAACATTTATCAATTAAAAATCTTTTAAACTGAATCTTGAACAATTTTACATCTCTCATTACAAAAAACTACTCTGATACCGACATTAATCCTAAACTAGCAAGTTCATGATTATTATGGAATAATGTTATATCCTTTTTTATTACAAATCCTTGAATAACCATAGACCACTTAGTACAGCAGGATAGTGTCAAAATTGAATAATTGCTTCTATTTTTGGGATTAATTCCAAAAAAATTAAGTTGACTCCTTCCTCACAAATACCTTTACCGTAAAATGGTATGAACTGTCACATGTATAAACTGTCATTTTCATCATCATCACCATCAGCTTATCGCAGTCCACTACTGGACGTAGGCTTCTCCAATTGTTCGCCACCGTGATCTATCCATGGCTTCTCGCATCCAGCTCTTGCCAGCCATCCTGCGCAGATCGTCCCCCCGTTTGCCATTACGTCTGCCAAGACGCGGTCTCCACTCTAGAACTCGTTTACCCCATCGGTTGTCGGTTCTGCGGCTAGTATGGCCAGCCCACTGCCACTTAAGCTTGCTAAACCGGCGAGCAATGTCGATGACTTTGGTTCTCTGCCGGATCACCTCATTTCGGATTCGATCTCGGAGAGAGACGCCGAGCATTACTCGTTCCATAGCCCGCTGGGCGACCTTTAACTTGTGGACCAGCCGTACCGTAAGTGTCCTCGTTTCGACACACTCTGACGATGAAGTGGAGGAAATGTTCTATACCGAGATCGAAAGCCCTCTACTTTACCACCAATACCCACTACAATTTTGTCATGGGGGACTTCAACGCTAAAGTGGGAGTACAGAATTGCAATCATTCGGTAGTAGGATCCCATGGATTTGGAGTTAGGAATCATAGGGGGCGGATACTTGTCAACTTTTTCGAACGAGGGTTTTCGTACAATCTCTCGCTTGCTTTTGTTGCTTCAAAGCCGGCGGTCCTTCGAGAAGTTGAACACTTTTATGGCCGACTATACGCTTCGCATGCATCTCGACCTGATCCCGAAAATGAGGACTCTAGGGCCACATTAACACGCCATTTTACCGAAGACTTGCCAGAAGTCTGCATTGGCGAAATAGAGATTGCTCTTGGACAGCTGAAAAATGGGAAAGCCCCTGGAGAGGATGGCGTAACAACAGAGTTGTTGAAAGCTGGAGGATTACCCGTACTGAGGGAACTCCAAAAGCTCTTTAGCGATGTCCTCTTCGAAGGGAGAACTCCGGAGGCGTGGAGTAGGAGTGTGGTCGTCTTGTTCTTCAAAATAGGGGACAAAATCCTCTTGAAGAACTATCGACCCATTTCCCTTCTAAGCCACGTCTATAAGCTGTTTTCAAGAGTGATCACGAACCGTCTTGCGCGGAGACTCGACAAATTCCAACCACCTGAACAGGCTGGGTTTCGGAGCGGATACGGCACCATAGATCTCATCCACACAGTGCGGCAGATTATGCAGAAGACAGAAGAGTATAATCAGCCCCTGTGTCTAGCATTTGTGTATTATGAGAAGGCCTTTGACTCGGTTGAAACCTGGTCTGTTCTGGAGTCTCTGCAGCGATGCCAAGTCGATTGGCGATATATCCAGGTGATGAGATGTCTCTATGATGCCGCTGCTATGTCCGTCTAAATACAGAATCAGCAAACAAGTCCTATACCATTGCATCGAGGGGTGAGACAAGGGGACGTCATCTCCCCGAAATTTTTCACAAATGCAATTGAAGATATGTTCAAGACGCTGAACTGGAAGAGACGTGGCATCAACATCAATGGCGAATACATCTCTCACCTGCGATTTGCAGACATAATGGCAGAAACGCTGCAGGACCTACAACAGATGCTGAATGACCTGGCTGACTCTTCTAAATGCATCGGCCTACGGATGTACTTGGACAAAACCAAGGTCATGTTCAATGAACCGGAACCGATTGCAATTCACGGTGCCGTCCTCGAAGCTGTTTAAAAAAAACGTACACCTCGGGCAGACTTTGCAATTGGGTAGAAACAACTTCGAGGATGAGGTGAATAGGAGAATCCAGTTAGGTTGGGCAGCGTTTGGAAAACTGCGTCGTGTCTTCGTATCGTCGATACCACAGTGCCTAAAGACGAAAGTCTTCAATCAGTGCGTCCTACCCTTCATGACATACGGAGTATGTCATTTTCACTGAATCGATATTTTAAGGTTATTATTTTAGTACTCATTTTAAACTAGGGGTCCGGGTGGTTTAACAGTAGTATTATAGTTGATATACTAGCGAACGTTAAACTTAGTTTTGTAATATTGTTTATTCTAGCTCTCCGATTATTATCCCACTACTTATTTTAAACCACGTTTTGAAATAAGTTTTATATTTATCTGATATTTTATTAAAAACTATGGGATCCTACACACTATTCTTCTTAAGGAGACGGATAGGGCACACTAGCGACGCCAAGCGATTTTAATTTTAAATACTAAACCGGATCTATTTTAAGCAATTTCGGGGTTACAATCTCTCGGCAAATACTTATACTGTTTATTAAATAACCATGCACTAATTTTGGGTCCGTGCACAAACGTGAAAAATTTATTCACGCCAAAAGTGGCCGCTTTTGGCGTGAATCAATTTTCAATGTGGTATTATGTGGTATTTGACTACTCAAATACCCTTATTTATCGTAATGTCCTGTACCTGTCCGAGTCTCATAGAATATCAATCAGCAATCGTTTACCATCAAGTGATCCGTCAACTCGTCTGCCACCTATCACATAAAAAAAATATAGCTTCAGAAATATTCCCATTTTACCCTCAGCTATGTTTAGCTTGTTCGGTTGCAAAGGATATACGCCGCTCAAAGGGCGTTGATTGAGGTGTGACGCGATCGAGAGCTTTTTGATTCAGCCGCTGGGGGCGCTGGCTGCAACTGCCGATTTTAAATTGAAAAAGGGTTTTATGGAAAGTGACATTTTGTTGCGATACAACGCTGATCAGGCTGGTTCACTCGCAAATATCACAGCTTTTTCCTATGAAGTGTATCATATTACTTTACTGTGTGTCAGTGATATCTGTGACACGGATAAAAGCAGTTTTGTTCATAGAATTGGAATGTGCGGCAAAATACAAAGTACAAAATATCTTTATCAGTTACAAAGGTGTTGTAATTAATTTAAGAGATACGTACGCTATGCTCTGCTTTTCAGCTTACAAAACAAGTAAAATTAAGACAAGCAAATAAAATGTAAATTCATAATAATAAAATGTAATCTCAAATCCAATAAAAAATCTAATTAACATGTCATATAAGTAAAAAAAAAAGTAAAGTATCAGCCTATAAACTGTCCCACTGCAGGGCAAAGGCCTCCATCATAGAAATCAAGTCATCGCTACTATGACGGGATTAGGCTTAATCACCACGCTTGCCAAATGCGGATTGGTGATCACAAACCCGAGCTATGTTCAAAAAATTCGAAACATACTTTTCGCTCGACCCGGGAATCGAACCCAGGACCCTGAGATCACGGCCCGGTACTTAAACCACTAGACCAACAGGGCGTCATATAAGTATTATATTAAAATTAAAGTTCAATGTATTGTAAATATGTCAGAATATTAATAAGATTGATGTCAATTTTTTAGTACCGGTTCCGGCGTTTGTACCGGGCATAAGGCACCCTCCCTTGCAAGCTCGTCGGCTTTTTCGTTGCCACAGGATGGCGGCCCAATTTGGGTCCTGTAGCAGGTTCCAAGCGCTATCTTGGCCTTCTTGGTAACGTAGTTGAGGTGTGAGTCCAGGTGTCCAGGAGTTTATAATTAGAAATTTTTTCGAATAAAATTTAAAGTAAAATTCATAGGTATTGAATTATTTTGTGAGTTAATTTGATGTTTGACTAACTATACTGTAGTATCACTTTTGAGATGGTTGGTCGTAGTTATCACTTCAGTGGTAGCAAACTTAACAACACGCCGCCATTCCTCTTTAATGGCCGCCCTCCTTGCGCATTCAATGAGTGACGGTCATTTACTACAGTCTTTATTTGGTCAGGCGATCTTCCTCGTGGCCTGGTACCCTCAACCTTTCCCTAGAAAACAAGTTCTCACGATCACGTTTCGAATTCCTTTAATGTTCGTGGTAGTCGCTTAAGCTGTACACATAACTGTTACACATGCTTATTTGTAGCATGCTTAAAAGCATGACAAATATGAGCATGTTTTAATGAACTGTCCACATTTGCTATCAAAAAGCATGATATTAGCATGCTTAAAAATAAGCAAACCTGTTTACACGTGCTAATTTAGAAGAGGGAGCTTTAGCAGTGCTAAAGCACTCCACACTCCCTCTTACACCCGCACTACATGTAGCATGCTTAAAAATCGACCGGTGTGCGATTTTTGAGCATGCTCAAAATTAGCATGCTTATTAGTAGCACGTCTGTCCACACATGCTACTAAGTAGCACTTGCTCAAAATAGCATTCTTTAGGCATGAAAATAAGCATGTGTAAATGTACCTTAAGGGGACGGGTAGGACTCACTAGCGAAGCCATATTTAAATTGTTAGCATCTAAACCGGATATCTTATTAACAATTTTTAAGTTCGAACATCTCGAACAGAACTTATACTCACATAAACTCACATATATTTAAGAAAAAAATTTAATATAATAATAATATATAATAAGTTTTTATTGAAAAACCATGAGAACAATATAAATGCTTATAATCTACATATACTAAGGTAACTAATTTTAAGTTTGATGCCTGAACTAGGAATATCCTGTATCTCAGGCAAAAACGAAAGAAAGAAAAGGACAAAAGGAGCTTATCGATTTTAACAATAAAACATTAAATTATACTAACACTTAATACCAAATTTAAAAATAAATAAACCTGACTGACAATGATTCATGAATAACCTAGTTAACAATTTGATGACTCTGAAATTTACATGACACACATACCTTCACACTTAAAAACGTTTATCTAGCAATACTACGAAACACCTTACAAAGTCTTTGATTACCCAATAAAATAAAATTAGTAGGCACTGAACATAATTTAAAAATATAAGCTATTTATAGTAAATATAAGTACACTAATTAAACAATGGCGATATTAGGCGATCAATCGATCGAATATATCGATTTTCGGCCATTTTTCTACCAGGGCAGTCAATGTCACCAGTTTTATGATTGGACGGTTTTTTGTAGTGCAGGCAAGTGGCACATTTATCAATACTTATAATTAACTTTTTCGAAAAAGATATCCGATCAATTCACTTGAACTCGGTCTACGCGCTAAACTGAGTTCCGTTCCTTTGTTTTCGCTCGCATTGATCGCGTTTAAGCGTTGATAGCGTTCAATTTTGACGGTGAAATCGGCCCTTAGTTGCGATCAATTTTAACGATATGGCGTCGCTAGTTAGGGCCACCCATCTTCTTAAGGCGATCAGTCTTCGTGTCCGTCACATAACACATAAAAAATAGGAGCCACGTTCGTTACGGACAGAAAGTTGTGTGTTGCACACTACGCAAGTTGCGTGGGTAACATCGGTTCCCGGACAAAGGCAGCTTGTCAACCGGGCGCGGGTGACCGACCAACTTTTATTGTGTTCGGCGAGTCGGGCGCCGGACATGGATAGATTGCGCCCCGTGGGACCGGCTGGTATGTTACCCGGATGCTATACGAGTAATATCCTAGGGATGTTCGATCCGGGCACTTTGTATCGATACTCTAGATCGCAATGGATCGTAATACACTGTATCGATACGAATATCGATACAATAGATTCGATCCAGTATCGTATCAAATATTTTTTTTTAGTTAAACAAATTTTATTTTTAAACATTTAAGTTTATTTAAGAACAAAAAAGAAACAAAATTGCTTACAAAGGCCAATCTTCATCATCGTCATCGTCAGCCCATTTAAGTCCCCACTGCTGGGGCATGGGCCTCCCTCAAATCACATGAGGGGTAATTGCCATACTCACCACGCTTGGCAGACGGGTTGGCGAGGGTTTTGATATAAATGCAGAGTTTTCCTTCTCTGGGTGCTGATGATCATGCCAGCAGCTTTACCTTAGTCGCCTTTTACGACACCTCGGTAAGAGTGAGGGTGGCCTATTCTACTCTGCCGAGGACCACACGGCAATCTTCATAAGGAAGCGTAAGTTAAAATATAAATTTGATAGCCTCTCTGGATTAATGCGATTGCGGCTCTCATTTAAACCTAACCTAAATTAATCAGATCGTATTAAGGCTATACTTACTCTCTAAAACAGGAAGGTGGTCAGTATTCACGTAAAAAATAAATATTATAGTTTGATTTTGTTTACGTCGCCGTCGATCCGATCCTCATCTTACTTGTATCGATCCACTAAGAGATCGAAAACCATTGTATCGATACAAAAATCGGGTGGATCGTATTGCTTTGTATCGATCCACACAAGTATCGGATCGGATCGAACATCCCTATAATATCCTCCAACCGATTATGGCTACGGCGGCCAATCTCAACGATCAGCCACGTACGCAGGATATATTATAGTGTTTAAGTGTGTGCGCAAACACAAGTGCTCTCTCTATTCCCTTACCCTCATATTCCGTTGGGACACGAGTTTGACACGACCGGAGATGGATTGGGCGCAAGAGTAGGGCACACTAGCGATTTAAATTTTTAGCTACTAAACCGGATCTATTTTAAACAATTTCGGGGCTACAGCCTCTCGGCAAACACTTATACTATTTATAGTACATATAGTAATCCTTAAAACGACCGACGCCTAACTAGCTACGCCAATCGATTTAAATAGAGAGCTAATAAACCGGATCTATTTTAACCACAATTTTAACCAATTTCTGAGCGTCAGTCTCTAAGCAAACATAGTATTTATTTAATAACCGTGCACTACTTTTCAATGTAGTTTTTGCGCTCGAAATTTAGATTATAATAATTAATTTAATAAATAATTAATAATGTAAATTTCGAGTACATAAGCAGACCAAAATACAAAAAAAAATACAAAATACATAAGGTAAAGCTGCTGGCATTATCATCAGCACCCAGAGAAGGAAAACTCTGCATTTATATCAAAACCCTCGCCAACCCGTCTGCCAAGCGTGGTGATTATGGCAATTACCCCTCATGTGATTGAGGGAGGCCCGTGCCCCAGCAGTGAGGACTTAAATGGGCTGATGATGATGATGATGATGAAGCAGACCAAAAAGTTAAGTATATATATTAAAAAATATCATTAGTGCTTTCCAATAGGCTGAATTTTCGAAATTGTTAAGAAGATATTCGGTTTAGTTGCTAACAATTTAAATCAATTGGCATCGCTAGTGTGCGCTACCATAAATAAACCAAAAAAAAATATTTTGCAAGTATTCCAATACAACTTAAGAATCCTGGTGTAACAACATCCCCGTACGATAAATTGCCAGATTAGACAAGGCAATGTTAAGAAGCGATTAATTCAATGGGCAACCGGGCCTTATTTGGGGGTAAGATAGGGACATCCCTCTTTACTCATGCTGAATAGACAAGCCTGATAACGGGATCATCAGACAAATGAACTGTTAACCGTGATTTCTCAACGAGGCTTAAAATGCATTAAAATCAAGTTTTTTTTTTATTTATTTACTGTAAACACGGTACATAATTATGGTATCATAAAGGATATTGAATAACATATTCCGCCATCTCAGTATGCCACATAAATATTTACAACCTGTGCGGATAAGGAATGGGATCAGAAATGGCGGCGCATCTATTCACTTCTCGCTCGCACACTATTTGCGTCTATACTTGCACTCGAATGTGCGAGCGAGAAGTGAATAAATGCGCCGCCATTTCTGATCCCATTCTTTATCCGCTCAGGTTGTACAATCATATTAAATGAAATAAATATTTAACTACACCACATACTTTGATCTGACTTCGATATACGTAGCTCAAGCACCTGTGTTACGGATATCAGACCCAACAGCGGAATGGACAACATTTCATATTTTTAACATGTCCATATTGTTTTTTTATATGAAAGTAGACATAAAATGAACAGACCCATATTTTTTCTTTTTTCAAAATTTGTCCATTTTCATGCATAAAATAATTATTGAAATTCTTTTTATTCTAAATAGACGTAAGCGCCAAATGACGTCATCGGACGGCTGAATACAGCGATATTCCTTTGCTTATCATTGTTTTAATAAAAAAAAGGTACTACTGTCAAAGGTAAATAATACTAGTGTCAACATTGTCAACGTCATTCATACATTCAACGTTGACAAGTTGTCTTTTTTTTTTGACAGTTACATGTCATGAGTTTGGCATTACGTAAATTTAAAACTATAATGTGCTAAGCAAAGAAATATTTTACATTCTGCCGTCCGATGACGTCATCTTACGTTTTTTAGTTTTTAATTTTTTTCTCAGTAAATAAGCAATATAAAAAATGAATAAATATATATTCGAGCAGCGGAAAAGTAAACAAAGAATTGGTATTTTTTGTTTCAGAGCTTAGCAATTTTGAAATGTTGTCCATTACTATTATATTCATTCATTTGTAAATACTTACTTATAATACATATTAACACCCAAACCAATACAAACAGACATATTCGTGGACACAAAATGTTTGTACTGTGCGGGGATCGAACCCGCAACCCTTACACCAGAGGCAGCGTTCACTACCACTGCCAAACGGGACGTCAAATAGTTAATAAACTCGAATATGTAATGAAATTTATTAACAAGAATCACAATTGTATACATTTTTTTAATTAACTGTAATAATATTAAGAGCAATGTTATTTTTTTTTGTTGACAGTTTTTTTTAATAAGATAATGTTAATATATCATTTAATTCACAAAGCAAAATTAAGATATAAATAACTAAAAATATGTTAAATGCATGTCAACAAAAGTGATCCATAATAAATGTACATATTAGTTATTCAAATAGTTATTTTACAATATGCAAGTAGTCGCTACATTAAAATGTCATTGATTCTGTAGAAATTATTACTTAGGAGCCATACATTATAATTTCTAATAAAACAATGGAGTATTTACACATGAAAACTTTCATGAAAAGTTTTTCGATTACGGGGATATATTATGTCGCTAGCTCTAGGTATGCGTTGATGATGTGATTGTTCTGGGCTTCACTCTAAACCCTACAGTTGAGAAGCAGCCTTCGACGGAGCGAGCTTACCTAGAAGTAGCCTATTCACTCTGGCTTTGAAAATAATAATAACAAATTTAGGTTTCATCAAGTGCTTCAATTTTTTGCGTTTCAAATGGTTTTATAGGTTTAAATGAGAGCTTTTGACAAATTTGTTAATGTCAACTTATTGCCTACTTTTAAAGCTATCAAACACACTCTCCACCACGATATACATTAGTATGAAAAACTCGCTGATTCTTTTGTGGGTCTAACAAAAAGTCGGTCATGTAGGATCACCACAGGTTGAATGTAGGATCACCTTAAGTTACGTTATGACGTCACTTACGGATTCATTTATTCATGTCTACACTTTCTTTGCTTCGATTATATTTCTTTCCATTTTTCGATTTTTCAAAAATTTACCTAATTCAACCAAAATCCTGATGGAACTTGTGTATTTTTTATCTCCTTGGGGGTGATGTTCCAAAAAGGTTGAGTACCCCTGAAGCAAAGCTTCGACAAACGATATGCAGTGCAAAGTAATCTTTCCAGAGTAGGGATGCAGTCATTTTTATCGCTAAAAATATCGATACACACATAACATTAAAGTTATTTATCGACATTTTGCGAAAACAACCCGTGAGCGCCTACGCTATGTTTCGCCGAGAGAGTGAGGGTACCAGAGGCCGAATACTGGTGGAGTCACAGTGGGAACCGTGGGAGAGTCACTCTCCCACACTCTCCCATTTGGTCATGTTGTTTGGGGTGTAACAATCCAGGGGGGATTGGGCCTCCGGTACCCTCACTCACGCAGCGAAACACAGCACGGAGCTGCTTTACGCCAGTTTTCTGTAAGACCGTGGTATGACTCCGGTCAAGGCGGCCTATTCATGCCGAAGCGTGGCTCTCCCCGCGGTCAGGATTGTGATAAAACAGATATTTGAGTTGGGTACATTGGTACAATTGGTGTTTGTGGTACCTTCTTTGTTTGGTTTCCTTAGTACAAGCGAAAACCTCAGTTTGTGACCAGGACAATGAATTCGAACTTATCTCAATTTATTATACTAGTTCGATGCTATTGATAATATCGATATCTTTGTTTTTTAATCAAAGATCGATAGTTCGTTGCAACCCTAAGGTAGTCGCAAGGAAACTACGAGTTAAATCAACATTGTCTGAATGCAGCGAGCAAATGCGATGCTATTGAGATGCCGACTGTACAGACGCCAACTTCAACTTGCTTAGAGCCTATGCATCGACGTAAACCCTAACTATATGTATATAGGGTCAAGAGTTGAATTAAAGTCTAGAGATTTCTATACATTCGTCCTCCTCATCCTAACGAGTAATTCCCAGTTGCGACCGAAGCTGTCACTTCGGAGCCCGGGGTAAGTTTGGACCATGACGCAGGTTTCGAGAAGTCTGGTAATTACAATGAAGCGACTGCCTTCCGTGTGGTCCCCGGCAGAGTAGAATAGGCCACCCTCACTCTTACCGAGGTGTCGTAAAAGGCGACTAAGGTAAAGCTGCTGGCATGATCATCACCCAGAGAAGGAAAACTCTGCATTTATATCAAAACCCTCGCCAACCCGTCTGCCAAGCGTGGTGAGTATGGCAATTACCCCTCATGTAATTGAGGGAGGCCCGTTCCCCAGCAGTGGGGACTTAAATGGGCTGATGATGACTGCCTTCTGATCTTCGCAACCCTTAGACAGGTGAGTCAAACACACTGGATTACGATTACACGTTCAGAATCATTATCTCAAATATTGTAAGGTACTTCATCATCATCATTTCAGCCAATAGACATCCACTGCTGGACATTTATTATTTTATTATTTGTTAGAAATGGGGTGAGCCCTGCGTCTCATAGCCACTGCGACCAGTAGATGATCTATTGTGGCAGCCCCATAACCTATTACATCACCTCATGTAGCTCCAGTTCCAGGATAAACCCGAGAATGGAGCTGATGGGGGAGCTTTTGATTTCGTCTGCTGAGATCATGTGTGCTCCTAGGTGCCGGCTTCTGCACCGGTGCAGCGCTATGCACTTGCCGTGGACGTGGATAAACGTTTCCTCGTCCTCGCGACAAAACCTGCAGATTTTGGTATCTGAAAGGCCCATGTTGTGCAGGTGCTTGTTTAATTTGCAGTGCCCTGTGAGGGTCCGAGTGAGTGCCCTAACATGTCCTCTACTCAGTTTTATTATTTCTACAGCCCGTCTCTGATCGAACGCCTGCATCAACGCCTTAGACTGTTCTAGTCGAGGAGGACTGCTGGACATAGGCCTCCCCTATTCTCCACAAAGATCGGTCCTATGCCGCCCGCAGTCAATGGATTCCCGCGACCTTCACCAGATCGTCGGTCCACCTTTGCCACGGCTGCGACTTCCAGTACGTGGCCTTCACTCGAGGTCCTCTCCGCCCCAACGGCCGTCTGTTCTCCTCGCTATGTGACCTGCCCATTGCCACTTGAGGGATGCAATTTTTTGGACTGTATCTGTGACCTTAGTTCTCCTGCGGATCTCATCATTTCTGATTCGATCACGCAAGGAGACTCCGAGCAAAGACCTCTCCATTGCTCTTTGGGTGACTTTGAGCCTCCTTAATCGGCACATTGTAAGTGGCCACAGTTTCGGTTCCGTATATCATCACTGGCAACACACACGCATTGAAGACTTTCGTCTTGAGACACTGCGGTAGATCTGCCGAAAATATGCTGCGTAGCTTCCCGAACGCTGCCCAGCCGAGCTGAATTCGTCGAATCGACCTCTTTCTGGAACTTAAGTATGGGACGAGATGTTTTAAGAACCTATCCGAGTCTTGCAGGTTTCCTCACAGTGTTTTGTCTATAAAAAACCGTAGCAAGTAACATATAATTGTAAAACAATTGAGTGACTAAATGGAAGGTAAATTGCTGTTTACGGTTTATAAAGTAAAGTAATTAGAGTTTCTGTTCTAACTATGGGGACCCCCATAATTTTAATTTGTGTAAAAATCGTAATGCGGTAGTCAAAATACATCTATTTACCAAGTTTCAATAGTACAGTTCTTATAGTTATGGAAAAAAACTGTGGCAAACAGATGGACGGACAGACGGACAGACAGACAGAACTGACGAATCTATAAGAGTTCCGTTTTTTGCCATTTGGCTACGGAACCCTAAAAATAATCCATATCCCCGCCAAAACTATCATACTAAGTATCTACTTCCATGTCAATTTGCACCCCACTCCTTAAACGAAGTGCACCGCGCTCGCTCGCGTTAAGTTATGCCGCTCGCTCAGATATGCCGCTCGCTCGGCTCGCTCCGCTCCGATTGACACTCATCCCGCATTCATGAATACAAATATTATTTGCGCTCTAAGCGCGCGCTCACAAATTCACTTTGCATTTGAGAATAAGAAAGTGTTGGCTGTCTTCTAGTGGTCTAATCGTGTTTGATTGAAGATTTTTTTTTATGTGTTAGGTGGCAGACATGCAGATGGATCGCCTGATGGTAAGCGATTGCCGACGCCCATAGACAGCCGCGACACCAGTGGAGTCTCAAGTGCCAACCTTTTAACCCCCCTTTCCCATGGATTGGACCTCCAATACCCACACTCACGCAGCGAAACACAGCACAGTGCTGCTTCACGCTGGTTTTCTGTGAGAGTGTGTGTGTGATTTATTTTTTTATATTAAGAGATAATAATGTAATTAGAAAGCTTTTTTTCCGAAAACACTATAATAACTACTTAATCATTTTAGGTCTCATTAATTTGAAAATAGATTAGATAAATACTTAAACAGCCCCATCTGAAATCCCAAGTACTGTACCGTAAATCATAGAACAAAAAACATCGCAACTAAGATACGAAACTATGGCAAGAGTAAGAAAGCTATCCTATGGGACTGTTAGCATGGATTGGAAAACCAACTTACACTTCACCTGAAGAAAGCTTCCTTTATACTCTAAGCTACTAAGAATAAAGTCGATAATCGAGGGTTTTATTGAAACAGAGATCGTGTATCCTGGTTTTTAGATACCACCAAAGGAATTGCAACAACTTATCATTTGTAGCGATAAATCCCGCGTCACGTGGCGCCATCTGTCTTGCTAAGTCTTTGTTTTGCGATATTTGTTTATGGGCGTCAATAAATAATAGTTGGCAGGACAAGGTTTTGTGGGGCCATTGGGCTTTAGGCCTGATCTCCATCAGTCATACAGCATTTTTTCTTGAGACTTGGAAGCTTTTCGCGTAAGCAATAGATTAGCTAGGATAATAGTCACAGATTTAATTAATTAAATAAATTAAATTAAATTTATTGTCAGACAACATACCCAAATCCACTGATGGCAGTAACAATGTTTACTTAATTAATTCTATGTTAGTACACGGTTCTTAATTCGTAGTGGAAGGCCACGTACAGGAAGTCGCAGCCGATGTCTGGCGAGGGAAGATCGCGGGAAGTCCATTGTATGCGGGCGGCACAGGACCGATCTGTGTGGAGAACATTGGGGGAGTCCTATGTCCAGCAGTGGACGTCTATTGGCTGAAATATGATACGGTACTTAAACCACCCAACGCCCTGCCATGATCTCGGGGTCCTGTGTTTGATTTCCGAGTCGAGCGAAAAGTATGTTTCGAGTTTTTCGAACATAGCTCGGGTTGGTGTCACGAATCCGCAATTGGCAAGCGTGGTGATTACCTAAGCCTAACCCCATCATAGTAGCGATAACTTAATTTCTATAATGGAGGCCTTTGCCCTGCAGTGGGACAGTTCATAGGCTGATACTAAATATTAGTATTAATCTATGGTATAACGTCAGATTTGTATAGAATGACAGCGCTATACTATAGATTTAGTATTGGAATAAGATTGGTCGAATCGGCCTTTAGTAAGGAATATGGATGAGATGTTATATGAATTTATTTATTTAATTATCGTATATGTGTTTCAGCCTTAAATAACTTTTCTCATTACAGCCATATGATACATAAATATATATATCCTCCAACCGATTACGGCTGCGGCGGCCGATATCAATCGTCAGCCACGTACGCAGGATATATTGTGTTCAAGTGTGTGCGCAAACACAAGTACACTCTCTATTCCCTTACCCTCATATTCCGATGGGGCACTACTGTGACACGACCGGACAGGGGTCGGGCGCAGGACCAACAACTTAACGTGCTTTCCTAGGCACGGGGTATAAGACCGCCAACTTCCAGACTCCAAAAGTCGCTTTAAAGTGCAACCCACTAACCACTGCGCAACCAAGGCAGGCACATGATACATATTAATACAATCGTAGTCTACATTTCTGTATCGTATTGTATCATCATCATCATTAGCCCATTTAAGTCCCCACTGCTGGGGCACGGGCCTCCCTCAATCACATGAGGGGTAATTGCCATACTCGCCACGCTTGGCAGACGGGTTGGCGAGGGTTTAGATATAAATGCAGAGTTTTCCTTCTCTGGGTGCTGATGATCATGCCAGCAACTTTACCTTAGTCGCCTTTTACGATACCTCAGTAAGAGTGAGGGTGGCCTGTTCTACTCTGCCGGGGACCACACGGCCAATATCGTATATATCGTATCGTATATTTATCATTAAAGTCACAGGAGCCCAATTCTCGGGTTTGTGATATATTTAGAACATGGCGGATATCACTTGAAAACCATACAAAAAAACTATGTTTTAGTGATATATGTCGTATGAAAATAAATATCACGAGCACGAGAATTGGGCTCCAGGTCTGATTATGCACTGTTGTATATCGTGAGAGGGCGATGGGGCAAATCAGATGTCGCCGTGTTAAGAGCTAGGCCCTGAACACAACCACATGGTCTGAGCTAGATTCTAGGGAATCTATGTACTAATCTAAGTCGGGGAGAGTGTGGTATATCGTGAGAGGGCGATGGGGCGATATGATAAAAATAATAATAATAAAACTTTTTATTTGCTAAAAACACAGTTGACATATATCACTCTCTCTCTCTCTCTCGCTCTGTAGCCCAATTCTCGTGCTTGTGATATTTTGAGAAAATGGCGGATATCACCCGAAAACCATACAAAAAAACTATGTTTTAGTGATATATGTCGTATGAAAATAAATGTCACGAGCCCGAGAATTGGGTTCCTGGGCTTGTTCGGAATCGTGTCGTTTTGTGTTGCACAATAAAATACAGTTTTAATTAATAAAGTTTTTTATTCGCAAGATTTAACATGCACCAAAATAATGGCGTACATACGGCGTCCTCTTGTCTTTTTTAATCATATTTTATTAATTCAACCTACGTTACTAAGGTTTTCCTGGAACTATAGGTACTAAAGATTTCCCTTGATCTATAAAAATCAGAATCAACCAACCTACAAACACCCAGACCCAATACAAGTTTTTTTCACCAGAAAACACTTGTGACTTCACAGGTATGCGAGTGTCTAAGTTCAGCGGCAATTACGATCAGGTGATCTGTCTACCGTGGACATGTGGTTCCCGGCAGAGTAGAATAGGCCACCCTCACTCTTACCGAGGTGTCGTAAAAGGCGACTAAGGTAAAGCTGCTGGCATGATCATCAGCACCCAGAGAAGGAAAACTCTGCATTTATACCAAAACCCTCGCCAACCCGTCTGCCAAGCGTGGTGAGTATGGCAATTGCCTCTCATGTGATTGAGGGAGGCCCGTGCCCCAGCAGTGGGGACTTAAATGGGCTGATGATGATGATGATGATGATCTGTCTACTCGTCTGCCAATCAAATAAAAGAAAACATCTGTTTTGGAGTGGAAATCGAACTTGCGAACTAAATAGGCACTCAAACCAAAAATTTAAGCAATCATATCTTTCGAAATGAATACATTTGAAAATGGTTAAAAAATATTAAAATCTTTTTAAAATTTGCACGTTTCAGGTAACTTTTTATCGTTGAAATGTTCTTTTCCGCCACTTTCAAGAGTCTGATGTAATTTTGCACTTGTCAAGCCTGTACTGCCTCTCGGTCCTGCAATTTTACTGAAATTCAGGCCGAGACAGGCAGTATAACTAGGCTGGT
The DNA here is from genome assembly GCA_019059595.1 of Marasmia exigua. NCBI lineage: Eukaryota > Metazoa > Arthropoda > Insecta > Lepidoptera > Crambidae > Marasmia > Marasmia exigua. The sequence continues at coordinate 5,379,985 of CM032479.1, read as the reverse complement.
GCAAACTATACGTATTTATTTAACAGTAAAAAAAACATGAAATTGTAATTAATGCTAAACGCTAAGACTCACGGCAGGCGATATAAAATTTAATTTATTGAATAAGTATGTATATTTCTGTCATTTTCAATTTCATTTGTTATACTGCTTTGAACTGCCTTCCCCTTACGAATCATCATCATCAGCCCATTTATGTCCCCACTGCTGGGGCACGGGCCTCCCTCAATCACATGAGGGGTAGTTGCCATACTCACCACGCTTGGCAGACGGGTTGGCGAGTGTTTAGATATAAATGCAGAGTTTTCCTTCTCTGGGTGCTGATGATCATGCCAGCAGCTTTACCTTAGTCGCCTTTTACGACACATCGGTAAGAGTGACGGTGGCCTATTCTACTCTGCCGGGACCACACGGCAAAGAAGGCCTACAATGAAACGGAATTCTCGACCGAATTTTTGTTCTCATCCCTTTCATGCACGATGTGTGTTTGAATGCGGCAGTTACATTCCCGTGCTCTACTCACTACACATTTTGGCCTAACCCGGGCATCGAATCTAGTAACATAAATCTGACATAGGCGTAACTTATCGACCCTTTTAGCACATTGCTTTGAGCGCCGGGGGTTTGATTCCCGCACTAACACAAATGTTTGTTGTTGTAACAGTAACAAATATTTGTGTTGGGTCTGGGTGTTTGTGGTTAGGTCGTAAGTCAGAGAAGGGCTGCATTACCTAAGGCGTCAGCGCCAATAACTTCAGCTACACCGACCACATGGGGCTGCTGAGCCCCTCGATTGCTGGTCTTCGTACCTTGCATAATAAATGTGAAAAATATGCGTGTGCGCACCGCCTTAAGTTAAAAAGGCCGAGGTCATGATATTCAAAGCAGGGCAAGGGCCAAAAAGTGCTCCTGCAATAAACCTATATGGTAGCTCTTTAAAAATTGTGACTAAGTTTAAATATCTTGGGCATATCTTTAGGTGACGGGTACAACCTCTCGGCAAACACTTATACTATTTATTAAATAACCATGCACAAGGGTCCGTTTTTGTATGCGAAAATTGATTCACGCTAAAAGTGGCCGCTTTTGGCGGTAATCAATTTTTCGCGTACGCGTTGGACCCAACATTTTTGCATGGTTATTTAATAAATAGTGTAAGAGTTTGCCTAGAGGTGGTAACCCCGAAATTGTCTAAAATAGATCCGGTTTAGTAGCTAAAAATTAAAAACGATTGGCGTCGCTAGTGTGCCCGCCACCTTAGTAGATGATTCAAAAGATGATGATGACTTAGATAGGCAACGAAGGTTTCTAGTGATAAGAAGTAATATGCTAGCCAGACGGTTCACGCACTATTCGGAACAGGTGAAGGTGACTCTGTTCAGGGCCTACTGCCAGTCGTTTTATACCAGCCAGCTCTGGAGTAAATACACGAAGAGCACATTTAATACCCTTCGTGTATAATACAATAACTCGTTTCGAGCTATGCGCGGCTTACCATAGCGGTGTAGCGCGACTGGTATGTACGCTGGGAGTGGAGTCGCCGACATTTGTACACTCCTGTCCAAATTAAAAATAACATTTCATAAAAGGCTATGTTCGTCCACTAACTACAACCTGTGCGGATAAAGAATGGGATCAGAAATGGCGGCGCATCTATTCACTTCTCGCTCGCACACAATTTGCGTCTATACTCGCACCCCACGAGTATAGACGCAAATTGTGTGCGAGCGAGAAGTGAATAGATGCGCCGCCATTTCTGATCCCATTCTTTATCCGCACAGATTGTAAATTGTTACAGCCGTATTTAAAAACATGTACGAGTATATGTTAGACCAATGCTTTATTGGCATTTAAATTGATTTTAGAAAATAATGTAAAGAAATAATATCTATAAAATTATAATCAAAACTGACAAGTTACAATGTTATGTTAATATGGGTCCTTGAGAATTGAAATAAATGTTTTTGTTTGTTTATTACACCAAGTAAGGGTTGAAACGAAGAGCGCGATTCGCAGTACAGTTTAGTCCGAACCGCACTCCCGGGTGCGGTATCCGACTGATTGCAATCAATCAATCATTTATTTATTTGCACAAAACATGGTATACAAGTATGACATAAAAAAAAAGTAAAAAGTCCTCATGTTTCGCTAATATAAAAAAATAGCATACAAATATTTACAATGTTAATAATAAATTAAATCTATACACAGAATCAAAATTACATGGATTTACAAAATTATTAAATAGTTAATTGTGGAAAATTAAAAATACCAAAAAAAAAATGTCAAATTCTAATTGTCAAAAAATTCCTTAACACTGTAAAAAAATTTCTCATTAATCCATTTAGTTCATCTTTTTTTAAATAAATAACTATTTAGCACCTTGCATTGAGCTGAAATGGACTGGACATCCTAAGGTTTGGGTGTATAGGGTACCTTCGTTTTTCCTGGTTTCCATAGTACAAAGAAAAACTTAATTTAGGACCAGGACAATCAATCTCAGTTTATTTTATTACCGCTTATACTATGAATATAGATATAGATATATGTATTTATACTATACATTTACTTAATCAATGTTCAAAACCAAAAGGATTGCACCACCCTCCCCTCTTCTATCTAATGTCCTTTACCTGAAGGTTGTCTGGTAGAGATCGCTCCCAGCGATAAGACCGCCTAAATTGTACATTGTATCTCTGTATACCTAGCTTTTAAGTTTTGTATGTTGTGCAATAAAGAGTATCTATCTATCTATCTATGGGGAATGCTCTGAGGACTTGTTTGGACTGATTTCTGCCGCCTCATTCCTACTTCGTTTCACTAGTCAACAGTTCCATGCCTATCATCTAGATGGTGGGCAGTCTTCAGCTGTGCGATTTTCAAGAAACTTTCTACCTCGTACGACAAAACTGTGGAATGGAACCTGCATTGTTTCTAGGCCTACAAACCTTCAAGAAAAGAGCGTACTCTACCGTGGAAGAGCCACGCTTCGGCATGAATGGGCCGGCTCGACCGGAGTGATACCACTGCCTCACAGAAAACCGGTGTGAAGCAGTGCGTGAGTGAGGGTACTGGAGTCGCGGGTGTGCATGGGTAACGGCAATCGCTAACCATCAGGTGATCCGTCGGCTCGTCTGCCACCTGGCATAAAATGGCATAAACATCTTTCATTGCTATTTATGTACCCATATACTAATCGAACATTAGCTAGTATATTATTCGAAAAGTATTTTGTCAGCCACATAAACTAGGTACTTACTATTAAAATATTATTGTGACCACTTGTAACATGTTTTAAATAACTGTGGAAACTTTGTTGTTACATGTTCTATCAGTATTTGTGTTATTTATAAGTTTACAAAAGAATGTTTGTTTCCCTTAAAAATAACTAAAAAAAGGAAATAAAAAAAAAACTCCCTTTTAAAACAGCCGGCAGCGCACCTGTGACTTCTTTGACGTAGCAGGTGTCCATGGGCGGCGGTAATCGCTTATCATCAGGTGATACGTTTGCTCGTCTGCCCCCTATATCATAAAAATACTACCTACAAGTCCATTACGTTACTACTTACAATAGTAGGTAGGTACTCCTAAAGCTAGAAATGTATACCCTAAGCACTGTCTCCACTACACCTACTCATTATTTGTACCCACCGTACCGTGAATCTCGCCCCGAAGGCAGAGGTAGGAAACCTTTAAGCCTTTTTTGAAAAAAAGAGATAGACTTTTCAAAGTTAGCTCTACGTTTGTACAGTTCAATTTCCATTCTTTTTTATACACTTTGAACTGAGTGTGCTAAAATAAAGCATTTAGCAACAAACGCGTCAGTTTTCATTTGATGGGAAAACAATCTCATTTATTAATTATAAATCCTCCTCCTTTAAGCGAGTAATTCCCGGTTGCGTCCAAAGCTGTCGCTTTTGACCAAGATTTGGGGAGCCTAGCCTATTTACAATGAAGCGACTGCCGGCTGACCTTCGCAACCCTTTAACAGGAGATCCAGACCAACTCAATCATGATTATACTTTCCAGAAATTATTCTTAATGTGCATGCTTCCTCACGATGTTTTCCCTCATCGTTGAGCGGTGTATCATCGTCAGCCCATTTAGGTCCCCACTGCTGGGGTACGGGCCTCCCTCAATCACATGAGAGGTAATTGCCATACTCACCACGCTTGGCAGACGGGTTGGCGAGGATTTTGATATAAATGCAGAGTTTTCCTTCTCGGGTGCTGATGATCATGCCAGCAGCTTTACCTTAGTCGCCTTTTACGACACCTCGGTAAGAAAGAGGGCGGCCTATTCTACTCTGCGTGTAGAATAGGCGTGCTCGTGTTGAGCTGTGTATAAATGTGCACATAGATTTGAGAAATCCAGAGGTGCATGCTCGGATTCGAACCACGACCCCTCGCATGGAAAGCGCGTTCTTATGAAAAAGCATCTTGCACTCACCCAGCGAAACACAGCATAGTGCGGCTTCACTCCGGTCGAGCCGACCCATTAATGCCGTAGCGTGGCTCTCCCACGGCCAATTTGAATTATGATGTTGGTTGATATTTATTTACATATTTGTAGCAAAACTGTGCAATAAACTGCAAAAATTAAGTTGTGCACGGTATATTCAAACCAATGCGAGTAACTTGGAAGTTTACAAATACCTACTAGAAAACTGCTCATTAAAATGTAAAAAACGCGATAACCCTAGAATTTTCCCAAGGTGCTAAGGACGGCGAAGAATAAATGCAGCTTGTATTGGGGTCTAGACGTCATCACCGTCTACTACTCTTAAGAAAAGATCTTGTTTGTGCCTATGAGAATGCAAGTTTTTTGTCAGTCCCGAAAGGTTGCCAGCCCCATGCCGCGAAAGTTTCGCCACAGTGTTCACTTTTGGATGAAGAAAAGCTTTTGTCTGTGCCTATGAGAAAACAAATAGGTACGTTGTCAGTCCCGAAAGGTTGCCAACCACTAGCCGCGAAAGATTCGCTACAGTGTTCACTTTTGGATGAAGAAAATCTCGCAGTGTCTACAACTACATCACGGTACATTTTGACGCCGTCTCACTCGACACACTGAGAAGTTATCGATTTCACGGTGTAGAGAGCACCTCGTTTTAGAGATAAGGCAAAAAGTTTTCACAGTAATCAGATAGTCAAGCTGTAGGTATAAATATTGTTATACACAAAAAGTATTTTTTATTTATGTTCCTTTTTATAGAGACTTAGTATATTGGCTCTCCTCAGCCTGATGGTAAACAATAGAAGAGCCCAAGTTGCAATTGCAATGGAAGCGATGTTGTGTTTTATCTAAATGTTATGATTCTACGAAGCGTGTCGACCGTAGGAGAGCCACGTTTCGGCATAGTCAAATACTTTTAACCTTAACTAAATTAATTAAAATTAGTTACAACTAAAAAAATCGTAAAGCTAGACGTAAAGATAGGTGGACTATAAAACTTACCGAATGGCAGCTAAGAATGGGGCGACGTCGTGTGGGTGGACCACCTGCCCGATGGTCCGACGATATTGTAACGGCAGTGGTGAAACAATGGATAAGGCTGGCAGGGGACCGAAGGGAGTGGCGTGATAAAGAAAAGGCCTATACCCAGCAGTGGGTGGATTTGGCCTGATATGATGATGATAGAAATCGGGTCGAGGGGATATTTCATGCCGGGACATTTCTTGCAGCTCCATAAGGTGCAGGTGCGGCCTCAGGCCTGGGCTGGAGCTCCCAAGTATCAGCTTCTTCCTCTGGATCGTACCCAGCGAAGGGCAGTTAGAATTGTCGACGACCAGGCACTTTCCAACACACTTGATCCTCTGTCATTGCGTAGAAATAAAGCATCACTGTGCATCTTCTATCGCATTTACAACGGGGAATGTTCCGAGGAGCTGTTCGGCCTTATTCCAGCTGCAATTTTTCACCACCGCACATCACGTCAGAACGCTAAGTTCCATTCACATCACCTGGATAGATTTATACCGACTACAGTGCGTTTCTCACTTCATTTCCTACCACGGACCAGGAACCAGCTGTCATCCGTGGTGTTTTCGAACAGATACGACCTGGTGACCTTCAAGAAAAGGGCTTATCCTTTCTTAAGAGCCGGCAACGCTTATGTGATCAGGTGTTGCTGATGTCCATGGCCGGGGGTGATCGCTTACCATCAGGTGTGCCGCCTGCTCGTTTGTCCGCTATAATGTAAAAAAAATAACAATATTGACTGATTAATCCGAAAACACATAACACTCATACACTTTTTTATTGGTAGACGAGGAGACATACGATCATGGCGATACGGCATAATAATTTCAGCGGAGACAATTTTCTTGTTTAGTACTTTTTAGAGAGTGTTTTTTGGTAGTCGGGTTTCAGTTTTTGTATATTTATGTCCGTGTGGCCGTGTGGTCCCCGGCAGAGTAGAATAGGCCACCCTCACTCTTACCGAGGTGTCGTAAAAGGCGACTAAGGTAAAGCTGCTGGCATGATCATCAGCACCCCGAGAAGGAAAACTCTGCATTTATATCAAAACCCTCGCCAACCCGTCTGCCAAGCGTGGTGAGTATGGCAATTACCCCTCATGTGATTGAGGGAGGCCCGTGCCCCAGCAGTGGGGACTTAAATGGGCTGATGATAATGATGATGATATTTATGTCACACGTGTTTGAATTTGTGTTCTGTCACCAATAAAGAAATCTTTATCTTACAATCTAGTTATTATTATAGGTATACATCTGTACCATTGCTCACTGAGCTACCATTGCTCTATTTAATATTAAAATCTCTATGCTAACATTAACCACCCGGGACCACCCTAATTAGTGACAGACGACCAGACGGATCACCGGATGTTTAGCAATTGCCGTCTGCTATATTTGACTGCCTCGGTGGCGCAGTGGGTACATCGCACTTTAAAGCGACGGCTGCGCTTGGGGTCCCGAGTTCGATCCCAGGGTTGGGCCAAAATTTGAAGAAAGAAGGTCAGACGGCAGGCGTTTCGTTGTTTTTTTTAATATTAGAATAGCCAGGCATTTAGCCACAATCTCACCAGATGGTAAGTGATGACGTGGCCGAGGATGGATCATGCTTGTCTAGTAACAGCCTATTCACTCTTTTAGGTTTAAGGTGACGGGTAGGGCACACTAGCGACGCCTATCGATTTTAATTTTTAGCTACTAAAACATCTATACTATTTATTTAATACTTATAGTTAACTGTTTGGTCTGCTTTTGCACTCGAATTGTGGATTACCGCCAAAAGCAGCCGCTTTTGGCGTGAATCGATTTTTCGCGTACAAAAACGGACCCAACATTTGTGCATGGTTATTTCTTAAATAGTATAAGTGTTTGCCGAGAGATTGTAACCCCGAAATTGTTTACAATAGATACGGTTCAGTAGCTAAAAATCAAAATCTATTGGAGTCGCTAGTGTGCCCTACCCGTCACCTTAAAGAATTTAACAAATTTTATGTCGGTAGGTAATTCACAAATCGTCCAATAGCCAGAACAAGCATTTTCTTGAATATGTTTCGTTTAGATCATTACGTTTAAGGCACACATCTTCTGGCAGTGAGTTCCATTCCTTAGCCGTACGCAGCATGAATGTACTCTTGAACCGTTCGCGTTTGGTACAAGATGAGGTAGATATAAAACATATATATAGGACTACTAGCTGACCCGACAGACTTCGTCCTGTCAAAAAAAATTACGTATCAGTATTGTGGCAACAAATATGAACTTTATATAATAGAAATAAACTCAAATTGATTCTACGTTTTAGTTAGAAAACGTTTGTATGTCAAAAAGAAAAGGGCTGTTTTTAGAGTTTTCCCGACAATTATTCGATTTTTTCTCGCCGTAAGAACCATCCTTGGACTTCAACGAACATTCAAAAAAAAGAATTGGCCAAATTGGTCCAGGCGCTGTTGAGTTATGCGCTTACCAACACATTTTGCGATTCATTTTTATATTATAGATTAGGTACTTATATTATCACGGACATTTAATTTCTAAAGTCATGGACATTGCACGCAGGATCAGCACGCTGAAGTGGAGATGGGCCGGTCATGTTTCTAGACGCACTGATAAAAGATGGAGTCGACACGTATGTACTGGAGTGGAGCGGTCGACACGTGGGGAAACGCCGTGTTGTACGCCCTGCGGCGCGATGGACTGACGATTTGAGAAATATGGCTGGTGTGAGCTGGATGCGGACCGCTCAGGACCGGGCTGGTTGGCGTTCTTTGGGGGAGGCCTACGTTCAGTAATGGACGGCGATAGGCTGATTGATTGATTGATTAATTTCCAAAAAAAATATCACAGGTAACATTTACGCGCAAGTACAAGTAAATTTATAACATTTACCACAATGCAATTTACTGTCAATAAAACTAGAAGTGCCAAGAAGGTTTCCCGCATTAGCTTGCAAATCGACGCAGTGTCAATTTTTCACCAATTTACAAGGGTTTGAACCGATTTTATTACACCCATAAAATGTTTGGGGGTCGTAAATATTTATATTGGATTGTATTGCGGGCAGAGCAATGAAAATCAGAGGAATATAGCTGAAATAGCATTGCATTTTTGTACAAATTATTGTTCTTAAAAGTCAACGTCGCGTTGTTTTTATACTACGTCAGTGGCAAACAAGCGCGCGGTTCGCCTGATGGTAAGCGATCACCGCAGCCTATGAACGTTTACAACTCCAGTGGACCTGCATACATGCTACCGACCCCCTTAAAAACCCTAACATTCCTTTTTTGAAGAACCTCATGCTGTATTCCCCCAGGAAAACCTCTGATGGCAGCTCATTCCACAGCCGGAGCATTCGCGGGAGGAAATTCCTCTGGAACCGTACTGTGCGAGACCACGGCGGGCGGTGCGGTGGTAAAATGCGGCTGTTGGCATTAAGTCGAATAGATCCACGGAGCACAAATCATTGTACAAGCGGTAGAACACACATAGGGATGCAAAATCTCTCCTAAAACTTACGTTATTCTCGTCTGACTATATGAATTTCAAAATTGGATCTTTGATTAAATCCGGTACAGACAACCCCACATCAGGTTTCTACAACATGTCAAATTTCTTCAATTGGCTCCGTATTTTTTGTGATAGGTGGCAGTCGAGAATACGGATCACCTGATGGTAAGCTATTGCCGCCATCCATACACACCCGCAACACCAACGAAGTCACAAATGTGGTGACAATCTTGTAAGCCCCTTCCCCCTTCCCTTCCTATTTCGGGACCGGTACCCTCACTCACTTAGAGAAACACAGCGCATGCGCTGCTTCACTCCGGTTTTCTGTGAGGTCATGATATCACTCCGGTTAAAGTATCAATTAACTAGTGGCCCGCCCTCATTTCGTTTCGGGACGTTAGTTTCAATATATACCAATAGATGGCGTTAGGTGTAGATTACATCGCGCATACGTTTCGCGTTTTGGATTACCTATAAGCGTTGCTGCTGTCTGTTATCCACTCCAGAACCCAGTACTGCAATGGTTGTCTGTCAGTCCAACTCGGGATTGTAGTTCTGAATTTTAGACTACTCTGTGCGAGTACGGCTCTTCTTACCAATTTTATCACCCCACGGTAATGCTCTGTAACAATTTATAGGTAGCTATGTGTTCACTGTCGTAGTAAGTACATGTTATTTCACGAAGTTTCGATGGAATACCTACTTTTTTAAGTAGGTAAAAAGGTGGCAGACGAGCAGACGGATCACTTGATTGAAGCGATTGCCGCCGCCCATGGACACCCGCGACACCACTGAAGTCATAAGTTCGCTACGAACCTTTCAACTCCCCTTTCCCACCGAATTGGGCCTCCGGTACCCTCACTCACGCAGCGAAACACAGCACGTTGCTGCTTCACACCGTTTCTGAGGGGCCGTGGTATCACTCCGGTCGAGCCGGCCCATTCATGCCGAAGCGTGGCTCTCCCACGGTCAAATCGTCATGGTCTAAGTTTAACCCAAGCTCCAAAGCGACAGCTTTGCAGGCAATCTGGAATTTTACAGTGGGAGAGCCACACTTCGGCATGAATAGGCCTGCTCGACCGGAGTGATACCACGGCCTCGGCGTGAAGCAGCAATGTGCTATGTTACGCTGCGTGAGTGAGGTTACCAGAGGCCCAATCCGGCGGAAAGGGAGTTTAAAGGTTGGCAGCGCACTTGTTACTATTACCATTCACTATTAATGAATAAAATACTCTACCGTCTGCCATGAGTCTTTACGTTAACTATAGGTATGAAGCTTTGAAAGCTGACAATCAGTCCTAACGAGAGGTATACAATTTGGCCAATAACCTATTGTTCCATTGTCAACCAATGAGATTATTGAGCTCCAACAGTTAGAGTGACCAATTCTTCCGTATATGACGGGTTTTTCCCATTAATTATTGTTTCTATTGAACAAAAGAAGAAACACTATTTAACCGTGGGAGAGCCACGCTTCGGCTCGTCGGAGTGATACCACAGCCTCACAGAAAACCAGCGTGAAGCAGCACTGTGCTGTGTTTCGCTGCGTGAGTGAAGGTCCCGGAGGCCTCACCATCATCATCATCAGCCCATTTAAGTCCCCACTGCTGGGGCACGGGCCTCCTTCAATCACATGAGGGGTAATTGCCATACTCACCACGCTTGGCAGACAGGTTGGCGAGGGTTTTTGATGTAAATGCAGAGTTTTCCTTCTCTGGGTGCTGATGATCACGCCAGCAGCTTTACCTTAGTCGCCTTTTACGACACCTCGGTAAGAGTGAGGGTGGCCTATTCTACTCGGAGAATCCTATCCCGGAGGCCTAATCGGGGGGAAAGGGGGGTTTAAAGGTTGGCAGCGCACTTGTGACCCCACTCGTGTCGCAGGTGTCCAAGGGCGGCGGCAATTGCTTAACACTCGGTGATCCGTCAGCTCCTCTGTCACTAATTAGGGCGGTTAATTTTAGCATAGAGACTGTAATATTAAATAGAGCAATGGGAGCTCAATGAGCAATGGTAGCTCAATGAGCAATGGTAGCTCAGTAGTTAAAAACATACGGGGGTCGTAGTTCGGATCCGAGCTTGCACTTCTACATTTTCTCAAATATATGTGAGTGCGACGATCTGGTGAAGATCGCGGGAATCCATTGGATGCGGGCAGCACAGGACCGATCTGTGTGGAGAACATTGGGGGAGGCCTATGTCCAGCAGTGGACGTCTATTGGCTGAAATGATGATGTTAGTATTTCCACGAGCTCGGCGGTGAGGTAAAACATCGTGAGGAAACCTGCACGTTTCGGATATTTCTGAAACGTGTAACCATGATTCATCTGGTCTGGTTCCCTGTAAAGGGTTGCGAAGGTCAGACGGCAGTCGCTTCATTGTAATCACCAGACTCCTCAAATCCTGAATCATGGTCTAAGCTTATCAAGGCTCCATAGCAACAGCTTTTATGTAATAGGTGGCAGACGAGCAGACGTCTAATAATCACTAGATCTTCAATCTTTATCTTACAGATAAAGATTTCTTTATTGTCCACAGAACACAAATTCAAACACAAGTTACATCAATACACATCATCATCATCATCAGCCCATTTAAGTCCCCACTACTGTTGCACGGGCCTCCCTCAATCACATGAGGGGTAATTGCCATACTCACCACGCTTGGCAGACGGGTTGGCGAGGGTTTAGATATAAATGCAGAGTTTTCCTTCTCTGGGTGCTGATGATCATGCTAGCAGCAATACCTTAGTCGCCTTTTACGACACTTCGGTAAGAGTGAGGGTGGCCTATTCTACTCTGCCGGGGACCACACGGCCCACATCAATACACAAATATGACGAATTCTGTAGCCAACAACCTCAGTATTGGTAAGCAGTAAGCGATTGCCCCGGATTGGGCCTCCGGTGCTCGACGAGTGAGGACTCACGCAGCGAAACACAGCACCACAGTGGCTCACGCCAGTTTTCTGTAAGGAGTGTGAGATTCTTAGGACACAACTGGGAATCGCATCCGTCTCCCTGCCTAGACCTCGAAGGTACCTTTTTACATGGTCCTTCGAGCCGGAATAAAACCACTTGTCCCGTCTAATTCACTTCACATTTAGAATTGAACTGACAAGGTAGGCAGGCGGCTAGAGGTCTTTATTTCGATAGCACGATGTAATTATGCATAATGACATCAAGCGAAACAAAGCCGAACCGCCGCGAATAAAGGTGGCAGACGAGCCGACGGATTACCTGATGGTAAGCGATTACCGCCGCCCATAGGACACCTGCAACACCAGTGGTGTCACAAGTGCGCTGCCAATCTTTAAGGTGACGGGTAGGGTACACTAGCGACGCTAAACTTACTACTTACTTACTTACTTAAACTACTAAACCGGATCTATTTTAAACAATTTCGCTGTTACAATCTCTCGGCAAACCCTTATACTATTTATTCAATAACCATGCAAGAATTTTGGTTCCGTTTTTGTATGCGAAAAATTGATTCACATCAAAAGTGGCCGCTTTTGGCGTGAATAAATTTTTCGCGTGCGTGTTGAATTAAAATCGATTGGCGTCGCTAGTGTGCCCTACCCGTCACCTTAAACCCCCCTTTCCCTTTCGTTTTGCTTGATTGCTTTCTACAAACATTGAATAGTGGTCACCGTATACAGCGATAACCATTTTCCTGTCACTATCAGTGTGCAGCCAGACGGCTAACTAGTTAGCCGCTAATGGCTGGCTGGCTACTGTTAAAGCATTTAGCCATTCGATATGCTTCTTGAATCCGAATGGACGTAGCTCTCTAAAATACTAAATAAATATTTCATTACCCTTATCATGAGTTTAAAATGCCGGCCAAGTGCGAATCGGACTCTCCCATGAAGGGTTCCGTAGCAGCAAGTAAGATATATGGAAAGTAAATTGCGGTTTACGGCTTATAACGTATTAAAAAAAGCAACTCACTATATCTAGTTCAAACCATTTTTCGTTGTAAGTTTTCGTGATTATGTACATCATATATTTTTTTTAGTTTTATAATTCATTTATTATAGAAGTTAGAGGGTGGGGGGGACACAATTTAACACTTTGGGAGCGTCTCTTGCGCAAAGTGTTGTTTAGAAAAAAATTACGTTAAAAATCTCAACATCATTTTTAAAGACCTATCCATAGATAACCCCGTAGGTATAGGATTGATGAAAAAAAAATTTTCGAGTTTCAGTTTCAAGTATGGAGACCCCCCAATTTTTATTATTTTTTCTTTTTGTTATGTAAAAATCGTAATGCGGTTAACAAAATACATCTATTTACCAATAGTATAGTTCTTATAGTTTCGGAGAAAAGTGGCTGTGACATACGGACGGACACACAACCGGACAGACGGACAGACATGACGAATCTATAAGGGTTCCGTTTTTTGCCATTTGGCTACGGAACCCTAAAAAAACTGTTCTCGATATCGAAAACTATCGCTTTGTCCCTTTCATTGTGGTACATGTAAAGGGACAGAGCAATAGTTTTGGATAGCGAGGATAGTACTGAACGATCTCATCAATATCTACGTGAACGATCTCATCGTGGGGCTTAGTAGTATGCGTGTCGGATGCCGAATAGATGGCGTTAGTATAAATAACTTGAACTACGCTGATGACATGGTACTGCTGAGCCCCACGGTGGGAGGCCTGATGGATATGTTGCGTGTTTGTGAAGTCTATGCTGCTGAACATGGGCTCACCTATAATGTTAAAAAAACGAAACTCATGGTCTTTGGGGCCGCAGGTAAATACCCTTATAACAACATCAGCATTACCCTCAACGGTGTGCACCTAGAACGTGTTACAAAATTTAAATATCTGGGGCATGTCATTACCTGCGACCTCAAAGATGATGATGACATAGAAAGAGAGCGCAGGGCTTTATCGGTTGGAGGCAATATGCTGGCCCGCAGATTCTCTCGTTGTACAGATGATGTCAAAGTCACACTGTTTAAAACATATTGTCAAAGTTTGTACACGGGGGAGCTGTGGGTCAGTTATGCCAAGAAATCTCTGGATACCCTGAGAATCCAGTATAATAATGTTTTTAGGATGATGTTGGGTCTGCCGCGCTTCTGCAGTGCATCGGGGATGTTTGCGGAATACCAAACAGATGGGTTTGAAGCCCTCGTCCGCAAAAAAACAAACTCCCTGATCACTCGATAAAGAGACAGTCCCAACAGCATCCTCAAAACATTAGCCGATCGATGGACATCACCGCTCTGGAATTTCTTTCTGCAGAGAGTGACTGTCACGGGAACATACCCGTTCTCATGATCGTCATTCTTTGCAGAAGGAAATTAATTTTAATTTTAAATTTTAAATTGATTTTAAATTAATTTTAATTTTGATTTTAATTTTAATTTTAATTTTAATTTTAATTTTAATTTTAATTTTAATTTTAATTTTAATTTTAATTTTAATTTTGATTTTGATTTTAATTTTAATTTTAATTTTAATTTTAATTTTAATTTTAATTTTAATTTTAATTTTAATTTTAATTTTAATTTTAATTTTAATTTTAATTTTAATTTTAATTTTAATTTTAATTTTAATTTTAATTTTAATTTTAATTTTAATTTTAATTTTAATTTTAATTTTGATTTTGATTTTGATTTTAATTTGGATTTTGATTTTAATTTTAATTTTGATTTTATTTTATAAATTAATTTTTATCTAACAATAGATTTACCATAAGTTATTGTCTTACTAACATAATATGGATGTAATATCTGAAATAAAATTATTTGAATTTGAATTTGAATTTGAGTACTTCAAACTCATGGTAAGTTCTCAGAACCAGCAGCGGAATTAGGAATATATACATATAATACGTTTCTTTGTAAATACATACTTATCATCAGCCTATCGCAGTCCACTGCTGGACGTAGGCCTCTCCAATTGTTGGCCACTGTGATCTATCCATGGCTTCTCGCATCCAGCTCATGCCAGCCATCCTGCGCAGATCGTCCCCCCACCTAGCCAGAGGGCGCCCTACATTACGTTTGCCAAGACGCGGTCTCCACTCTAGAACTCGTTTACCCCATCGGTTGTCGGTTCTGCGGCTACATACTTATAATACATAAAAAACACCCAGATCAATACAAACAGACATGTTCATGCATACAAATATATATACTGTGTGGGGATCGAATCCGCAACCCTTGCACCAGAGGCAGCATTCACTACCGCTGATCAGAACGGGTCATCAAATAAAAAAACGGAATACTTAGTTACTACAGGCGTTTGCTTAGTCAACACAAAATAGTAGACACAGAAGGTTGGCTGCTGATATTGATATCAATCTTTATTATCACACACGTATTTATTATCTGTCTCATACAGAAGTTCCTCACAGAAAACCGGCGTGAAGCAGCACTATGCTGTGTTGCGCTGCGTGAGTGACGGTACCAGTGGCCCAATCCGGGGGAAACGGGGGTTTAAAGGTTGGCAGCACACTTGTGACTCCAATAGTGTCGCGAGTGTCCGTGGGGGTGGCAAGTCCGTTCTATTTTTTTCTTACAAAAAATTGGTCACCAAATATCGGCCGTGTTGGAACACTCTTATTTGCACAGGCCTCTTTCTCAGCTCTGTAGGGACGGCTTGGAGCACCCGGCTGTCCCTATCCCTCACCCCAGCCAGTCTGGGGGAGGCAGTGTTGGGTCCGCACTGTAAGCGGGCCACCGCCTGGGAAGGAACGTGTAGTTAAAGATCATTAACTAGTACACATGTATCCTTCCCACTCTAGCGAACAAGGGAGCGTCGTGGGGGGCTTAGTCGGTAGGTCTCCGGCTTCACTGGAGGAGAGCCTGACATAACCCATCCGCCCCCCGGTGGACGGGTATGTATAAAGCCACGTCGGCCCACTGCACTACGGGCCAATCTATGCGACAAAAAAAAAAAGATCACCCGTATACAACCCGTGCGGATAAAGAATGGGATCAGAAATGGCGGCGCATCTATTCACTTCTCGCTCGCACACTATTTGCGTCTATACTCGCACTCGTGGGGTGCGCCGCCATTTCTGATTCCATTCTTTATCCGCACAGGTTGTACTTTCATTAGTTCTATTATTTTTAACACACTATGTAGCACCTGTAACTTCACTTTCCCTATTTACTAAAACCCGACTACCAAAAAAAACACCCCCTAAAAAGTACGAAACAAGAAAATTGTCTCTGGTTTTAGTTGTTAAACTTATGTAAACAAAATAACAGATTTGAAATGTCCAAAAAAAAAGTCCTTTTATTTGAAACTCCACGCCAAGAATTTTTTTTTTTAGTTCTTACTCTAAGAGGGCGCTGTAGTTAATTTAACGTGACGTCTCGTCGCCTATAACCAGAAGACAATCAAAACGCTTCAACGACACCTTAAATATAATAACTAGTTTATTTAGAAGTTATGAGGGAACAGATGAACCATATACCTACATTCAGGTTAAAATCATAATCCTTTTTGCTTCGCCGTAGTCGGGTAACAAACAGCGTTTCTTCCTTGGAAAATATTCTTTCCCCATTTATGGAGACACTATCAAACCTCTGGAGAAGTAATCAAACCGACTTCAAATTGAAATCATAGCCCTGAGGGTATTTATTTTACAGAGCAATATCCGTGAGGGCGCAATTAGTGCTCCGACCCAGGATATTACGAGGACGGGCCAGGGCTGGTCCAAGGGGGTGGTGCACTATGACTGAATGAATGAATGAAAACTTTATTTGACACAATACAAAACAAGCAAACTTAATTAGAAACATAACCTAGACATAAATCATAAACGAAAAGTAGGGCAACATTATCCCTGTATGCGCCAAACAGGCGGCCGCTCAGCAATAGTCGGTGCTGATCCAAGAGACCAACCCCGACGCTGGTTTTTTTTTTATATGAGTGGTGGCAGACGAGCAGACGGATCACCTGATGGTAAGCAATTCCGCCGCCCATGGACAACCCCAACACCAGTGGAGTCACAAGTACGCTGCCAACCTTTTCCCCTTCCTCCCCATTGGGCCTCTGGTAACTTCACTCACACGGCGAAACACAGCGCAGGCGCTGCTTCACGCCGGTCTTCTGTGAGGCAGTGGTATCACTCCGATCGAGCCATCAATGACGGTGACGGTGTATTTCAGCGACTACCATAACATTATTGCGCATCTGTTCCTGACTCTGACTGAGGTACCAACTGTCAGGACTTTCGAGAGCTTTGTGTCTTTTGAGTCCTTATTAAGGATGGCCGGATTAGTAAAACATACTTTTAGTCACATTTTAATGCACTTTTTCAATAACAACGTCAAAAAAATACATTAAAATCAATTCATATAAGGTGACAGACGAGTAGACGGATCACCTGATGTTAAGAGATTGCCATCATTCAGGGACACCCGCGACACCAGTGAAGTCACAAGTGCGCTGCCATCCCCCTTTTAAACCCCTATTTCCTCCGGATTTGACCTCCGGTACCCACTCACTCACGCAGCAAAACACAGCACAATGCTGCTTCACGCCGGTTTTCTGTGAGGCCGTGGTATCACTACGGTCGAGCAGGTCCATTCATACTGAAGCGTGGCTCTCCCACGCCTTTGTGCCTACTAGTAAAGTAAAAAAAAAGTAAAAAGATCTTTATTGCCAATAAAAAGATAGAAACCAACTAACAATAAATCTAAGGCTACAAAATAATATAAACGAAAACTATAAACTTAGTATGGCTGTAGTACAATTATTGACAAAAGGTACTAGTCTCAGCATTTGCTCGGCTAAATGCCCAAGCGCTGGTTTTCAGACTAGCCCTTACTGCGCGTCTCGGCCGTCAGAATTAACAAAGGGTGTGTAAAAAGGAGAGGAAGAGAAAAAGAATAAAAAAAAAGAAGTATGTAAAGCATTTATGTGTGAGTTTTATGTGTGAGTGTGCTTATGAGTAGGTATGTTTTGTGCTTGTTACTAGCTCCTCTTAAATGGTCTTTACCATCCTATTATAGCCTATGATCCCATATTTCCGTCCTAAGTCTCACTCTTTCATACGAGCTAGACGGCTGCCTTAACTTTAAGTCCTCTTTAATACTTAGTACTGTTAATTTTATAATTAGAATAATATGTTGTCTTATTTTTTTTTAATTCTCAATTCCAATTTTAATAATAATAACATTGTAGTTTTATTATTATTATTATTATTATTACATATTTTGATTTTAATGTAATGCTCAATGTATTTTCAATGTTCACCAATTATATTTTTTTTGTGTATTATTTTTGTTTTGTGATGCACCAATTGTTTTGAATTTCATAAAAAATACTAATTTTAAACACGCTAGGAACACTTTTATTGGATTACGATCTAGACTTAAGTTAATTTAATAAACAATACTAAGTTATTATCTGTAATGATTGTAAACTGTCCGTGTTCTTTAATAAAGAAATAAATAATAAATAAATAAAATAAATTAAAATTTTGAAAAGCCAATTCCCTTAAGCCCTTCTAAGCTCTTAAGCCGTCAGAATCCATGTTGATACTGACGTCAATCAACACAGGCACTTAAACCTAATTACGTAATTGTCACACCAGTGAATAGAAAATAGAGTGAGTAGGCTACTTCTGGGTAAGCTCGCTCCATCGTAGGCTTCTCAGCTCTAGAGCTCAGAGTGAGGCCAAGAGCAAACCCGTCATCAATAAAAAAAGTATTGGTTCATTTGCACACCGACACCACTGAGGTAGATTTGACGCTCAGACGCCAAACGTGAAGACGGCTCTGGTGGCATAATTTAAGGTGACGGGTAGGGCACAATAGCGACGCCAATCGCTTTTAATGTTTAGTTACTAAACCGGATTTATTTTAAACAATTTCGGGGTGACAACCTCTCGGCAAACACTTCTTCTATTTATTAAATAACTATGCACAAATGTTGGGTCCGTTTTGTTTTAAATTGATTACCGCCAAAAGCTGCCACTTTTGGCGTGAATCAATTTTTCGCATACAGAAACGGACCCAACATATGTGCATAATTATTTAAAAAATAGTATGAGTGCTTGCCGAGAGGTTGTAACCCCGAAATTGTTTAAAATACATCCGGTTTAGTAGCTAAAAATTAAAATCCATTGGCGTCGCTAGTGTGCCCTACTCGTCACCTTAAAGCCGTCTCGTAACGAACGAGAATATAAATGTCTCAATCAAACAAAGGAGACACACAGCACGTATGGAAGACAGGGAAACTCTGATTCAGTTGTAACGACTGCTTAAAATTAGGTCCTCTGGATTCGAACAACTTGATGAGATGAGTAGACTAGGAATTATGGCATTTTTATGAGATTTTAAACCGAAACGGATTGACGAAGAGGTCGGCAAGAGTTGATGTTTTTTCATGTAGCAGTTACAAATTTAAGAGGACTATAATTGATTCGTTCAAGTTGTAGCTGTCTGGTGCAATTTGGCTATTTTTAAATTTTATTATTTTTTATTTGTTATTTAAATTTCTCTATTTAGTCTGCTCACATTTGCATGTCGTGACAGCCTGTAAGAGAATCTGCACTGAGCCTTATTATAGTACTTAAGTAAATACAATGTAATTAGTGTAAGATTTGTTGGTTGTCCTTAATAAATAAACGAAAAAAGATAGGCTAGAGAGGACCTCTTTCCGCGAATCTATAACAAGCTCGCAGGCCTCTATAACTATAAATCCCTCTCTGTCCCCCAAACAAAACGGCTCCTAATAAAAATGCTTCTGAGATGGAATTATAATGAGGCGAAAGATTGTGATACTTCCTACCTTAAATCATACTCTCTCTCTCTCTCTCTCTCTCAATCACGCAAACTTACACTCACTTACTCACACCTACACCCACTATATACATTATGCCCATAAAAATACAAAACTGTGTTTACTAGTTATTATACCAAACATGCTCTTATTGTACAATAATGCATGATACTGTAACAATATTAGCCGTGTGGTCCCCGGCAGAGTAGAATAGGCCACCCTCACTCTTACCGAGGTGTCGTAAAAGGCGACTAAGGTAAAGCTGCTGGCATGATCATCAGCACCCAGAGAAGGAAAACTCTGCATTTATATCAAAACCCTCGCCAACCCGTCTGCCAAGCATGGTGAGTATGGCAATTACCCCTCATGTGAGAAGGAGGCCCGTGCCCCAGCAGTGGGGACTTAAATGGGCTGATTATGATAATGACATGATGACTGTGACAATTTCTCTTGGAAATCGCCTACTGTTCCTCACAGGACAGGCTTAGCCTAGTGTGAGGACCAGCTTTAAGTAATAGTTGTAAAAATGTATATTGCTAATAAAGATTTTTTTTAGATGAGTACAGATCATACAATAAGGGAATGTGCCAAAATAAATAATTAATAAAAATATATTTGTTTCCGTGCCTCGGAAAGCACGTTGAACCGTGCCCGGTCCGTTTCCGTTCGGTGTTCCAACCGTGTTATGAGGATAAGAGAATCGAAGTCAAAGTCAAAAGATTATTTATTTGCTATAATTAATCAAGACGGGATATAACACGATATTTATTATGTGATACAACATTGTGTACTCACATATTTTACTCGACGTTTCGGCTACGTTACAGCAGCCGTGGTCACGAGCGGACTGGGAGAGCACGGCGTCACATTTTCCGATATTAATTCGCCACTAAATGAACTGTCAGTGAAGCTACTCCGACACGCTACACTAACTAAAAAAAAATATTTGCATAGGCTTATACACAGCACTTACAAATCGTCATACGTTAACATCTTTTGTAACTGTTAAAAAGTATAATAATAATTTACATGTAGTTACATATTAATGCCGATACATAAAATATGATAAGAAATAAATAACCAAAATGCGATTCTACCACCGGCTCGGAAACTCTTCAGGTACTCTTTTTAATCGCCAATTTTTTATACAATAATATATTATAGAGAGTGCACTTCTGTTTGCGCACACACTAGGGCGAGGCCAATCGTTGGTTTCCGTAACCGTAATCGGTTGGAGGATATTATACCGCCTATTAATAAATATTTAAAGAAATTAAACCGTTCGGCTTAAAACAAAAAAAACCCGTGTGATTCATATTCATCACCTTTGTTTGACTGCCTCAGTGGCGCAGTGGTTATTGGGTCGCACTTTAAGGCGACGACTGCGCTTAGGGTCCTAGGTTCGATCCCCGGGTCGGGCCAAAATTTGTGCCTGAGTGTTTCTGTCAAGAAATTTTCAGTGGCAGCCTGGAGTCTGGAAGTTGGCGGTCTTGTGCCCCCGTGCCTCGGAAAGCACGTTAAGCCGTTGGTCCTGCGCCTGATCCCTCTTCGATCGTATCACAGTGGTATCCCATCGAAATATGAGGGTAAGGAATAGAGAGTGCACTTGTATCTGCGCAAACACTTGTGCACTATAATATGCCATGACCGAAATATCGGTTTGGAGGACATTATTATATACATTCGGACCTCAGTTTTATAATTCTTCTACTCTCCGACCAAATCTAACACTAACGAAACGTGACAAAACAGCCAACTGAAAATTAATTAAACTTTGCCCAAACATTTAGTCCTGATGTAATATCCGTTTCCGCAAACTTCCAAAAACTATGATACTAGAGTAAACTCTATCGACATTTATGAATTAAAAACAAAAGATTTATGCACATCACCATCGTCATCATCATCCGCCCATTTAAGTCCCCACTGCTGGGGCACGGGCCTCCCTCAATCACATGAGGGGTAATTGCCATACTCACCACGCTTGGCAGACGGGTTGGCGAAAGTTTTGATATAAATGCAGAGTTTTCCTTCTCTGGGTGCTGATGATCATGCCAGCAGCTTTACCTTAGTCGCCTTTTACGACACCTCGGTAAGAGTGAGGGTGGCCTATTCTACTCTGCCGGGGACCACACGGCGAATCTAACGCTAACGCAACGTGAAAAAACAGCCAACTGAAAATTAATTAAACTTTGCCCAAACATGTTAACCTGATGTAATATCCGTTTCCGCAAACTTCCAAAAACTATGACACTAGAGTAAACTCTATCGACATTTATGAATTAAAAACAAAAGATTTATGCACAAATTATACTAATACCGTGCCGCGGCGAGGCTCATCTGCATTTAAATTATGGATTTAAATAAAAGTGGTAGTAAAATAAAAACTAGACTGGATAAAACCGCGTTAAACTCGGAGGCGTCTCGAAAATCCCTTTTATGGGTACTAAGTTTACGCCCCGGCTTCGGTTGTAATTACATCGGGAAACTGATTGCAACCTTGGCTTTGATTTATTGTTCTGTTAATAAATTCTGCCTCAGTGGCGCAATGGTTAGTGGGCCGCACTTTAAAGCGACGGTTGCGCCTGGGGTCCCAGGTTCGATCCCCGGGTCGGGTCAAAATTTGTACCTGAGTTTTTCTGTTAAGAAATTCTCAGTGTTAGCCCAGTGTCTGAAAGTTGGCGGTCTTGTGCACCCGTGCCTCGGAAAGCACGTTAAGCTGTTGGTCCTGCGCCTAATATCCCTCTTTGGTCGTGTCACACTAGTGTCCCATCGAAATAAGAGGGTACGGGAATAGAGAGTGCACTTGTGTCTGCGCAAATACTTGTGCACTATAATATGTCCTGCGTCGATGGCTGATCGCTGAGATTGGCCGTCATGACCGAAATATTGGTTTGGAGGACATTATAATAATTTCTGAAAATTAGAGTGATTAGACCGTAGGAGACCCACGCTTTGGCATGAAGGGGCCGGCTCGGCCGGAGTACCACGGCCTCACAGAAAACCGGCGTGAAGCAGCACTGTGCTGTGTTTCGCTCCGTGAGGGAGGGTCCCCAGGGAAAGGGGGGTTTAACGCACTTTTAACTCCACTGGTGTCGCGAGTGTCCATGGACGGCGGCAATCGCTTACCATCAGGCGATCCGTCTGCTTGTCTGCCACCTTACTTTATCTTATAGTGTAATTCCTGGTTGTGTGTAGCTCGGGGTACGCTTTGACCATGATTCAGCATTGGGGGGATCTGGTAATTACAATGTAGCGACAGCCGTCTGACCTTCGCAACCCTTTAACAGGGGAACCAGAATTACTGAATCATGGTTACACGTTTCAGAAACTTTTTCTGAAACGTGCATGTTTCCCCACGATGTTTTCCCTCACCGCCGAATAGATGATCATGGTAGAAATACGCACATAGATTTGAAAAAAAACCATTGGTGCATGCTCGGATTCGAACCTCGACCACCTGCGTGTAAGGCGGGTTCGTAACCATTAAGCTACATACATCGCTCTATATGGCTTGTCTGCCATCTATCACATAAAAAAAGAATTAACACTTTGAGCGCTCATCATGTACCTAGTTGGCGGTGGTTTCATTATACAGGGTGTATCTGTGAATAGAATAGAATAGAATAGAATAGAATCGTATATTCCTTTAAAATATGGTGTAACAGAAATGGTCTTAGGGTACATACAATGTTCAGCATATTTTGCCATAAAAGGCGTAGGAATGTCATTATTAAGGTTAATATTATATGTGTTACATTATTCCAATCGGGTCTGATATTTATATTAATAGAATACACCGTGCAAATGTCAAAATAAGTAATCATATAAAATTAATGTCAACTAAAAATGATGTCAAAATAAAATTTATATAATATTATTAGCTTGTCAAATTGTCGTTTAAAAATTGCGTAATTGAATAATAACATTTTTCAATAAGTAACTGTTTTAATTTCTTTTTAAATAAATGCATGTACATTTTATACTTATTATTATTATTATTTATGCTGTGCACATGTATATCCCTATAACCGTGTGTTCTACCATTCTGAACAACATTTGTGTTATGACTTTTGGAATGTCACATAAAAAAAAACAACTTTTCATATAAGTCGGACGCGTGACTTAGTAATTTTTTTTTTATGGGATAGGGGGCAGACGAGCAGATGGATCACCTGATGGTAAGCGATTACCGCCGTCCATGAACACCCAATTTTGCATGGGGAGTCGATAAAATTTTCGATAAATTTCGAAAAGTCGTAGAAGAAATGTAAATTTTCGCAGATACACCCTGTAAAAGCGCTACAAGTCAGCTGCGCAAAGTTCTAAGTAATTTGAAGAATATAAAAGAAAGAATTCAGCATGAATTGGGTCGCTTGACAAGAGTAATACCACGGCCATATATAAAACCCATGTACATAAAACATCGTTTTTACCAATCAACATTATTGAATCACATATTGAATAAGGCCCTAGGTTTTTTTTTATGTAATAGGTAGGCAGACGAACAGACGGATCACCTGATGGTAAGCAATTGCCGCCGCCCATGGACACCCGCGACACCAGTGGAGTCACAAGTGCGCTGCCAACCGGAGGCCCAATCCGGGGGGGATTGGGCCTCCGGTACCCTCACTCACGCAGCGAAATGTGTTTCGCACAGTGCTGCTTCAGGCCGGTTTTCTGTGAGGCCGTGCTCTTCTATTACGCGGTTTTATCAATGTGCTTATACACATGATAATAACCATAGGTTTTATAGCACCGTAATCAATACGAATTACCTAAATAAAACTCTAAAATGTAGGCGGATGGCAAAATTCACGAAAGAATACAACACGGTGCTAAGCCAAAACTAATTTAGGAAGTCAAACGTTAAGCCGATACCTGCGTAATGTGATTCCTCCATCTCGTTCCCACCTTTCGGTTATGAAAGAAGCCCCTTGTGTCGTCTCGCGTTTGCATGAAAATTAACACTCGTGCGAGAAGTATCGATAAACAATCTTATAGAGACTTCAGACTGGCAAAAACGTATCTTTCAAAAGATTAGAACATTTGCATCTGATCAGTGATCAGTGCAAAGATGCGGAATAGTGAAACGCTTCATTTGAATAATTTGGAACATTATCGACTCTCTAGAGCAGAGGGCGAGTAATTGATTTTGTTCCGAATGATTCAGCGATACCATCCTGCTGTGCCATGTAAATATACCTATCTCTTTTCGCCACCTAATAAGAGGAGGAAAGATGGTTATAAATTCACCCCGAACAGCCCACGGCTTATTCTTTCGCTTTGAATTCGGATCAGTCAGGTCATTCGGCTCACTCGGATCCTTCGACTCATTCGTATCAGTGATCAAGATGACTACCGCGTACCGATTGCCTAACTCTGATATCTGATAGAGACCCAATTAAGTTGAATGATACATTCGTAGCGAAGATTAGAGATTCGGAACAGTATATCATGTAGCTGAGTCGGATCACTGAGTCATTTCAGTAAAGAGTCATTTCAGTAAAGAGGTGGCAGATTTAGTCTAATGTGTGTACACATTAGACTAAACCTGCCACCGTCTCGGTATACGGGACAATCTTGGGAGATGCTCACCAGGTATTTGCTAAGGGCTCTGTCCCCGGTGCGTTTCCTCACTCCCTTCAAAGTCTTTGTCCTATCCCGTCTCACTGTCACTTCTCTCCAAATGGGGGACCGTGTGGAGGGGAGGAATCTTATGGAGACCAGTGTAAGACTCACATTTTCCCGTTAAAGAGCCACGCTCTCTTCCTTACAGAAATTTTCGCAATCGTGGGAAGGGGAAAAAGTTGGCAGTGCTCTTGTGACTCCACTGAGATTGCGGCTGTCCACAGACGGTAGCAATCGTTTGCCATCAGGAGATCTGTGTGCACATGGACAATTTTGATGAAGGATTTTATCGACATTTCAGATAAACTTTCATCGATATTGTTGCACCACTATGCGCCCAACGCCTCGGTCGCTATACCCACTTTGCGGATAAACGGGAAATTACATTTTTTTACTCTTGAAGTTTGTCAATCGTGGCAAACCCGTGAACCAGAGATTAAGTCGGATTTGCTTAACTTAGGTATTGTTCCCGAATTGAAGATTGAATATTTTAAAGCGAAATCGTTTGTTTTCGTTTTCTTCATAAACGAGAAAGTGAGGTTTAATATTATATTAAACAAAAAGCTTTAATGAACAAAAGAACAAAAACACAAGAAAATTAATACAATAACTAAGAAATAAAAATAAGCACAAAGTAGGTCCCCATGGCAATGTCCCCAAAATGCTGGCAGCATTACCCTGCTGGATCGCGATGGAAATTCGCTGGGCGAGGTAGCTGCCAGCCTTTGCCTCTCCCGTGACTTCAACTAGACGCTTAGCTAAGTCACGGAAGAAAGAGAGAGCGTCGGAACCCCACGGGCCCAGTGTTTCAACACCGAAAGCTACAAAGTGGAAGGTACCAGATAGATGCCAATACTTTGTAGCTTTCAGTCTCTCTGCCGCGTCAGCCGCTGCTCCGGCACTCCTCGTAGTCCCGGGAAGAAACTAATTTCATAAACTAATTTTAACTCAGCGTGACATACCCGGTAGCGCCCTAAATCGGCATTCGGCGCGGCGTACAATCTACTATAAGTAACTACATCGCGAAAGCGTTTGGTGTTTTCGTTTCACCCAAACCCTCTTCATGCGCCCTCACTTCATGTCAGGACATTAGTTCCACTTTATACCAATAGATGGCGCTAGATGTCGATTAAATCGCGCAAGCGTTTCATCTTTTCCGATCACCGCTTTTTATTAGATTTATCTTTTTATAAATAGTTTGAATATTATGATACACGCCCTGTTGGTCTAGTGGTTTAAGTACCGGGCTGTGGTTTAAGTAATCTCGGGGTCCAGGGTTCGACTCCCAGGTCGAGCGAAGAGTATATTTCGAATTTTTCGAAGGCTTTTGCCCTGCAGTGGGACAGTTTATAGGCTGACTTTAAACCTCAAAAATCATATTGCGCCCTCACTTCGTTTCAAGACATTAGTTCCACTTTATACAATCACTTCACTTATACAATCACTTTATCCAATAGATGGCACTAGATGTCGATTACATCGCGCAAGCTTTTCGTCTTTTCTGATCACCGCTTTGAGATTTACCTTTTTATAAATAGTATAGATATATGTATAGATTCCAGAATGTCCTGGTAGAGACATGGTAGAGGCGTCACTCTAGAGCTCGGTTAAATACAGGGTGTATCTGTGAACATTTACATCCCTTTAACCACTTGTTCTACTAACCATTATGAACAACTTATGTTCTATCACTTTGGAAAATTCGCATGAAAAAATTTCAACTTTTCATACAACGTCGGTCACGTGACTTGGTCATTTTGTATGGTTAGTCGAAAAAAGTTTCGATGAATTTCGAAAAGTCGTTGAACAAATGTTGTTCCGAATGGTTGGTAGAACACGTGGTTACAGGGATTGTAAATGTTCACAGATACTACCCTGTATAGAAATAGAAATTTAATTTATTTCCTGACAAATACATAAATATTATGCTTGGACCATGATTCAGAACACATTGAAATGCGGTCTGACCGTCGAAACTGTCAGAGTAACCAAACTATTCCTTAAACTTTCTCCTCCTATCTTCCTCATCAATATCAAACTCGGCCGAGCAATAAATCACAAATGTAAGGGCACACGATAAGAATGTTCACGACATATTGTTTTGTGCGCCTACGCAGCAGTACCGTAACCGTATGGGAATTTAATTAACTTGCCAGATCGGCCTTTGCTGCTGTGGCGATCTTGGACCCTTGGATCTTTGCGAAGGTTTGTGTAAAGAGACTAGAAGTGACATTTGCACTTGTAATAATCATAAGCTTTTTTCAACTCCATCAGATTACTTACTTACATTCATTCATTACATTTACTGCCTCTTACGCCAAAGGCCGTGGGTTCGATCCCCACCCTGGACAAACATTCGTGCGATGAACACTTGTGTTTGTTCAGTGTCCGGGTGTAATATATGTATTTAAGTATATATTTGTGTTCCTCTGTTGTCTGATATCTGTAACACAAGTGCTTAAGCTACTTAGTACGGAATCAGGTATGAGATGTTGTGAGAATTATTATTATATTATTCAAGGGAAAACCTCTCTACCCTTTTGGAATGCTCATCCTTTTTTTTATGTGATAGGTGGCAGATGAGCAGACGAATGGTACCAACGGACCATTTTATACATATTCATATAAAATTGTTATTGTGTGTGTTTTTTTCTTTCATGTGTACCTAACTCCATATGTCAGATACCCTTTGTGCTAAATGTAAACCCAAAAATCAAACGTTGATACGCGGTAGACCGAAGAGGCGATGGCCGGATGAGCATTCTCATCAAAAGAGAGGTTCAAGGGAAATTGAATTTCAATAAGTTTTTTTATGTGATAGGTGGCAGACTAGCAGACGGATTACCTGATGGTAAGCGATTGCCGCCGCCCATAGACACCCGCGACATTAGTATAACTTGCGGCACTACCTCCCCTCCTAACATTTTTTTTTTATGGTTTTACTTGAAAAAACCTATACCAAATAACACGCGATTGATATTGTTTTATCGTTTATAATACAATGTACAACACATTGGGTGCCAAGAAATGTACAATGGCGCCCACCGTGGCGGTTCTAATATTTTCTTCTTATAAAATATACCAAGCGACAATCGTACTGTGTCAAGGTAAATTATGAGTTCATAATCTGGTATCAAGTCATCATAGCCACAAGCTGTATTAACATTTTACAAGCAGTTTTCTACCAGAGCAATCGCTCTTCCTTCCTTAGTAAAGTCATTGTAAGTATGTTAAGTTGTAATAAATAGATTACCCAACATAAATATTTTTATATTCTCTGTTTTTATACTGTCTCTTCTAGGCTTTGAATGTTTACATCTAAGGCGTCGACCACTCACCCAATTCGGCTTAACAGATCGCGCGACCATAAATATTTGGATGGACACATCCAATTTTATCGCAGACCGGCCACTTGTCTTGCGAATGGCTGAAGCTAAAATACTGCATTATTGGCTGCCTTTTCACTCGTGATCAGAATTATATTTCATTTTGGGCGGAATCTATATTACAGGTGGGGTATAAATCCAACATTTATATGTAGTGCGTATCGAAAGGTTGTATCGGAAAGGAAAGATATCGAGATATTATTGACTGCACGTTTCCGGGATAATTTGGAGGGTGCGGAATTATTGGATTCGATTTGAGCAAGCTAGACTGAATTAAATGTAAGTATAAAGTCCAAATGCCGAAGTGTACGAAAGCGCATAGAACTTTCATCATCATCATCAGCCCATTTAAGTCCCCACTGCTGGGGCACGGGCCTCCCTCAATCACATGAGGGGTAAATGCCATACTCACCACGCTTGGCAGACGGTTTGGCGAGGGTTTTGATATTAATGCAGAGTTTTCCTTCTCTGGGTGCTGATGATCATGCCAGCAGCTTTACCTTAGTCGCCTTTTACGACACCTCGCTAAGAGTGAGGGTGGCCTATTCTACTCTGCCGGGATCACACGGCAGCATAGAACTTTACTGATGGTATAAAAGAAGTCATCATAGCTCATCATTATCATCCTAGCGTTAAATCCCAGTTACGTCCATGAGGACACAAAAGTTTCAATTATTCATTATGATGACACCTGTAAAGATAACAGCATTCATTTCGCCACGTGTCAAATAACCGTAGAGCGACCATTAGCCATTATAGGCTTTGGGATTCACGGAATGACACTGAGATAATACTGATGATGTTGCTCCTACCCCCCCCCCCTTCCCCCCACTCTGAAAACTGGATCTACCCTTTACGGTGGCAGGTAATTTTTTCTCTCTCCTTATTATAAATCGCGATCTGAAGTTATTACAGTACTGAAGCTGATGTCATCCCGTTCTAACACGCAATGTTAAAAAGGGCTCGCACAATTTTTTTTCTTGAACTATCCTTACTTCCCGATTTGTAATAAAGGAGGCGAAGTTTTATCCGATTAGGTGAGGAGTTTGTACTTCGTTGCGTAGTTTTTCAGCGTCGATTTAGTTGCGGAAAATTGCGCTGGACAAATAGGATTTATAATGTGGTTTGTAGCTTTCTCGGGCTGGCGGAATATCACTAGGATGAAATAAAAAAGTTATTGCTACTAAGAACATTATTTACGTTCTACTAACTATAGACAGCCGTGTGGTCCCCGGCAGAGTAGAATAGGCCACCCTCACTCTTACCGAGGTGTCGTAAAAGGCGACTAAGGTAAAGCTGCTGGCATAATCATCAGCACCCAGAGAAGGAAAACTCTGCATTCATATCAAACCCTCGCCAACCCGTCTGCCAAGCGTGGTGAGTACGGCAATTGGCCCTCATGTGATTTGAGGGAGGCCCCTGCCCCAGCGTGGGGACTTAAATGGGCTGATGATGATGATGTACTATAGACGTAGTACTGACAGCCACACATCACACTGCCTGTCTTTCCTCAGTTGATTTTTATTTAATGTGATAGGTGGCAGACGAGCAGACGGATCACCGGACGGTAAGCAATTGCCGCCGCCCATGGACACCCGTGAAACCAGTTTAGTCACAAATGCGCAGCCAACCTTCAAATCCCCCTTTCTCCCGGACTGCGCCTCCGGCACCCTCACTCACGCAGCGAAACACAGCACAGTGCTGCTTCACGCCGGTTTTCTGTGAGTCCGTGTGAATGGGTCGGTTCGACCGAAGTGATTACTCCGACCCATTCATGCCGTAGCGTGGCTCTACCAGAATTTTTTTTTTTATTTATTAAATATTTCTCGCCAAGGCTCGGTGTTTGACATCTCGCTCGTGTTTTAATTACCTATGTGTCAGTCACACCAACACCAACAATTTCACAACAACATATACATTGATCTGACTCCGAAATAGGTAGCTCAAGCACCTGTGACACGGATATCAGAACCAACAGCGGAATTAAAAATATATACTTCAACTCAGTCCACTTTAGGACACATTTAGACCTTATTTCATCGCATTAAGTTCGAAAAGTGGCCCACCGGGAACTTTGTCATGTGTAGGTACATACCTATAATACATATAAAACATCCAAACCAATACAAACAGACATGTTCATGCACACAAATGTTTGTACTTACTGGGATCGAACCCGCAACCCTTGCACCAGAGGTAGCGTTAACTACCACTGATCCAAACGGGTCGTCAAATCGTCCGTCGAGAAACGTTTTTTCTTATTACGTATTTTCTATTATTACGTATTTTCAAAGTGATGACTTCTAAACATTACATTTCACAGACACACATATTTGAAATAGCATCTGAAACCGGTGTATTATTATCAAACGGGACCGATTCACTGGGCCCTTTGCGAACCAGCTATATTAGGATTCCACATCTCTCAATGTGTCCCGATACTGAGCAATATCGCGTGACGACACCCGGGAGTTTTGTGCAATATTACTATTGAATCTTTAGGGCGTGCGCTGCGTTGAGCGGGTGCACGTCGCGGGCATCCGCGCGACGCGGACGACAGGACACGCCCCACGGGCGAATGGCGGTGCTGCGTTAGAGGGAGATCGTTGAGGATAGCTGCGACGAGCTATTTGTTCGCAACGGAATACGGCGCGGATGCCCGCAACAGATAGTCGCATCGGATGCCCGTGACATACTGCTTCTTGTCATCTTTACAGAGCATCACTGCGTGAAGCGGGTATCCCGTCCCACGCGGCGCGGACGACGGAACACGCCCCGCGGGCGAATGGCGGTGCTGCGTTAGAGGGAGATCGTTGAGGATAGCTGCGACGGGCTATTTGTTCGCAACGGAGCACGGCGCGGATGCCTGCGACAGATGGCCGCAACGGCTGCCCGTGACGTACTGCTTCATGTCATCTTCACAGAGCATCGCTGCGTGAAGCGGGTATCCCGTCGCACACGGCGCGGACGACGGAACGCCCCGCGGGCGAATGGCGGTGCTGCGTTAGAGGGAGATCGTTGAGGATAGCTGTGACGGGCTATTTGTTTGTTCGCAACGGAATACGGCGCGGATGCCCGCGACAGATAGCCGCATCGGATGCCCGTGACGTACTGCTTCTTGTCATCTTAACAGAGCATCGCTGCGTGAAGCGGGTCTCCCGTCGCACGCGGCGCGGACGACGGAACACGCCCCGCGGGCGAATGGCGGTGCTGCGTTAGAGGGAGGTCGTTGCAGCTATCTGCGACGGGTTATTTGTCCGAGACGGACGCGGCGCGGATGCCTGCGACGGATGCCGCACCAGACGCCCGCTCAACACAGCGCACGGCTTTTGGGCGTGCGCTTACTTTTAGAGTAGCACAATGTTTCAAATATATTTCAAGTTTCGAAAATATGTCGTCAAATGTAGACGTTGACATTTGAAAATACTTAAAAAATCTCCTCTCATCTTCTCTTAATAACGTAAACGTGGTTACGAATTCTCTACACAACAATCTGGACGTTATGTATGGGTTGTCTGCCGCTGTTGTTTACGTCGTCTTTTGGCAAGGTAGTATATCAGCAAATAATAATCCATTCGGTAAGCGTAGTGTAGGACGCCCTGCGACAAGATGGGATGATGACATTCGAAGGCTGGCTGGTGTGGGCTGGATGAGAGTGGCCGAAAATCGGGAGCAGTGGCGTGCATTAGGGGAGGCCTATGTCCAGGAGTGGACGAGTGTGGGTTGCTGATGATGAATTATCCATTATGTATCGACTGTACACCTGCACGTCTAAAATTACATTGCTGGCGGCACAGCGTTAGACGGAGGTCGTTACGGGTATCTGATCGTGGGAGAGGCACGCTTCGGCATGAATGGGCCGGCTCGACCGGAGTGATACCACGACCTCACAGAAAACCGGCGTGAAGCAGCATTGTGCTGTGTTTCGCTGCGTGAGTGAGGGTACCGGAGGCCCAATCCGGGGGAGGGAGGGGTTTGGAGGTTGGCAGCGCACTTGTGACTCCACTGCTGTTGCGCGTGTCCATGGGCGGCGGCAATTGCTTATCATCGGTGATCCGTCTGCTCGTCTGCCACTTATCACATAAAAAAATATGCGACGGAGCACGGCACGTATTCCCACGACGGATGCCCGCGACGTGCACCCGATTAAGGTGACGGGTAGGGCACACTAGCGACGCCAATCGATTTTAATTTTTAGCTATTAAACCGGATCTATTTTGAACAATTTCGGGGTTACTCGGCAAACACTTATACTATTTATTAAATAATCATGCACAAATGTTGGGTCCGTTTTTGTAGGCGAAAAACCACTTTTGGCGGTAATCCAAAATTCGTTGCAAAAGCAGACCAAACAGTTAACTATAAGTATTAAATAAATAGTATAGGTGTTTGCCGAAAGATTGCAACCCCGAAATTGCTTAAAATAGATCCGATTAAGTAGCTAAAAATTAAAATCTTGACCAGTGCCTCCGTCGATACGGAGCCGAAACGTGGACACTTACGGTACGGCTGGTCCACAAGTTAAAGGTCGCTCAGCGGGCTATGGAACGAGCAATGCTCGGCGTCTCTCTCCGAGATCGAATCCGAAATGAGGTGATCCGGCAGAGAACCAGTCATCAACATTGCTCACCGGATTAGCAAGCTTAAATGGCAGTGGGCTGGCCATATTAGCCGCAGAACCGACAACCGATAGGGTAAACGAGTTCTAGAGTGAAGACCGCGCTTGGCAAACGTAATGTAGGGGGCCCTCTGGCTAGGTGGGGGGACGATCTGCGCAGGATGGCTGGATGCGAGAAGCCATAGATAGATCACAGTGGCGAACAATTGGAGAGGCCTACGTCCAGCAGTGGACTGCGATAGGCTGATGATGATGATGAGATATAGTAAGTAGTCTTTTTTTAATAAGTTATAAACCGTAAACCGCAATATTCCATAGAAATATCTTACTTGTTGCTACGCAACCATTCATGGGCGAGACCGACTCGCACTTGGCAGGTATTTTTTTGTTCACCCAAGGGAAAATTCCCACGCACACAGGGCGGACGGGTTATGTCGGACTCCCTCCGCATCACGGCGGGGGTTTACCGATTAAAACCCATGAGCACCCTCTCATCGTCCATAGTGGGGGGTCGTGGTGACGGGCACGAAGCCATGTGCACGACCTCCCGGGCGGAGCGCATCTAGACAGCGGGCAAGACGCTGCTCGGACAGCCGAGGGTGAGCATCCGTCTCCAACGAGCACTAGAATTCGCACTTACCTTTTTTTTTGTCGCTGTGAATAATGCCTTATGCATACCCGAGATAGCGGGGGCCATCAGGGGTTATGTCGGGCTCTCCTCAAGGTATGCGCCCAGAGACATACGGACTAAAAAATACAGCGGCGTTCCGTCATCGCCCAATTGGGGAAAGGTTATGGGTATCCGGCAAAGCCTTGGACTACCACGACCTCCCCTGGGCGGATACCCACCTACTTGGCAGGCCGGGCTTGCCCCCTTTTTCGGGGGGCGACGGGGATAGCCGGGAGCGCCAAGCTATTCGCGTCAGACATTGGTAGGGCTCTGTTTAGTGCCAGCACTGGTGCGCCCGCACTAGTTGTTGACTGATCTTTTTATATTATTTTATTATTTATTTTAATATTGTTAATTGTAATTGCTATTATAATCTTTTTTTTTCTCTTCCTATAATTAATTAGATTTTGTTTGTTTTACATTTAATTTTTTTTTTTTTTACATTTTGTTTAATTTTTCCGTCCGTGTGTATGTACCGCGAGTGCCTTTCAAGGAAGGCCTCCGCAGAATACCAGCGCCACGAAGACTTCACGGCTTCGTGGCTAATGCTGAGCGGAGACCTTTTAAGTGCCAACATTATAATTGCTTTTCCTTATGTTTTTGTTATGTTTTATTGGTACTTAATAAATAAATTCTTATTCTTATTCTTATACTGATCCCCACCGAGGAGAGGGATATGACGGTCATACTGTCGTCGTCTCCTTCCTCCTCTACGCTGTCAAACCGGGTTAGCGAGTGATTCAGCCTCCCTCTCCCGCTCTGCCGCCTCTTTCTGAGACATCACGTCTTCGCAGAAGGTGGCTACTGCCGCCCAGGCTTCCTCGCATCCCAACATAGCTGTTACTACGTGGGGGAGCATAAGGGGTCTGACACACTATTGCCACCAGGGCCTCCCGCTGAATGCGCACTTACCTACTGTATCCAAGTTAGTCCTGTATTTAGGTACCTCTGTAGGTAAGTAACTAATGGCAGTGCTAAGTCGCCTCGTCACGACTAGGACGTAAATTGGCTCTATTAACATTCCCTCCGGTAATTAAAGCCAGGCGGTCGTTCTTCAGACTTTTCATCGGGGGTCTATTCTTGTGCACTT
Source organism: Marasmia exigua (assembly GCA_019059595.1). Classification (NCBI taxonomy): domain Eukaryota; kingdom Metazoa; phylum Arthropoda; class Insecta; order Lepidoptera; family Crambidae; genus Marasmia; species Marasmia exigua. The sequence goes on along the minus strand of CM032479.1, from coordinate 5,344,854 downwards.
CGCTGTACTAACGTCTGATATTTCCGAACAGATACAAGTCGATTCACGAAAGATGACCACCTCAAGAAGAAAAGACTTAAGGTGACGGGTAGGGCACGATTTTAATTTTTAGTGACTAAACCGGATCTATTTTAAACAATAACAGGGTTACAACCTCTCGGCATACATTTATACTACCTATTTATTAATTAACTTTCCACAAATGTCGGGTCCGTTTTTGTACGCGAAAATTTGATTCACGCCAAAAGCGGCCACTTTTAGCGTGCTTTTTTTGCTTATTATTTTTTGCTTACGCGTTGGACACAACATTTGAGCATGGTTATTTAGTAAATAGTATAGGTGTTTGCCGAGAGGTTGTTACCCCAAAAATGTTCAAAATAGATCCGGTTTAGTAGCTAAAAATTAAAATCGATTGGCGTCGCTAGTGTGCCCTACCCGTCACCTTAAATATAGAATGTGTTTGAACGTAAATAATGCATTTGATAATTTTTCGACAGTCTTCGGGTAAGACTCGAACCCATGATCTTTTGCCAACCGGGCAACTGCTTTTTAAGGTGACGGGTAGGGCACACTAGCGACGCCAATCGATTTTAATTGTTAGCTCCTAAACCGGATCTATTTTAAACAATAACAGGGTTACAACCTCTCGGCATACATTTATACTACCTATTTATTAATTAACTTTGCACAAATGTCTGGTCCGTTTTTGTACGCGAAAAATTGATTACCGCCAAAAGCGGACATTTTAGCGTGAATCAATTTTTAGCGTACAAATGTTGGGTCCGCATTTGTGCTTGTGGTTATTTAAAAAATAGTATAAGTGTTTGCCGAGAGGTTGTAACCCCGAAATGGTTTAAAATAGATCCGGCTTAGTAGCTAAAATTCAAATCGATTGGCGTCACTAGTGTGCCCTACCAGTCACCTTAAGAATAAATTGCAATAGGTTTCCTAAAAATTCATAGAATATAATTGGTCTAAGTACATAAACATACAGCCGTGTGGTCCCCGGCAGAGTAGAATAGGCCACCCTCACTCTTACCGAGGTGTCGTAAAAGGCGACTAAGGTAAAGCTGCTGGCATGATCATCAGCACCCAGAGAAGGAAAACTCTGCATTTATATCAAAACCCTCGCCAACCCGTCTGCCAAGCGTAGGTGAGTATGGCAGTTACCCCTCATGTGATTGAGGGAGGCCCGTGCCCCAGCAGTGGGGACTTAAATGGGCTGACGATGACGAAGTACATAAAATGTGTCAAATTGAGAATGAGTCACTTCTTCATGAGATTACATGCGTAGACGCTGGCCATAATCATCTTTCATGAATCGACCTGTACGATCTGAAAACTTTCAAGAACATAACTTATGCCTTTTTAAAAGGCCAGCAGCGCAAATGTGACTCCTTAGGTGTTGCAGATTTTTTTAAATGTTTTTTATGTGATGGGTGGCGGACGAGCAGACGGATGACACCTGATAGGAAGCGATTGCCGCCGCCCATGGACACCCGTGACACCAGAGGAGTCACAAGTTCGCTGCCAACCTTTAAACAAGGGGTATCCCCGGTATATTATTATATATTATCCCCAGATTAGGCCTCCGTTACCCTCACACTTAGTATTATAATATCTGTGCCCTCACTCACGCAGAGAAACATAGCACAGTGCTGTTTCACGCCGGTTTTCTGTGAGGCCGTGGTATCACTTCCGGTCGAGCCGGCCCATACATGCCGTAGCGTTGCTCTCCCATGGTCAAGACGATGTTTGCCGCTTGCTAGCAATAGTTTAAACAACGAATAGTTTGAAAATAGCGCCCTAGACTTTACATTTCAGTTTTCATTGTGGTCTGGAAACTGTTAAAGTTTGGACCAAATTTCAATCGTCCTCGTTCTGTCTAGGTTATTATTACTCTTACTCGTTTCCATTAAATTGAAACACCTGTGTCAAACCAACCTAACTGGATTCTCCCATTCACCTCATCCTCGAAGTTGTTTTTACCCAATTGCAAAGTCTGCCCGAGGTATACGTATTTTTGAACAGCTTCGAGGACGGCACCGTGAATTGCTATCGGTTCCGGTAGAACATGTTCATTGAACATGACTGACCGGATGGCGCAATTGGTAGTGACCCTGCCTCTTTCGCCAAAGGTCGTGGGTTCGATCCCCACCCTGGACAAACATTCGTGCGATAAACACTTGTGTTTGTTCAGTGACTGGGTGTAATATATGTATTTAAGTATATATTTGTGTTCCTCTGTTGTCTGATATCTGTAACACAAGTGCTTAAGCTACTTAGTACGGAATCAGGTCAACGTATGAGATGTTGTGAGAATTATTATTATAAATAAGTATGTATGTCTACATTGTGCTTAATAGAATATTAATTTTAGGAGTCTAACTGCCACACTCAGAGTCGTTGATTAACTTAGTTGGCTACTTAGGAAAAAATATTGACACTTATTTTGATACGCATAAAGACTACCGATACTAAAGTTAAAGTGAAAGGTAGGACACACTAGCGACGCCAATCGATTTTAATTTTAAGCTACTATACGGATCTATTTTTAACATTTTCGGGTACAACCTCTCGGCAAACACCTATACTATTTATTAAATAACCATGGACAAATTTCGGGTCCGTTTATTTACGGGAAAAATTTATTCCTGCTCAAAGTGGCCGCTTTTGGCGGTAATCAATTTTTCGCGTACAAAAATGGACCCAACATTTGTGCATGATTATTCAATAAATAGTATTAGTGTTTGCCTAGAGGTTGTAAACCCGAAATTGTTTAAAATTGATCCGGTTTGGTAGCTAAAAATTAAAATCGATTGGATTGGATTGACGCCAATACAACCTTTCGTCAAACACTTATCTATTTATTAAATAACCATGCACAAATGTTGGGTCTGTTTTTGTACGCAAAAAATTGTTTCACGTCAATAGTGGCCGCTTTTGGCGTGAATCAATTTTTGGCGTACGCGTTGGACCTGGGTCACCTTAACTTAGTTGGTTACTTAAGAAAAAAAATTGACACTTATTTTGATACGCATAAAGACTACCGATACTAAAGTTAATGAATATTAGCTTAAATGACTTCTCTGAGTGCGACCGTAAAACCCAGTTACAGAATCCAGAAACGATTCTAAAGACTCAATGACGTCATAAAGATCAAATGAGTTCTTTTGAAAATGTTTAGGTAGGTACACAAGTAGCTCAGCACATTAGTACCATGTCGAAGTAATATTTTGTACGTACCACTTAGAAACTGACTATAATACTCAGAACGGTTACTTTGAAATGGTACTAAAGTGTTAAGCTACTTTTGATGCTGACTGTACGTAGTTAACTACTGATAAATTTTAATGTTGCTTTTTTATTTACCCGACGAAAAACAGGCTTATTCCATTATGATTTTTTAGATATAGCAATTTTTTTCAATTCATTTTTAAGTAAAATAAAGCACTCAAAAGCAAAAGATCGTGGGTTCGAGTCCCACCAAAAGACTGTCGAAAAATATTTACTTAAGGTGACGGGTAGGGCACACTAGTGACGCCATTAGATTTGAATTTTCAGCTACTAAACCGGATCTATTTTAAACAATTTCGGGTTTACAACCTCTCGGCAAACACTTATACTATTTATTAAATAACCATGCACAAATGCGGACCCAACATTTGTACGCGAAAAATTGATTTACGCTAAAAGTGGCCGCTTTTGGTGGTAATCAATTTTACGCGTACAATAAACAGACCCAACATTTGTGAATGGTTATTATAAGTGTTTGCCCAGAGGTTGTAGCCCCGCAATTGTTTAAAATACATTCGATTTTTTAGCTAACAATTAAAAAAACGAATGGTGTCGCTAATTAGGGCTACCCGTCGCCTTAAGGATTATTTCAGTTGTCCACCCCTGTACCGAGAGAGAAAGACAACGGTAATAAATTTAAAAAAATAAAAAATTTGAAAAGGCTCCACTCGAATTTGGTCACATATTAAAAAAAGATTAGCTAGGTTTGGTTCAATACGTACCTATCAATTGAAAAACATTCGCCAGATTGAAATGGCATTCAAAGTGTGGCTCTCCAACATGAATGGGCCGGCTCGGTCGGAGTGATACCACGGCCTCACAGAAAAGCGGCGAAAAGCAGCACTGTGCTGTGTGTCGCTGCGTGAGTGAAGGTACCAAAGGCCCAATCAAAGGACGGTTTAAAGGTTGGCAGCGCACTTGTGACTTGACTGGTGTCTCGGGTGTTCATGGGCGGCGGCAATCGCTTACCTTCAGGGATCTATTTGCTTGTCTGCCTCCTATCAAATAAAGAAGAAACCCTGACCTATTTTAACGGGAAAAGACGACGCGCTTTTTAGAAATCTTATAGAAAAACTCTCCTATAACATTTCTAAAAACCCGTCCAAAAACCGAACTTCGATCCAAATAGCCAGGCCACCACTGTATATTTTAGCGGAGGTCGAGCGACAATAGTGCGCCAATTACTGTAGCTTATCGATTGTAAAAGTAAAATGAATAGTATCGATAGTCTATCGATAGAATTAGTGGTTGTCAATAAGTAGTATAAGTAAAATTAGATCATTACTATTGCTAACGCTCATACTATCGACACTATCGATCGTTTAATGTCCGAAACTATCGATAGTATCAATAATATCGGACATATTTAATCAGGCAGCAATACTATCGAAACATAGCTGACTATCAATAGTACAAAACTATCAATACTATAGATAATTTTTGATTAATTCTGTTACGAAACACAATACTATCGATTGTATCGGGCATGAAACAATCGATAGTATCTATCGATAGTTTTGACAAATAGCAATACTATCGATAGTCTGAATGATTTTCGAGGTCAACTATCGATAGATCCGCAACACTATGTAGCGCCAATCTATTTCTATTGTTGCGGATATCTCGCAATTGTCCGCGTGATATATCGTGTTTGGACGTTATGGATGGATCCGTTGTTGATATTTTTAGTCCTTTGCCTCAAAAGAAAAAAATGGAACCCTTAAATAGGATTAAAAACCTTGGACGTTATTGTTGGACGTCTGTCAAGACCTTTTTAAGGCGACGGGTAGCCTAACTAGCGACACCAATCGATTTAAATTGTTAGCAACTAAACCGGATCTATTTAAACAAATTCAGAGCGGGTGTCTCTAAGCAAACATTTGTACTATTTATTTAATAATTATTGTGCACTACTTTTTTATCTGTTTTTGCACTCGAAATTTGGATGAACGCCATATGTAGCCGTTTTTGGTGGTAATTCAAATTTCGAGTACAAATCCTGACCCAAAAGGTAAGTAGGTATAGTATTAAATAGATAAAATTAATACTTAGTAGATAATTTACCTAATATAACTATATTTTAGTCGTAATTAAGTTCAATAATGCTGTATTTACCTATAATAGGCATTTTAGTTAAGGCATCCTTGTACTGGTATTGTATGTGCAAACTGATAGGTATGTTGTTGGTAAATCTTTATCAATAAATAAATAAAATAAATAGTTAAAGTGTTTTCCGGGAGGCTGCAGCTTCAAAAATTGTTAAATAAATATCCGGTTTTGTTGCTAACAAAATAATTCAATTGTCATCGCTAGTGTGCCCTGCCCGTCACCTTAAGAACACGCTTAGAGGTATCTGGTTGAAATAAATTGCAAATACTAGGTCTGTAACCCGCTATATTGGAAACTTTGTGATTTGTGAATCTTTTTTTCTGTTTCATTGTTTTCATTTTGGGTTCCATGAATCGTTTTGTCCTAAACAGAATATACAATAATGCACACGTGACTTTTTTTACCTTGATGTTTAAATTTTTATTTTGTACTACCTATTAGTTATTTTGCTTTGAACAACAAATGACGCACATGACGAGTGACTTTTTTTGCCTTGATCAATATTTCTATACTCGTGTCACTTTAAATCCTTTCGCCTTGATCAGAAAATAGTAACAAGGTTGATGTAACTCTTATAGCCTTAATCCGCTATTCGTATGTCCTGTTCTTTAAATTGAACCTTGAACAGAAAAAAGTGCAATATGGCTCAATCGACACCTAACTCAGGAGAAAAATCCTTTAAACTTATGAAATGGTCACAAACACATCTATATATTTTAACCAATAATTTTGTGATTTTCAAAAATAACTTTAAGTTTTCAAAATGGCGCTTGAGCCCTTTTGCCTTTCAACCGTCGATATATTTATTGCAAATTATGTAACCCTATTTAAAAGCGAATAAATGATTTTGTATAGAGAGGACAGGAGAAAAAAATATTTATTTACATCTCCAATAGCACCGCATCGCACAAATCATCATTTGTTATTTTTAATCTGAAGAGATGAGCAGGAGTAAGGGTATGTTCCAGTCTCATGCGGATTATATTGGTGGTTGAGATTTTACCAAGCCGCATTTTAAAAAACTGTGGTTTGGTCCAAACCGTTTGGATGAAATAAAAATACTGTTTGCCTTTTTTTAAATTTGAAGAGAATTTTAAAAAGATTCGGACAAGAACAAGCCCAAATATTTTGTTGGACCCGCTGTCAATCTGACATTGACATCCGTGACCTTCAGTTTTTATCGCGTAATTTTTTGACGTTCACGTGCACCGAATATTTTGTATTGCATCATTTTTGCCGAAAATTAAAATAACAATGGGAAACGCAAGTGCTAAAGCTCCCGAGGTGAAAATCCCCGAAGCGCCGGCGCCAGCGAACGCCGAGAAACCGAAGCTCAAACCGTGTTGTGCCTGTCCAGAAACGAAACGAGCGAGAGATGCATGGTAAGGTTACGTTTTTAATTTGTAATTTATTACGTAATAGTTTCCAAAAAATACCTATTGGAATAGGTCACTGATGTAGATATTTTTACCTAGATGTGGAATTTTCATTATGTACTTTCCTATTAAAAGTTCTCGAGAATCGATTTAAACATTGGAACTAAAACATCCCTATTCTTTCTAAGATATTTCATCATCATCAGCCCATTTAAGTCCCCACTGCTGGGGCACGGGCCTCCCTCAATCACATGAGGGGTAACTGCCATACTCACCACGCTTGGCAGACGGGTTGGCGAGGGTTTTGATATAAATGCAGTTTTCCTTCTCTGGGTGCTGATGATCATGCCAGCAGCTTTACCTTAGTCGCCTTTTACGACACCTCGGTAAGAGTGAGGGTGGCCTATTCTACTCTGCCGGGCACCACACGGCCTAAGATATTTACTAAGGTCATTTTCTTATTCATATGGAACCTAGTCGGCCTTATTATAAATCACAATCTAAAGTTATTACCGTACTAAATCTCATGTCATCCTGTTTCAATGCAACACGCAATGTTAAAAGGGCTGTCACGAATTTTGTTCCGGGACTATCCTTAGTTCGCAATTTGTAATAAGGGGTATAGTGTTAATAAGTTGGTTCAATAAATTTGATATATTCGGATAACCTAGCTCTCCAAATTTGAGTGTGAATCTTATCGATTCGAGATGGTTAATATTGAACTTTGCTTTCCAGAGGTCAGAATCTCAAATCTAGGTGGTTTAGGTGATGTTTTTAAAATTTCATTTTATTAATAAGATCATAGGCTATCAAAGGCATATTCATAAAAAAATATATTTTCTTCTCTTGTTATAAAAAGTAAAATAATATTTTTCCATTGATTACACATTAGCGTGGTTTAAGCCTAATCCCATAATAGTAGCGATGACTTGATTTGAAATGGAATGAAATATTTATTTGCTTGCTAAGTGTTACATACAAATATTAGGTGTTTTTTTTTAGTAAACAGGTACTTATAACTTAGCTACCTTTTAGGTAATCGCAAATGTGAGGGCAGCTTTATCCTAATAACAATATTAATATAAAAATCTTAAATAAGTAGGTACTAAAATAACAATCTGGTCATGACATAGACATTTTTTCTTATATCTAATATACATAGATTATAGTGTAGTAGCATTTCTATGATAGAGGCCTTTGAGCTGCAGTAGGATAGTATAAACACTGTAGTTTTTTACTCTTTACACATTACCTTTCTTATTTCAGCATCATCGAGAATGGTGAAGAAAACTGTGGACCCCTCATCGAAGAACACAAGGCTTGCATGAGGAAGATGGGTTTCAACATCTAAAGGATGATCTACTGACGTCTGTAATGAAGTATGATTGTGTATAAAGTCTAGTCAAATCATTGTGGCATATGTGCTTTAAAGAATCATTGTTCTATCACCATTCATCTCCGAAATGCCCTATGTACAGACAGACTGCTTACAAGAGAAACTTAAAAGATTCTAACATTAGTGAAATCTATATCAAGGCTGTCCATTTTCAGACCTCAGGCCCAAATCTCATGATAGATCAACTACAGCAACTGTGTAATCGGTAGGGCACAGAAATAAACCTGTTTCTTTACCATTCTACATCAGTGTGTCAGGCCCACAGACAGTCTTGGATAAAAAAATTTATCCCACTTTCATTAATTGTTGGATAGCCCAGAAGCCCAATTCTCGTGCTCATGACATTTATTTTCATACTACATATATCACTAAAACATAGTTTTTTTGTATGATTTTAAGGTGATATCTGCCATGTTTTTAAAATATTACGAGCACGAGAATTGGGCTCCTAATTTTATAAGTTGAGGATTTTAAATTGTTATATTTAAGTTTGCTCTCCAGATAAAACTAAACAAAAAAATGTTGGTGGCACCTAGATGGTTAAAATCCCTTGATAGTATGAGTTGAATATAATTTTCAAAATTGTCTTTTTGCATCTAATTAATAATTTTATATCTAAGACAAAATATGCATTTGTGGTTCATTTGTTTAATTGGAATTAGTACCTACATTTTAAACAAGCTAAATTTTTCATATTAGTTTTTAACTTTTCATTCAAAGAATATTTATAATAGTCCTAAAATTTTCATTAATATTAAATTGTGATGTTATTTAAGCGAGAATAGTTAGTGATATAATTAGGATGGTTTTCTAGAATAATGTAATAGGTACTTATTTTGTATTCTAGGTATATCTTTAGTTTAGTAAAATTTTTGTTTTGGCAGTATTTCTATAATTTATAACATGGTCTGGAACCTTTCTGCAATTCTAGCATAACTAAATTGATAATAACACATTATGTAATCAATTTGTTTAAGACAAAATAGCCAAAGTATTGTCATCCCGTCTTATCGGTTGACCATGATCTTAAATATTTAGATCTGTGCGCCATTCGCATGTAACTTATTTTAGAGATAATTTAACTAATGTAAATAAAACGTTTGTTACATATGTCTTCTTATTTCACTATCAAAATAATATGCTCATAATTACAAAGACAAGCACATGTTGGAAAACGTTATTTATTGGTGGCACTTCTTTTTAACGTTTTGAAAACTGGCGCCCAAAGCTCCAATTTGCCCATCTTATAAATCCCATTATTGTTTTACGAAATGATAAGATTTATTTGACCGGACCGGGAAACGAACCTACTTCTCCGACGAGTTCATTGGCCCCATTGCAGGCTCGTCAATGGCGGCCCATCACGCTATATACTTTTAAGTTTATCAGCTAAGCAACACTGGCTCAATATCTACTATACCAACGCACTACGCGACCCTGGTACAATGACGAACAGTAAACTTTGACCCGTTACTTTAAAAATATTAGGAGAGAAAAATTACATACCTTAGAACGAATACGTCTTAAAAAATCCAATATCTAATAGATCGAAAAATAAAAACAGCTGTACTATTCATTTGTATTCAGACAACACGGGAAATGTCATTTTACTTACCTAAAGAACATCATCTGATCTTTTTTTTTTCGCTTAGGTAGTAAATAGGTACCGATATTGTTGATCGTGATCATCTAACACGCCAAAGGAGCTTCATTCATGGTAGTCACCTGAGCTTCGGCATTCGGCAAAACTATGTAAAAATAAAGGCATACCTATCGGAGCCGTAAATAGGTAACAAATTTATTTTAATTGTATTCATACCGTATAATTTTCATAGTGTCCACAAAAGAGAGTTATATTATATGAGACCTGGCGGCTTAATTTAAAGCGGTTCCGTAAAGAACGAGAATATACTTGTCGCATCTCAACAAAGGGAACACACAGCGCGTGTGAAAGAGAGTGAAACTCCGATTCGGTCGTAACGTCTGCTTTAAATTAGGCCCTCAGGTTAGGTGATTCGTCCTGATGTTCTACTGGTTTTAGTACCAAACCGTGATCTCGGGGTCCTGGGTTCGATTCCCGGGTCGAGCAAAAAATACGTTTCAAATTTTTCGAGCTCGGGTTTGTGATCACCAATTCGCATAGCCAAGCGTGGTGATTAAGATTATGGTAATTTCTATGATGGAGGCCTTTGCCTTGTAGTGGGACAGTACCTATATAGGCTGATACTACGTGATTCAGGTAAAATGATGTCTCACCACTCATTCATGCTTTCTATTTCATGTTTCAACCAACAGAGGCCTAAGTCCGTATTTGACGTAGGTAGAGCTCGCGGCGCCGCATTCCTACGTATCAGGCTTGGTTATGTTCCAGAAATGGGACCCTATTCCAATGACGCCACTGTACGAATTATCAGATACCTACTTTAAAACTTTGACTATTCCCCAATATTGAGATTTAACGCGTTATCTGTCAAACAGTGCACGCCCTCTGGAGATACCGGGCGTCGGTGTCAAATAATGCGGTTTATTAAAAAAACGCCAGGATCCTGGGAAGAAGACTCCGCGCCTAGTTCTGTGCAGTCTGTGGATAGTTACGAGTGAGTCTGTATATTTTTTATGTGATAGTTGGCAGACGAGTGGACGGATCACGTGATGGTTAGCGATTCCCGCCGCCCAGGGTATCCATGGGCGGCAGCAATCACTGCAATCAAGTTGAAAATGGCTGCCAACCGGTACTCTATGCGAAACACAACACAGACGCTGCTTCACGCGGGTGTTCTGTGAGGCCGTGGTATAACTCCGGTCGAGCCGACCCATTTATGCCAAAGCGTGACTCTCCCACGGTTTTACTATTTTACGTTACTGTAAACTTTGCTGCTGCTACTGCCAAAGAGACACTAAAAAGCATGAAAAAAATTGTTAGTAAATTTTTTCGAGTGTAAATAGTGTTATAAATTGTTATCTACCTATGAGTATGAAGTGTTAAAAATATTATTTTACATTTTTAGTTCGTGGTTTTTGAAAGCGATATTTTCGTAGATTTTAGCCATAGAATAATTATTATTCTAAGATTTTAGCCATTTTTAGCCTTGACGTTGACAATGTGAAACAAAAGCCATTGATGAAAGACATAAAATTAATGACCAAATCAACACCTCTTTATAAAAAAACTAGCGGCCGCCCGCGACTCCGTCCGCGTGGAAAAGTAACTTTTTACCCCCCTTTCAACCCCTTACAACCCCCTTTTGGCAATAAAAAGTAGCCTATGTTCTTTCTCAGGGTCTAGATTATCTGTATACCAAATTTCATTTAAATCCGTTGAGTAGTTTTGGCGTGAAAGAGTAGCAGACAGACAGACAGACAGACAGACAGAGTTACTTTCGCATTTATAATATTAGTATGGATGGATATAGAATATATTTAGATAGATATCATGAGTAAAATTAGTAAGGTGAATGATCGATTTGGCAGAATTTTAGTAATTTTAAACCTCTGTACAAGTCAGCCAAATACATACATTACATTCTTTTGCAAAAAAAACGGGCGGTTTTGATTTGTTTCTTTCCTGAAAACAATATGGTACAAAAAAGACTTAGTCTTCTTCATATAAGTATTACTGGCGGGTCATAAATTTGTCGTGATGCCAAAAATGTACATTCGAAATTCAAATTTTGGCCTGATCTTAGGTACTTTAAAAAGAATACCTACATACAATTTTATTGTACAATTTCTGGCGGGAATCAACGAAAGTTGCTGTTGTGTTTGAATAAGTTTTAGGCTATTTTTATTGGTTTCGTTGAATAAGCTGCTTTTATAGACATTTAAAATTATCGTTTTTAATGCTTAGTGGTCTGGATGATGGCAGATAAAATTGTCAGAGCCAGCAAAATAATTGCGCTGCTGGATGAGGGCTGTAGCCAAAGTTTTGTGGCTCAAAGGCTAAATGTAAGTCGTTCAACAGTCCAAAAAACTTAACAGCGCTATCAAGAGACGGGTTCCATGAAAAGACGGCCTGGGTCCGGGAGAAAGCCATCCACTGAACCAAAGATGATCGTTTTCTGGTGAGTCAAGCTTTGAGAAATCGCAAATCTTCGTATGTGGACCAAGAACAACCTCGAAAAATTACTCCGTGAGCACCGTGTTGCCAGACTTGCTTTTTGCTCAAAATTGTGTGTCATGGACTCAAGAGGATTGGGATAGGGTATTGTTCTCTGATGAAGCCAGGATATACTTTATGGTGAAGATCGATGTCGGCGAGTGCTGCGAAGACTAGGGGAGCGTTATGGAGAGGTCTGCTTTGAAGGACTCTGTTATGTTTTCGGCACATTAAATGATGGAATTTTTTTCACTTTATGTATTCGATTTTTATGGATAATAACGCTCGTGCCCACCAACCAGGCGATCTAGGCGCTTACATGATGGAGGTCGATATCAATCGATCAGAAAACGATTCCTTGGCGATTTACGAAACCATAAAGATATCACTACCGAAAATCACCAAACAACGTAATGATAATTACCTACAAAATTGATTATTTTCTTACCTGCCCGTTATTTTTGCAAAGGAATGTTTATTAAACACAGTATAGTAAGGCGGTCTTTCCTCCATTAGCGGCTTCTTCCAGACAACCCTTAGGTGTAATTAGATGACATTAAAACGATTCATAAATTTATTTACTTTGTAAACACAATTTCTATTAGCACTTTACTAATATCAATAAATTGATAGGGTCACGTCGTGTGATGAAATAGGTGCCGGCATTTCGTCACCCTAGTAATTCCTATCTATCCTGGTTATCGGTAAATTAATATTTATACATATAATTAATCAAAATATCATATTAACAGGACGACGGGAATAGAATTCATCAATTTTTTTTTTGTGACACTTCAGATGAGCCGACAGATCACCTGGTGGCAAGCGATTGACATTCGCAACACCAGTGCAGTCATATATTCGCGTACTTATGATCAAGATTCTTTAATGATCGATTCGTTCGTAACTTCCATCAACAATATAAAAACTTACCTACGATAAAAACACGTTACGATCCGCGTGATTTTTACTCTGACAGAAACAAAATGTAACAAGATAATGTTTGTCATAATTCATTAAAGTCTTTGTGCACGCCCAATTATCTGCAAATGTTTAATTAAAACGATAACTTTAAAATAACCGCCCGTATAGGGTTGCCAATAGCCCGTATAGTGGCGAAGCTAGCAGTAATGCTTTCTTCCTACAAGTAGCAATAAACTCCGTAATTGCTAAAAGTAGCCACTTTTAGCAATTATCGAGATTATTGTTATCCTGTTTACTTGTAGGTAGTATTTATTACGTACCTAAGTTCTCTCTCCTGTCAATTCCCTCACTCAAAGTCAAAGTCAAATAATTCTTTATTTGCATAGGCTTGTACACAGCACTTACAAATCGTCATACATTTGAATGACTTAAAACTATTTATAAGTACTTATGTATAATTTACATGTTAATACATATATATGTTGATACATAAAATATACTAAAGAAATAAATAAACATAATGCGATTCTACCACCGGCTCGGAAAGTTGTTTCTGGTCGAGAAGATCCGGCAAGAAACTCGCCAGTTACTCTTTTTAATCGCCAAACTTTCATACAATGTTGTGTCATCATCATACCAAGCCATACAGTTAATTGTTACACAAAATAAAATAAAGGAAATAATAATAACATAAATATTATGAGGTAAACCGAAGTGAACCGAGTGTACCCAGTCAGTAGGCCATTCCTTTGTGTGCTATATCGCATTGCAGATTTCGTGAAGGCAGGCTATCCCCTTCGGGCCTAGACCTTTTAAGACTTCTGTTGTGATGAGGTCGGGTCCTGGTGCTTTATTTCTCTTGATTTTGCGGATTGCCTCTTCAACTTCCGAATTGAGTATATCGGGTTCTTCCTCTGATGCGATTTTGGTAGATGAGTATCTTTGAGCAGATTGCTCCTGATAGAGCTCTTCGCAATATTCTCTCCATCTCTCCGATACTTCGGTGAACTCATAAAGGTTTCAATTTGCGCGTTATTTGCTTAACCTTCTTAAAGAGGTCGGCAGTTTGGTACTTCTCTGCATGACATTCAATTTCGGTGCAGATAGGTATTTTCAAGATGTTGGTTTTTGTCCCTCCTACTCTGCCTTTGAATTTTTCTAGAGATCTTTGTGTATTCTTCTTCAAAGTTTTCTGCTTTTGCACCCTTCTTTAATTCCTTGCGCGCATTAATGTTTGACCATACCTCGTCCGATATCTAAACCTTTTTGCTTTCGGGTTTTTTGGCCATAGAGTCTAACTAAGCCATTGCCTGGGTAACTTTAGATTTGAACTGGTGTCATTGTTTGTTTGATTTCAGACCTGCGTTGATTATCTTCTGTAACTCAGGTTCCGTAATCCTTTGAAAATACTCGTACTCCTGTGGTGTTATTCTCGCCGTGCGTTGAATTTTCTTGAGACACAATTTTGGGATGAACTTGGAGATCCGCAACTAACAGTTGGTGATCGGAGCCGCAATCCCGCTCCCGGGAAAGTTCTTGTGTTTGTTATAGACGATTTCCATCTACCTGCAACTGTAATGTAGTCTATTTGGTTACGTCGGTTTTGTCCTTTATTGTGTCCGACGGGCTCACTAAATACTAAAGATTTAGGTTGACCGGCTTTTTTACCCAAATATCCAACAAAAGTGGGGGAATTTACCAGCTTTTCGGTTTCGGCAACCCTACGTCCGCACATAAATTACGCTATCGTCTCTTGCGCAGGATCAGGGAGGGAGATCGACCTGAGCGCCTTGAAAATTGGCTTATTTATGGACTTAGGTTACCGACAGGAATGGAAATATGGGAATTTCCTATTATCTTTATGCGGAAGGCGTAGTGCTGGGTCAATGTCCCCATACTTACCTACCTACCTAGGTACCATGTCAAATCCGAGCACGCACCTCTATATTTTTAAATCTATGTAATTAGGCAAGTAGCTACCTACTTACTTTATATAATTGGTCTTTACCTATGAAATTGCCGTTTTTTAGACATACTAAGATGTAGATTTTAATTTTAATAGGCAAAAAGTCGCCATAGGTACTATAATTTTTATTTAACCCAGGACTTTTTGTTAAATTTTTATTTGCCGGGGGTTAAAAATTAAGTTCAGAAAAAATTCCAAAACATGCAAGTACTTAGGTTTCCTCCTCACTATAGATTCTCTCAAACCGCCAAGCCTAGTATCAGATATACGGACACAGATTAGAAAAACCAGAAGAACGAGAACCAGAGTCACCGACATAGCCCACCGAATTAACAAACTAAAGTGGCAGTGGGCTGGTCATATTAGCCGCAGAACTGACAGCCGTTGGAGCCGTAAAGTCCTTGAGTGGAGACCGTGGCTCGGTAAGCGTAGTGTAGGACGCCCTGCGACAAGATGGGATGATGACATTCGAAGGCTGGCTGGTGTGGGCTGGATGAGAGTGGCCAAAAATCGGGAGCAGTGGCGTGCATTAGGGGAGACCTATGTCCAGCAGTAGACGAGTGTGGGTTACTGATGATGATGATTAGATAAACCCAGAGGTGCCAGCTCGGATTCGAAGAACCTGACCTCAAGATACGTAACTGCGAAAAATGTTATCGAAATATCAATGACGCGGGTTTAGCAAACATAAGTTATAGGCAATGAAGTATAAAACAACCCGTTATCGACTTATAACCGGCCGATAAACACGAGAGCTCACTACTGTTTATTGAATCAAATGGATCGGTTTCACTTTACGCTACTTTGAGTGTTTTATTTTATTTTCTTAAGTGTTTTGTTTTTATTTTAGGATATTGTTTGGAAGCACGTGCTCTGACTTATCCGAGTGTGAGTTTGAGGAGAAAAGGAAGAGGGCTAAGAAATTAAGAAGGTTAGTATTTTTTTACTTGTTAAGTCTAGTATAATGCGAGTTTGAGGAGAAAAGGAAGAGGGCCAAGAAATTACGAAGGTTAGGATTTTTTTACTTGTTGAGTATAGTATTATGCGAGTTTGAGGAGAAAAGGAAGAGGGCTAAGAAATTAAGAAGTTAGGATTTTTTTACTTGTTAAGTATAATAGTATTATGCGAGTTTGAGGAGAAAAGGAAGAGGGCCAAGAAATTAAGAAGGTTAGGATTTTTTTACTTGTTGAGTATAATAGTATTATGCGAGTTTGAGGAGAAAAGGAAGAGGGCCAAGAAATTAAGAAGGTTAGGATTTTTTACTTGTTAAGTATAGAATTATGCGAGTTTGAGGAGAAAAGGAAGAGGACCAAGAAATCAAGAAGGATAGGATTTTTTTACTTGTTAAGTATAGTATTTCGCGAGTTTGAGGAGAAAAGGAAGAGGGCCAAGAAATTAAGATGGTTAGGATTTTTTTTTTTTACTTGTTAAGTCTAGTATTAAGGTAGACCTGGCAAAAACGTATCTTTCAAAAGATTGGAACATCCATATGCAAATATGGATCAGTGCATAGATGCGGAACAGTGAAACGCTTCATTTGAATCATTTTGATAGTCAACTCTAGGATAGATCCGTGATTTATTAATTTTGGTATGATTGAATAATCGATCTCCTCCTGCTGTGCCATGTACCTAATATAAATAATATACCTTCATCATCGTCAGCCCATTTAAGTCCCCACTGCTGGGGCACGGGCCTACCTCAATCACATGAGGGGTAATTGCCATACTCACCACGCTTGGCAGACGGGTTGGCGAGGGTTTTGATATAAATGCAGAGTTTTCCTTCTCTGGGTGCTGATGATCATGCCAGCAGCTTTACCTTAGTCGCCTTTTACGACACCTCGGTAAGAGTGAGGGTGGCCTATTCTACTCTGCCGGGGACCACACGGCGTACTAATATACCTTATTCCCCATTAATACATGAAAAGTTACCTATTCACCCCGGACAGCCCACAGCTTATTCTTTCGCTCTGGATTCGGAGCATTTCGGTCATTCGGATCATTCGGCTTACTCCGATATTATGTCAGTAAAAAATATAATTGGAAAAAAAATCAAAACGAACATAGAGATAATATAATGTAATTATGTTTTAGTATTCTTCTTCTTTTTTATGGTTCACAAACTTTGTTATATACTTAGAATAAGGCATAGTTACATGCTATGTTTTTAGTAATAGTCTACTAATTAAATTAATACTGCAGGGCACTTGGCTTAAACTGTAAGCCCTCAGTAAGCATGTAAATAAATAAATAAATAGAACTTAGACATAAAAACCAACAAACACAATCTTCGTAATAAAATCAAAATTAGACTCCCAATGCCTCGAACTAACTACGGAACCAAGACAGTACTCTTTGAGAGGGCAAAACTATTTAATGAGTTACCCGATGAACTAAAGACATGTGAGTGTATGCTGACTTTCAAAACAACTCAAGCAACACATTTTGGAAAAGAGTGCCGGTCGATGATTAAATACATCGATACTTTAATTTAATTATATATTTGTTTGTATTTTATCATTATAAGTGAAATGTAAATTTCTTATGAGAATAAATTACTTTAAACCTAAACCTACTCGGATCAATCTGCTCAATCGGATCATTCGGCTCTCCCAGACTCGAGATCCATTTATACATTCGGTGCGAACATTAGAGATTCAGAACAGTGTACAATTTGGCTGAGTCGGATCAGTAAAGAGTTACACACGTCTTTATTAAGGTCCTGTTGGTCATCATCATCTTAGCGTTTTGTCCCGGTTGAGTCCAAAGTGGTCGCTCCGGAGCCCAATTCAATTTATTGGTATGCATTTCCATCCCTTACGACGTCAAACCACACCTTTTTAGGTCTACCCCTTCTGCCGGGATCCGGTGGTGGTGGCATGGCCAGACATTTGTTTCCTGCGTAGCTGTTCGGTTTTCGTAGGATATGGCCGTATCGACGTTCGCGACTCTACAGCAGTTTCGCTGCTATGACATGAAGGCTAAAGCCCTGTTGGTTTATTTAAGTACCTACCGGTCCGTGATATCGGGGTCCCGGGTCGAGCAAAAAATATGTCTCGAAATTTTTCGAATAACTCTTGTTTGTGATCACCAATCAGCATTAGGCAAGCGTGGTGATTAAGCCTAATTCCATCATAGTAGCTGATGACTTGATTTCTATGATGGAGCCTTTGCCCTGCAGTGGGACTGTATATAGGCTGATACTATACTGTTTTTTCAAGCATAGGCACTTTTCTCTATATCACAGTAATATGTTCAATCGCTTGAGGACGTAAGCAAACATATTAAGGCAAATGTGATAGGTGTCAGACAAACAGACGGATCACACGGACCGCCCGTAATGGACGGACACCAAACAAAAGAAGAGTTGCAATAAAATTTATGAATGATTCTTTGCAAGCACTTTTAAATAAAATAAATAAAAATACGTTTATTGCTTTCTCATAAAAAAAAACAGGTATATAGGTATCTCCGTAACACAAGAACTTATCTACCGTACATACTTCGTTTTTTAAAATATTAACAATAATATAAGGAAAGTAAAAGGCAGTGGCTCAGCTAATGCTGACATAGGTCAGCGCTGATTTTCAGCCGCTCCTACCCCTCTAAGGTCGAGTGCGAGGGTACGGATGCGAGATCTTAGAACATAAATAACAAAAACAATAACAACTTTTGGCATAGGTACTTGTAGAGTTAGCCAGCTAGATAATACTATCGGAAGTTTATACCCAAAATAAACTTTTTTTTAAGTGATAGGTGGCAGACGAGTAGACGAATCGCCTGATGGTAAGCGATTGCCGTCTCCCATAGACACCCGTGACACCAGTAGAGTCACAAGTGTGCTGCCAACCTTTAAGTCCTCCTTCCCTCCGGATTGGGCCTCTGGTAGAGTTGCAATAAAATTTATGAATGATTCTTTGCAAGCACTTTTGGCATAGGTACTTGTAGAGTTAGCCAGCTAGATAATTCTATCGGAAGTTTATACCCAAAATTAACTTTTTTTTAAGTGATAGGTAGCAGACGAGTTGACGTATCGCCTGATGGTAACCGATTGCCGTCTCCCATAGACACCCGTGATACCAGTGGAGTCACAAGTGTGCTGCCAACCTTTAAGTCCTCCTTCCCTCCGGATTGGGCCTCTGGTACCCTCACTCGCCTGAGCCGTGTGGTCCCGGCAGAGCAGAATAGGCCACCCTCTCTCTTACCGAGGTGTCGTAAAAGGCGACTAAGGTAAAGCTGCTGGCATGATCATCAGCACCCAGAGAAGGAAAACTTTGCATTTATATCAAAACCCTCGCCAACCCGTCTGCCAAGCGTGGTGAATATGGCAATTACCCCTCATGTAATTGAGGGAGGCCCGTGCCCCAGCAGTGGGGACTTCAATGGGCTGATGATGATGATGATGACCCTCACTCACGCAACGAAACACAGCACAGTGATTTCTGGGAGGCCGTGGTATCACTCCGGTCGAGCCGGCCCATTCATGCCGAAGCGTGGCTCTCCCACGGTTACTAGCGACCTGCCTCAACTACTATATACTATACTCATCATCATCATCATCTTAGCGTTTTGTCCCGGTCGCGTCCCAAGCTGTCGCTTCGGAGCCCGGGGTCTGCTTTCCTACTTCAACTCCTCCACTTCGCGCGGTCTGTAGATCCATTTGGTCTGTTTATTAGCACGCATGTCCTCCCTTACGATGTCCAGCCTCACCTTTTTAGGTCTAGCCCTTCTGCCGGGAGCCGGCGGTACTATGTACATACTATAATATTATAAATGTAAAAATGTGTGTGATTGTCTGTCTGTATGTTTGTGTATTCGTCTTTCATGGCAAAACAGAGTGGCGGATTGACGTTTTGTCTCTTTCTATCGCAAGCCAAGCCGCGGGCAATATCTAGTATTAAATAAATAAATAAATATTTCACAACATCACATACATTGATCTGACTCCGAGATAGGTAGCTCAAGCGCCTGTTTTACGGATATAAGAATCAACAGTGGGATTACAAATATAAACATACATATAATACTTTTCTTTTGTAAATACTTACGTATAATACATAGATACAACCCAGACTTATACAATATTATTATAGACCTTTTTTTTTAATGGTATAGGCGGCAGACGAGCAGACGGATCACCTGATGGTAAACGATTACCACCGCCCATGAACACCTGCAACACCATAGGAGTCACAAGTGCGCTGCCGACCTTTTAAAAAGGAATACGCTCTTTTCTTGAAGGTTTGCAGGTCGTATCTGTCCGGAAATACCACAGGCGATAGTTCATTCCATAGTTTTGTAGTACGAGGCAGAAAGTTTCTTGAGAAACGCATAATTGAAGACTGCCAACCATCCAGATGATGTCGATGGAACTGTTGTCGAGTGGAACGATGGCGAAATGAAGCGGCAGGGATCAGTCCGAACAATTCTTCAGAGCATTCTCCATAGTATAGGCGGTAGAGTATACATAGCGAGGCTTCATCTCTACGCGGTGCTAAGGAGTCTAGCCTATTAGAGATATCTTGGCAGTCGACGATTCGAGTTTCTCTCCTTTGAATCCGATTCAGAGGGGAAAGCTGGTACGCGGGCGCCCCTGCCCAAAGATGAAAGCCCTTCCTCTTGAAATACTCTGTCTATTAAAAATTCGTAGTTTAAATGATCTAAGCATACATATATGGTCAGACAGCGAAGGCGAGTTTTTTAGATTTTCGCGTTGCATTATAACTATAATGTATCAATACGGGGATTAACACGATATTTATTATGTGAAACAACATTGTGTACTCACATACTCAGTCCGCTCGTGACCATGGCTGCTGTAACGTAGCCGAAACGTCGGGCCAAATATGTGAGTACACAATGTTGTTTCACATAATAAATATCGTGTTAATCCCCGTATTGATACATTATAGTTAGAAGGCGAGTTTGTTTTATACTGTATGTGACATAATTATATTCCAGTTCGAGCGCACACCCATCTTCTATCAGCAGCCAGAGCCACCGCAACGCCATGGACCGCATGGAGGTTGCGCCCCTCTTGGGCTCCGCTGTTCCTGTCTACAAGAGTCTACCTGATAACTCGTTGGTGAGTTAGAACCTAGCAGGGCGGCTTTTAAGTCTTTGGTTAGAACCTTGCAGCACGGTGTACCATGAGCTTTAAGGAGTACTGTGCTATATTGTGTTGTACATGGAAGAGTTCATTGACCTACGCGCTAGGCCGAGAATCTTATCGTGTCTCTCTCGCACCGTTCTGTATAGTATTTTTTATGTAATGCGTGACAGACGAGCAGACGGATCACCTGATGGAAAGCGAAGAGCCACGTTTTCGGCAAGAATGGACCAGTTCGACCGGAGTGATACCACGGCCTCACAGAAAACTGGCGTGAAGCAGCGTCTGTGCTATGTTTCGTCGATTAAGTGAGGATGAATTACCCCATTGAGCGATTTACTCCATTGGTGTTGTGTGTTCATGGAAGGCGGCAATCGTTTACCATCAAGGGATCCATCTGCTCATCTGCCACCTATCAGGATGATAAAAAGGATGTAGAAGGTTGACTCTAGCTGACTCTGACATTGAAAAGTTCGTTGACCTACTCGGTAGGTAGAATATCGTATTGTATCTGTCCCGCTAACGTCCTGTATAGTCTGGGTCTGTCTGGAACGCGATGTGGGGAAACTCTTTATCTTAGCGAGTAATTCCCGGTTGCGTCCAATACTCTCCCGCCGAAGCCCGGGGTACGCTTGAACCTTGATTTAAGATTTTGAGACTCTGGTAATTGCAATGAAGCGACTGCCGTCTTACCTTCGCAACCCTTTTACAGGGGAACCAGAGTAACTTAATCATGGTTACACGTTTCAGGAACTGTTCGGAATGTTCAGGTTTCCACACGATATTTTCCCTCACTGCCGAGGTGATGGTAGAAATACGCACATAGATTTAAAAAATCCAAATGTTTGAATCCGAACTACGATCCTCCGCATGGAAGACGGGTTCTTATCCTCTGAGCTACCATCGATAGTATAGGACATTATTTTGCACTAAATCAACCATGACCGCTATGCATGATTAGCTCTCGTAAACTAGTAATTAGTAAGATTGACCGTCGCGGTAATCTTCTCAATAATTTAAGTAATTTAGGAAAGACATTGACCTGCAAAAGTGGAGCAGTTATTTCAGAATACGCGTTTGATCTGAACGCATGAGATAGCGGTGAAGTAACCATTTTATCAATTACTACGAGGATATTCTCGAATTTCAAATTTTCAAATTTCAAATTTCAAATATCAAATTTTCAAATTTTCAAAAGTGCTTTATTTGCATAGGCTTATATACAGCTCTTACAAATCGTCATACATGAAAAATATAAATTATAGCTATGTATATTATACATGTTATTAAACATATATGTCGATACAAAAAATATACTAAGAAATGAATAAATATAATGTGATTCTACCACCGGAATCGGAAAGTTGATTCTGACGAGAAGATCCGGCAAGAAACTCGCCAGTTACTCTTTTTAATCACCAATTTTTTTTAAGTACAGTGTCATGGGTGTAGGCGAACAGTTTATCATTTCCACAAATTCTTGTCATTTAAGTAATCATTAACTGTATAATAGGCTTTTGCCATTAAATAATTTTTAACATGTGTTTTAAATTTGGGCATTGGTAAATCAACAAGCTTTTGTGGTAACTTATTAAATATTTTAATACTCATTCCTACGAATGAATTACCAATCTTATGAAGTCTGAGATGTGAAACAGCAAGCTTGTGTTTATTTCTAGTATTTAGGTTATGGTTGTCGGATTTTCGAGGGAAGTTTTCTAAATTTTTATAAACATACATAATACAGTCAAAGATGTACTGTGATGCTAATGTTAAAATGTTAATTTCTTTGAACAAGTTTCTAAGCGAGTCTCGTGGTCTAAGTCCGTATATGGCCCTGACAGCTCGTTTCTGTAGCACAAAAATAGCTTGAATATCAGCCGCAGAGCCCCATAACAGCATCGGCACCATCGACTTGATCAGGTACACCAACCACACATTAGGTTATTTGTCTTCAATACGATTCTGATTATTGATGACACGTGATTAGACGTTGCGACTTGGGAAGCCACGACATAGCATCGCAAAACACAGCACGTAGCACTCGTAGTTCGGCTCAATGCTCGGTGCACAACGCGTAGCACGGTGCATAGAACGGTTCGTAGCTCAACCCGTAGCTCGGCTAACAGTACAATGCGTAGCTCTGCTCGTAGAACGGCGTGTAGCACAGCGCGTAGCATGACTCGTAGCACAGCGCGTAGCATGACTCGTAGCACAGCGCGTAGCATGGCTCGTAGCACAGCTCGTAGCACAACGCGTAGCTTGACACGTAGCACAGCGAGTAGCATGGCTGGTGGCACAGCGCGTAGCATGGCGAGTAGCACAGCGAGTAGCACAACGCGTAGCTTGGCACGTAGCACAGCGCGTAGCATGGCTCGTAGCACAGCGCGTAGCATGGCTCGTAGCACAGCGAGTAGCACAACGCGTAGCTTGGCACGTAGCACAGCGCGTAGCATGGCTCGTAGCACAGCGCGTAACATGGCTTGTAGCACAGCGAGTAGCACAACGCGTAGCTTGGCACGTAGCACAGCGGGTAGCATGGCTCGTGGCACAGCGAGTAGCACAACGCGTATCTTGGCACGTAGCACAGCGCGTAGCATGGCTCGTAGCACAGCGAGTAGCACAACGCGTAGCTTGGCACGTAGCACAGCGCGTAGCATGGCTCGTAGCACAGCGCGTAGCATGGCTCGTAGCACAGCGAGTAGCACAACGCGTAGCTTGGCACGTAGCACAGCGCGTAGCATGGCTCGTAGCACAGCGAGTAGCACAACGCGTAGCTTGGCACGTAGCACAGCGCGTAGCATGGCTCGTAGCACAGCGCGTAGCATGGCTCGTAGCACAGCGCGTAGCATGGCTCGTAGCACAGCGAGTAGCACAACGCGTAGCTTGGCACGTAGCACAGCGCGTAGCATGGCTCGTAGCACAGCGCGTAGCATGGCTCGTAGCACAGCGCGTAGCATGGCTCGTAGCACAGCGAGTAGCACAACGCGTAGCTTGGCACGTAGCACAGCGAGTAGCACAACGCGTAGCTTGGCACGTAGCACAGCGAGTAGCACAACGCGTAGCTTGGCACGTAGCACAGCGAGTAGCACAACGCGTAGCTTGGCACGTAGCACAGCGCGTAGCATGGCTCGTAGCACAGCGCGTAGCATGGCTCGTAGCACAGCGCGTAGCATGGCTCGTAGCACAGCGAGTAGCACAACGCGTAGCTTGGCACGTAGCACAGCGCGTAGCATGGCTCGTAGCACAGCGCGTAGCATGGCTCGTAGCACAGCGAGTAGCACAACGCGTAGCTTGGCACGTAGCACAGCGCGTAGCATGACTCGTAGCACAGCGCGTAGCATGGCTCGTAGCACAGCGCGTAGCATGACTCGTAGCACAGCGCGTAGCATGACTCGTAGCACAGCGCGTAGCATGACTCGTAGCACAGCGCGTAGCATGACTCGTAGCACAGCGCGTAGCATGACTCGTAGCACAGCGCGTAGCATGGCTCGTAGCACAGCGCGTAGCATGACTCGTAGCACAGCGCGTAGCATGGCTCGTAGCACAGCGAGTAGCACAACGCGTAGCTTGGCACGTAGCACAGCGCGTAGCATGGCTCGTAGCACAGCGCGTAGCATGGCTCGTAGCACAGCGCGTAGCATGACTCGTAGCACAGCGCGTAGCATGGCTCGTAGCACAGCGCGTAGCATGACTCGTAGCACAGCGCGTAGCATGGCTCGTAGCACAGCGCGTAGCATGACTCGTAGCACAGCGCGTAGCATGACTCGTAGCACAGCGCGTAGCATGGCTCGTAGCACAGCGCGTAGCATGGCTCGTAGCACAGCGCGTAGCATGGCTCGTAGCACAGCGAGTAGCACAACGCGTAGCTTGGCACGTAGCACAGCGCGTAGCATGGCTCGTAGCACAGCGCGTAGCATGGCTCGTAGCACAGCGAGTAGCATGACTCGTAGCACAGCGCGTAGCATGGCTCGTAGCACAGCGAGTAGCACAACGCGTAGCTTGACACGTAGCACAGCGAGTAGCATGACTCGTAGCACAGCGCGTAGCATGGCTCGTAGCACAGCGAGTAGCACAACGCGTAGCTTGACACGTAGCACAGCGAGTAGCACAACGCGTAGCTTGACACGTAGCACAGCGAGTAGCACAACGCGTAGCTTGGCACGTAGCACAGCGCGTAGCATGACTCGTAGCACAGCGCGTAGCATGACTCGTAGCACAGCGCGTAGCATGGCTCGTAGCACAGCGCGTAGCATGGCTCGTAGCACAGCGAGTAGCACAACGCGTAGCTTGGCACGTAGCACAGCGCGTAGCATGACTCGTAGCACAGCGCGTAGCATGGCTCGTAGCACAGCGCGTAGCATGGCTCGTAGCACAGCGCGTAGCATGGCTCGTAGCACAGCGAGTAGCACAACGCGTAGCTTGGCACGTAGCACAGCGCGTAGCATGACTCGTAGCACAGCGCGTAGCATGACTCGTAGCACAGCGCGTAGCATGACTCGTAGCACAGCGCGTAGCATGACTCGTAGCACAGCGAGTAGCACAACGCGTAGCTTGACACGTAGCACAGCGAGTAGCATGACTCGTAGCACAGCGCGTAGCATGGCTCGTAGCACAGCGCGTAGCATGACTCGTAGCACAGCGCGTAGCATGGCTCGTAGCACAGCGCGTAGCATGGCTCGTAGCACAGCGCGTAGCATGACTCGTAGCACAGCGAGTAGCACAACGCGTAGCTTGACACGTAGCACAGCGAGTAGCACAACGCGTAGCTTGACACGTAGCACAGCGAGTAGCACAACGCGTAGCTTGACACGTAGCACAGCGAGTAGCACAACGCGTAGCTTGACACGTAGCACAGCGAGTAGCACAACGCGTAGCTTGGCACGTAGCACAGCGCGTAGCATGGCTCGTAGCACAGCGCGTAGCATGGCTCGTAGCACAGCGCGTAGCATGACTCGTAGCACAGCGCGTAGCATGACTCGTAGCACAGCGCGTAGCATGGCTCGTAGCACAGCGAGTAGCATGACTCGTAGCACAGCGCGTAGCATGGCTCGTAGCACAGCGCGTAGCATGGCTCGTAGCACAGCGAGTAGCACAACGCGTAGCTTGGCACGTAGCACAGCGCGTAGCATGACTCGTAGCACAGCGAGTAGCACAACGCGTAGCTTGGCACGTAGCACAGCGAGTAGCACAACGCGTAGCTTGGCACGTAGCACAGCGCGTAGCATGGCTCGTAGCACAGCGCGTAGCATGACTCGTAGCACAGCGCGTAGCATGACTCGTAGCACAGCGCGTAGCATGGCTCGTAGCACAGCGCGTAGCATGACTCGTAGCACAGCGCGTAGCATGACTCGTAGCACAGCGCGTAGCATGGCTCGTAGCACAGCGAGTAGCACAACGCGTAGCTTGGCACGTAGCACAGCGCGTAGCATGACTCGTAGCACAGCGAGTAGCACAACGCGTAGCTTGGCACGTAGCACAGCGCGTAGCATGGCTCGTAGCACAGCGAGTAGCACAACGCGTAGCTTGGCACGTAGCACAGCGCGTAGCATGACTCGTAGCACAGCGCGTAGCATGACTCGTAGCACAGCGCGTAGCATGACTCGTAGCACAGCGAGTAGCACAACGCGTAGCTTGGCACGTAGCACAGCGCGTAGCATGACTCGTAGCACAGCGCGTAGCATGGCTCGTAGCACAGCGAGTAGCACAACGCGTAGCTTGGCACGTAGCACAGCGCGTAGCATGGCTCGTAGCACAGCGAGTAGCACAACGCGTAGCTTGACACGTAGCACAGCGAGTAGCACAACGCGTAGCTTGGCACGTAGCACAGCGCGTAGCATGGCTCGTAGCACAGCGCGTAGCATGGCTCGTAGCACAGCGAGTAGCATGACTCGTAGCACAGCGAGTAGCACAACGCGTAGCTTGACACGTAGCACAGCGAGTAGCACAACGCGTAGCTTGACACGTAGCACAGCGAGTAGCACAACGCGTAGCTTGACACGTAGCACAGCGAGTAGCACAACGCGTAGCTTGGCACGTAGCACAGCGCGTAGCATGACTCGTAGCACAGCGCGTAGCATGACTCGTAGCACAGCGAGTAGCACAACGCGTAGCTTGGCACGTAGCACAGCGCGTAGCATGGCTCGTAGCACAGCGCGTAGCATGGCTCGTAGCACAGCGCGTAGCATGGCTCGTAGCACAGCGAGTAGCACAACGCGTAGCTTGGCACGTAGCACAGCGCGTAGCATGACTCGTAGCACAGCGAGTAGCACAACGCGTAGCTTGACACGTAGCACAGCGAGTTGGACCAATATGTTTGGAAATTTCTCGTTCAACTTCTTTGTCCAGTGCACAAGTCTTCTTTGTCAAGAATAGGACGCAGAGTTAAACGATTCGTCACAAATGCTATAAATATGAGGTAAGCAAGATAGATCTTTGAGTTACCATCTGAGAAAGAAATTATTTCTAGACAGATTTTTAGCTGCCCTATCCGCATGAAGCGATTCGCTTCCACATGGTCTTTGCCTATGAAATTGCCGTTTGTTTATCATATTTAGATACTTTGAAACTAGACCTTTGACCGTGGGAGAGCCACACTTCGGCATGAATAGGCCGGCTCGACCGGAGTGATACCGCGGCCTCGGAGAAAACTGACGTAAAGTAGCACTGTGCTGGGTTTCGCGTCGTCTTTGAGGGTACAAGAAGCCCAAACCATGGAGAATGGGGCCTTTAAAGGTTAGCAGCGCACTTGTGACTCCACTGGTGTCGCGGGTGTCTATGGGTGGCGGCGATCGCTTACCATAAGGCGATCCGTCTGCTCGTCTGGCACCTATCACATAAAAAACTACTTAATCATAACTCCTATGAATGAGTCCAAAACAATCCCACAATATCGACCCAGTTTATCACATCTCCCGCTGAATTTCCTAAAGAACAGGAGCCCAATTCTCGTGCCAGTGACATTTATTTTCATACGACATATATCACTAAAACACAGTTTATTTGTATGGTTTTCAGGTGACATCTGCCATGTTTTTAAAATATCACGAGCACGCGAATTGGGCTCCAGATCAATCTCGAAACATACCTACCAATAATACCAATGTTAATAATATTAACACACAAACCATTGATTGCAGGGGGCAACAGAACTGACGACCGGCAAAATCCTCGCGCCATACAAACTGTATGAGAAGTCAGCCAAACCTGAGAGGAAGAAGCAAAACTCGTTAATTACTATGTAAGTAAACTTGCCTACTTAAGGCCGTGGGCTGCGTTAAGCGGGCGCTCGTCGCGGGCATCATAAAAAATCACTTTCCCATACAAAAGTAATCAGCTGATTGGTGCAAATTGTATGGGGAGGGATTTTTTTTTTTCAGATTTGATCCTTGCGGAAAATGTTTGTTATTATCAGTATAATGCCCTCGATAAGGGAGTAAGGTGGTTAAGGTGACGGGTAGGGCACACTAGCGACGTTAATAGATTTAAATTTTTAGCTACTAAACCGGATTTATTTAAAACAATTTCGGGTCCAACGCGTACGCGAAAAATTTATTCACGCCATAAGCAGCCACTTTTGGCGTGAATCAATTTTTCGCGTTTTTGTATGTATTGTTTATTATTATTTATGTTATGTTATATTATTAATATATAAGTATGTATATTTCAGCCTTTTTATTCTTTACATCCCGAAAACCTCATATTAAGTATCATGAATAAAGTCCATTAGAATGTTAGATCAATAAAATACAAAATAAAATATCCACCCGGCAATAATTCACGGAACAGCTGTTTTTGTCGCTTATTTTATTGGTCTAAGATGTTAAATTTATTCACGATACCTACCTATTATGAGGTTTAAGGGTTGTAAACGATAAAAAAATATCGGTGTATGTATAATGAGGTGTCGTAAAAGGCGACTAAGGTAAAGCTGCTGGCATGATCATCAGCACCCAGAGAAGGAAAACTCTGCATTTATATCAAAACCCTCGCCAACCCGTCTGCCAAGCGTGGTGAGTATGGCAATTACCCCTCATGAGATTGAGGGAGGCCCGTGCCCCGGCAGTGGGGACTTAAATGAGCTGATGATGATAATGATGCTGATGATGTATGTATAATACAATGCGAAAATCTAAAAAACAACACATAAATCTATGTATAATTTCTATCACCACGCGGGTGAATCTTCGGGGCGCAGCTAGTAACTCTACATATAGAGAGTAATATTAATTATTAATTGTATTGTTCTTATAAGTATAATTTAAAAAACTAAATTCTATACTAAATTACCATTCTTATATTTGTCGACCGGAGCGATACCACAACCGTGTTTCAGCGCTTGCGGTGTTTAGGTACCCCGAGTGAGTGAGGGTAGAGACTTAATCCGAGGGGAAGGGGAGCTTAAAGGTTTGCAACGCACTTCATCATCATCATCATCATCAGCCCATTTAAGTCCCCACTGCTGGGGCACGGGCCTCCCTCAATCACATGAGGGGTAATTGCCATACTCACCACGCTTGGCAGACGGGTTGGCGAGGGTTTTGATATAAATGCAGAGTTTTCCTTCTCTGGGTGCTGATGATCATGCCAGCAGCTTTACCTTAGTCGTCTTTTACGACACCTCGGTAAGAGTGAGGGTGGCCTATTCTACTCTGCCGGGGACCACACGGCATTACAACGCACTTGTGACTGCACTTTTGTGTATGCCACGATGGCATTCCGTTTTGATCAGTGGTAGTGAACGCTGCCACTGGTGCAAGGGTTGCGGGTTCGATCCCCCACAGTACAAACATTTGTGTGCATGAACATATCTGTTGGTATTGATCTGGGTATTCTTTTTTTATATTATAGATGGTATGCCGGGAACCGTAAGATATAGTTGGTAGGCCACCAGTCCGCCGGTAGGCAGCTGGTGGCCCAGAAGGAATGATGTACCCGGTCTTATATACGTAACTGGTTTATTATTGATAATGCAAATGGCATCATGAGAGAACATCTCCAAGGCTTATATACTAGAGATGACTGATGTCATCTCTTATCACATACGTGGTAAGATCTGCTGACATAGCGTACCTGACAGAGATAACAGTCGGTCTTCGAGATAATCTTTATCGTACGTGCCGAGATGCTACAGGTGGTTTTCTGTGTATTATAAGTTATAAGTATGTATTCACAAAAGAAAAGTATTAAATGTATGTATTTTTAATTCCTCTGTTGTTTCTGATATCCGTAACACAGGTGCTTGAGCTACCTATCTCGGAGTCAGATCAATGTATGTGATGTTGTGAAATATTTATTTATTTGTTTATAAATCTGCTCGTCTGCCAACTACCACATTAAGAAGTGATTTCATTTCTAGTTTCTCAGTATGGAACACAATAATGGGGTCATCCCTCCTGACTATGGCGTGGGGGGTGGAGCGCGCTGGGCTGCCCGCCGCGCTGGTGCTGGTGGCGCTGATGGCCGCGCTGTGCTTGTACACCGCCTACGTGCTTTTAAGAGTCAACTATCATCATGGTACGTTCATATCTTATCTTTTACCTTGTCACAATAAGCGCAAGCGATTGTCATTCCATCCTCATCATCTCGATAGATGGTGGTCTAGTACTGTGCGTTTCTCGCGGAACTTTCTACCACGTACGGTGAGCATCAATAGTAGCTTAACACATTAGTACCATGTTCGAAGTAACATTTTGTACGTACCCCTTAGAAACTGACTAAATAGGGCAGAACGGTTACTTTGACATGTTACTAAAGTGTCAAGCTACTTTTGGTGCTGACCGTACCTCAGTTCTGTGAAACGGTTTGTCTGCAGGATTATTTCCTCGTGGCTAAGAATTAGGGATCTTCAAGTATGAGCGTATAGTATCAATCAATCAATCAATCAATCAAATCTTTATTCGCCTTAAAACATGGTTTTTGAAGGTATAATAATAACATAAGTGCATACATGTTTTGCTTAAAAAGCACGCAAATTTACAATCACATTATATTTATAAAAAATAATAGAATAATATGTTTAGATTATAGTACATACGTCATTAGAAGTTAAGATCTGTCATTAAAATCTTTAATATCATACACTTTTAATTCAAGCAGCCATTTATGAAGTTTTGATTTAAACAAATTAATTTAATAATTCTTGATCTTGTAGACACCTACCTTTTTTAAAAGCCGGCAACATATAGCGATCTCTCTGAATATTTCGCAGATGTTCATGGGTGGCGCCGATTACTTATCATTCAGGTGACCCGCTTACTCGTTTGTCGCCAAAAATTAAGTACCGGGCCGTGATCTCGGGGTCTTGGGTTCGATTCCCGGGTCGAGCGAAAAGTATGTTTCGAATTTTTCGAACATAGCTCGGGTTTGTGATCACCAATCCGCATTTGGCAAGCGTGGTGATTGAGCCTAATCCCATCATAGTAGTAATATCTTGATTTCTATGATGGAGGCGTTGCTCTGCAGTGGGACAGTCTATAATAGGCTGATACTTTTTACACAGGTAGTGACTCATGCGAAGTTCCTGCATTATGTCGGACGTTGCTCGGCCGCTGGGCCGAGGTAGTGGCGCACGCGTTCAGCCTGCTCGTGCTGCTGGGAGCCAACGTGGTCTACTGGATCCTAATCACAAACTTCTTGTACTTCACTGTCAACTACTTTATGGGTAAGTCTTCAGGTCAACAAGGATCATGTTTAAGCAATTGGATGCGGGCGGCACAGGACCGATCTGTGTGGAGAACTTTGAGGGAGGCCCATGTCCAGTAGGGGACGTCTATTGGCTGAAATGATGATGATGATGATGAACATCAGCTCAAGCCAATTAATGTCCACTGCTGGTCATTAGGCCTCCCCCAATGATCTGCCACACAGATCGGTCCTGTGCCGCCCGCATCCAAGGGATTCCTGCGACCTTCACCAGATTATTGGTCAACCTTGTGGGGGCCACGGCTTCGACCTCCACTCCACTCCACTCGAGGACATTTCTGCCCCATCAACTTCTTGTAGTATACCTATTACTATTTTTTTAATAAGCCGTAGGGTCTTCCCTGGTGGTAGTTCAGCCATGTCCCTGCACTTTGACGGACTGAATTAGACACCACTCAGTCGTTTATGTCATTATATCGCAGTATCTAAGGATAACCACGACGCTGGTCTTCCGTAGTCCAGAGATAGTGAAGGGCATCACTGCAGATCGAGCCAACGTCTAAATACAAAAGTACTTATAAGAGCTATAATCGTGGGAGAGCCACGCTTCGGCATGAAAGGGCCGGCTCGACCGGAGTAATAGCACGGCCTCACAGAAAACAGGCGTGAAGCAGCTGTCCAGAGGCCCAATCCGGTGAAAGGGAGGTTTAAAAGTTGGCGCACTAGTGACTCCACTGGTGTCGCAGGTGTCCATGAGCGGCAGCAATCGCTTACCATCAGGTGATTCATCTGCTCGTCTGCCACCTATCACAATGCTGATGCATAGATTAGGTATACCTATGAGCGACTCCCACCAGACATCTTTTCGTCAAAATTAATAAAGTTTCAAGATAACATAATATGATTCGCAAACCTTCAAGAAAAGAGGGTATTCCATTTTAAAAGGCTGGCTGTGACTTGTGACTCCTCAGGTGCGGCAGGTTGGCGGTATTCGCTTACCACGGTGATCTGTCTGATCATCTACCCTATCTCACAAAAAAAACAATACTGAGAAATTCAAATTCAAATTTCTTTATTTCGGATCCATGTGTTAGTAGAAATTTAAAAAAAAACTTATGGATAGGGTTAGTAAAAAATTAGTATGCAGTTGCAATTTCGGTCATCGTTCGCACGAAGTGCCTTACCATAGGTGCAGGCGGATCATTTGCCGCTATACTCAGGATGCTGTTGTCACTTAACTCGACTTATCAGTGACACCACTTTCTTTCTGATGAGAGCTTGAAAGCCTTCTATTCCAGCTTGCGCAAATATTCCAGACGCAATACAAACGCGAGGAATTCCCAGCATCATCCTAAAGATATTACTGTTACACGTGTGTAACTCTTTACTGAAATGATTCAGAGATCCGATTCGGCCAAATGATACACTGTTCCGAATCTCTAATGTTCGCTCCTAATGTACTCCTAATGACTCAAATGGATCTCCAGTCCGAGTGAACCGAATGAGCTGAATGACCCGATAAGCCGAATGAGCTGAATGATCCGAATGAGCGGAATGATCCGATGAGCCAAATGATTTGAATGAGTCGAATGCCCGAGTGAGTTGAATGATCCGAATGAGCGGAATGAATCACGGATCTATCTGAGAGTCGATGTTCCAAATGAAGCTGTGGAGGACATGATTCGGACCAATTCCGTTTGGTTGGTGACCTTGTGTTATTATCACATTAAGTATTAAGAACACGATTCGGACCAAATCCGTTTAGTTGGTATGATTGTATGTATTTTGGTATCCTTTGGTTGGTACACTGGTAAGAACCGGCCAACCAGAGAGATAGATATAGTCGCCAGCGTATAGTCTGTTTATACGAAATAGATTGTAATCATGGGTATTGTAATCGGAAAATAAATACACAGTTAGTACCTTCTTGCCGACGGAGTTTAATTACATCAACGCCTGTTCCCGTTCTCAATAACGACGACACGGTCCCTAAAGTGGTGACCCCGACGTGATGTTCTGCATCTCTGCACTGATCTAGATGCAAATGTTCCAATCTTTTGAAAGGTACGTTTTTGCCAGGTCTAATGACTTACTATATTGAATACGAAGAGCGTTAAGCAATCTTTTGGTACAATTCATCCACCATCATCATCAAATTCGAACCCTACAAATACTTAGACTTACATTTCAGACCTAAACTCGTCGATGGAGTACAACTCGACACTCCTCTGCCCCAAGATGGACGGCATCAATGGCTCCCTCCTCATCCCGGTGGAGGCGCCCGTGACCCCCTACTGGGGGCTCCACTCCACGGTGCCAGTGTACGTGGCCCTTATCGTGTTCCCGCTGCTCAACTTTAGGAATGTGTCATTCTTCACCAAGTTCAATTCTCTGGGTAAGTAACTGGCTAAATGACTAAACGACTGAATAATATCTGAGCATTTACTTGTGCACGGAACAAGATATTACCTACTTATAATTTGAAATTATAAAGCACAAATAAACTATGTAGCAACAAACAAAGGCACGAACGTCGAACCTGTAATTAATCCAATAATATAAAAAAAATACTATTCCAGGCACCCTCTCGGTAGTATACCTGCTGATCTTCGTGGTGGTGAAAGGGTATACGTGGGGCATCCACATCTCTCAACTACCAGGGGAGACTTACGCGTCCAAGAACGTGGCTGTCCTAAGTGGGATGCTGGCTCTGTCCTTCTACATCCATAACATTATCATCACGATTATGGGAAATAATGCAAAGCAGGAGAATAACGTAAGTTACCTCATCAGCTACCTACACTCGTCCACATGCTGGACATAGGTCTCTCCTAAATGCACGCCTCTACTCCCGATTTTCGGCCACTCTCATCCAGCTCCACACCAGCCAGCCTTCGAATGTCATCATCCCATCTTGTCGCAGGGCGTCCTACACTACGCTTACCGAGTCGCGGTCTCCACTCAAGGACTTTACGGCTCCTACGGCTGTCAGTTCTGCGGCTAATATGACCAGCCCACTGCCACTTCAGTTTGCTAATTCGGTGGGCTATGTCGGTGACTCTGGTTCTCTGTCGGATTACATCATTTCTGATGCGGTCCTTCAGAGACGTAAGTCACCTACTCAGTAGGATTTTTCTACCATTGGCTCGGCGGGAAAACAATCTGCACGTTTCGGATAGTCTCTGAAAAGTGCAACCATGATTCAGTTGGACTGGTTCCCCTGTCTAAGGCTTGCGATGATCAGACGGCAGTCGTTTCATTGTAATTAGCAGACTTCTAGAATTTAGGATGGTCCGGGGTCCAGAGCGACAGATTTGGAGCCTTAAATTTGGGGGAAGCTAAGGTTTGCCAAGCAAGTCATACCTATTTTAGTGCATACTTTGCCCTCATACTTATTCGGATATTTTTCTTTCCCAGGGAAGAGATTTAACGATAGCGTTTTTATTAGTAACGCTAACATACACTCTAGTGGGAGCCGGTTTCTACGTCTGCTTTCCTCTCGCCAAGTCTTGTATTGAAGATGTAAGTTATCAATTATCATAGTATAAATAATTAAATTAAATATTTTATGTCCTGCCATCTTTCTCTACCTGATCTATGCATCCCGGTATATCTGGTATGTCACCTACAAAGGCCGGATTGGCGACAGGTGGCTGAGAACAGATCAGAATGGCGAATTCTCGTGTCGGAGACCAAGATCCACTGCGGATCGCTGAGCCGGCTTGGTTATAAGTGAGTGAATGAATGAAGAATATCCAAAACATAATATTTCAGTTAGCAACCTTACAATAATCAATTCAATCAAAAAATCTTTATTTGCATAGGCTTGTACACATCAATTACAAATCGTCATACATCATCATCATCAGCCCATTTAAGTCCCCACTGCTGGGGCACGGGCCTCCCTCAATCACATGAGGCGTAATTGCCATACTCACCACGCTTGGCAGACGGGTTGGCGAGGGTTTTGATATAAATGCAGTTTTCCTTCTATGGGTGCTGATTGATCATGCCAGCAGCTTTACCTTAGTCGCCTTTTACGGCACCTCAATCGTCATACATTTAAGTAATTTATAACTAAGTACTTATGTAAAATTTAGATTCATGTTAATTCTTATATATGTTGATACATAAAATATCCTAAAAAATAAATAAACATAATGCGATTATACCACCGGCTCGGAAAGTTGTTTCTGAAGACCCGGCAAGAAACTCGCCAGTTACTCTTTTTAATCGCCAAACTTTCATACAATGTTTTTGTATCATCATCATACCAAGGCATACAGTTTAATTGCAACACAAAATAAAATAAAGGAAATAATAAAATAAATATTATGAGGTAAAACCGAAGCAGACCAGTCCCCAAAGGTGAGAAAAAAACAAGTATTTAGCAGCCATTTCCTTTTTGTTACAGAATATTTTAAACAACTTCGAAATGCATGACGTGATGACAGCAGTAGCAAGAATCCTTTTGTTATTTCAAGTATGTAAGCTCTTACATTTGCCATTTTTTTTTATTTATTTACCAACATAAAAACAAAATATTAAAATAAACAATGTATACAGCATTTGATAAACCACTAAGGTTTATTTTATTTATTCAGCTAATTATAATAATATTATTTTACCTTTTTGTCGATTCCATTAACAAACCTTAATTGAAATTGTACATATTCGGAAACGACATTAACTTAAGGTAGGGCACACTAGCGACGCCAATCGATTTTAATTTTTAGCTACTAAACCGGATCTATTTTAAACAATTTCGGGGTTACAACCTCTCGGCCAACACATATTATTTATGAAATAACCATGCTCAAATGTTGGGTCCAAAGCCGCCAAAAGCGGCCACTTTTGGCGTGAATCAAACGGACCAACATTTGTACATGGTTATTCAATAAATAGTATAATTGTTTGCTGAGAGGTTGTAACACCGAAATTGTTTAGAATAGATCCGGTTTAGTAGCTAAAAAGTAAAATCGACTGACGTCGCTAGTGTGCCCTACCCGTCACCTTAATAGAACTACTCAGAAGCCTAACTCCCCCTCGGTATAGGGGGCTAGAATCTCAAATTTCAGTTCCGTGTTTTTCCGCGGGACTTGTGGCTTTACTCTAATATATATTTTTTTTCAGATAGTAAAGAATTATAAAATATTTTTTCTTACAGGTGGTAACAGTGTACCCCCTCGTAGCCTTCATGCTGCGGTCGGAAGCGATCCTGCTGCTGAAGAAGCCCGAGACGCGCTGCCTCGCGCTCGGCATCAACGGCGCCATCGTCACCATGTGCATACTGGTGGCTTGCTTTTGTCCTAACATCGGGACTATTATAAGGTACCATTATAGCGGGTAGCCCTATAACTAGCGACACCAATCGACTGAAATTGTTGGCTACTAAACCGGATCTATTTTGAACAATTCCGAAGCTGGAGTCTATAAGCAAATATTTATACAATTTACTT
The DNA here is from genome assembly GCA_019059595.1 of Marasmia exigua. Classification (NCBI taxonomy): domain Eukaryota; kingdom Metazoa; phylum Arthropoda; class Insecta; order Lepidoptera; family Crambidae; genus Marasmia; species Marasmia exigua. The sequence continues at coordinate 5,307,476 of CM032479.1, read as the reverse complement.
ATTTAATTAATTAGCCGTGTGGTCCCCGGCGGAGTAGAATAGGCCACCCTCACTCTTACCGAGGTGTCGTAAAAGGCGACTAAGGTAAAGCTGCTGGCATGATCATCAGCACCCAGAGATGGAAAACTCTGCATGTATATCAAAACCCTCGCCAACCCGTCTGCCAAGCGTGGTGAGTATGGCAATTACCCCTCATGTGATTGAGGGAGGCCCGTGCCCCAGCAGTGGGGACTAGAATGGGCTGATGATGACTTATTTAATACGTGTGCACTACTTATTGATCTGTTTTAGCATTCGAAATTTGGATTAACGCTATAAGTGGCAAGCGTGGTGATTAAGCCTAATCCCATCATAGTAGCTATGAATTGAGTTCTATGATGGAGGCCTTTGCCCTGCAGTGGGACAGTATATAGGCTGATGCTACTAGGTGGCAGACGAGGAGACGGATCGCCTGATGGTAAGCGATTGCCGCCGCCCATAGACACCCGCGACACCATTGGAGTCACAAGTGCGCTGCCAACCTTCAAACCCCCCTTTCCCCCGGATTAGGACTCCGGTACCCTCACACACGCAGCGAAACACATCATAGTGCTGCTTCACACCGGTTTTCTGTGAGGCCGTGAGGTCTATTTGTGCGTCAAAAAATAAACAAGCTTAAAGGTTTACCTACTGTTACACATGCTTATTTTCATGCTTAAGGCGACGGGTAGCCATAACTAGCGACACCATTGTTAGCTACTAAACCGGATCTACTTTAAACGATTTCGGGGTTACAACCTCTCGCTATTTATTAAATAACCATGCACAAATGTTGGGTCCGTTTTAGTATGCGAAAAATTTATTACCGCCAAAAGCGGCCACTTTTAGCGTGAATCAATTTTTCGCGTACAAATGTTGGGTCCGCATTAGTGCATGGTTATTTAATAAATAGTAAAGATAGATAGATAGATAGATACTCTTTATTGCACAACATACAAAACTTAAAAGCTAGGTATACAGAGATACAATGTACAATTTAGGCGGTCTTATCGCTGGGAGCGATCTCTACCAGACAACCTTCAGGTAAAGGACATTAGATAGAAGAGGAGAGGGTGGTGCAATCCTTTTGATTTTGAATATTGATTAACTAAATTTATAGTATAAATACATATATCTAGATAATAAATAAACACGTTATCATACACTAATATATACTATATAGTATTAGTGTTTTCCGAGGGGTTGTAACCCCGAAGTTGTTTAAAATAGATCCGGTTTAGTAGTTAAAAATTAAAATCGAATGGCGTCGCTAGTGTGCCCTACCCGTTACCTTAAAGCATGCTAATTTTGAGCATGCTCAAAAATCGCACGCCGCTACCTGTAGTGCGGGTGGAAGTTGGAGTGTGGCGGAAAGCTTTAGCACGTGTAGACAGGTTTGCTTATTTTTAAGCATGCTTAAATATGGCTAATATCATGCTTATTTAGAGCATATGTGGACAGTTCCTTAAGCATGCTCATATTTATAAATCGCATGTGTAACAGTATCTTTTAACCCTTTTTAACCCCCGACGCAAAAACGACGGGGTGTTATAAGTTTGACGTGTCTGTGTATGTGTGTGTCTTGTGTGTCTAGTCTATGGCATCGTAGCTCCCGAACAAATGAACCGATTTTGATTTTGTTTTTTTTTGTTTGAAAGATGAATAAGGAGGGAGTGTTCTTAGCTATGTTGGATAAAAATCGATCCAAGATGGCCGCTGTCACAAAGATTTGGATTTTATGTTTTAACACAACTCCCACAATATGGGTATCATATAAAAGGGCTTGAGTAGCAGAATATATTAATTGTGAAAATTTTCAAATCCGAGGTTGCCGCCGTCAGAAAATGACGAATAACCTATTTGTTGTTCCAACTGCTTCAATATAGGTATCAAATGAAAAAGCTTTAGTTGTGTTGGGGGTTTTTTAAATTTTCAATTTTTTTTTTGTTATACTATTAGCTAAAGCTTGACTACAATAACATCTCTTGTAGAGAACACATAACGGGCGTTATTCTAGAAAATGTATGGTCCCCCTTGCCTTAATGACGAATAACCTATTTGTTGTTCAAGCTGCCTCAATATAGATATCAAATGAAAGAGCTTTAGTTGTGTCGGGGGTTTTTTAAATTTTCAATTTAATTATATTATTTACATTTACAGGTACACAGGGGCCGTGAGTGGTCTCGTCCACGTGTTCGCCCTGCCCTCCCTCCTGCACGTGAGGTCGCTGCAGCTGCGCGGCAGACTGACCTGGTGGAAGGCGGCCTGTTACATCCTTATCACACTGTTTGGAGCCATCAACTTACTCATGCAGTTCTTTATTAAGGAGTGACGAAGAACTACTAAAATTCGTTAAAAGAGATCCTTGGATTTTCTTATAATTTTGGTCAAAATATGATAGCGCTGGCCTAAAAAAAATTGCTGTATTCTATGAGGACTTGTCCCCCTGCCCCATATTGACTGACCGGATGGCGCAATTGGTAGTGACCCTGCCTCTTACGCCAAAGGTCGTGGGTTTGATCCCCACCCTGGACAAATATTCGTGCGATGAACACTTGTGTCTGTTCAATGTCTGGCTGTAATATATGTATTTAAGTATATATTTGTGTTCCTCTGTTGTCTGATATCTGTAACACAAGTGCTTAAGCTACTTAGTACGGAATCAGGTCAACGTATGAGATGCTGTGAGAATTATTATTATTATATTATAAATCGTGAATAAAGCATAATCCTGGAATAAAAATCGTTCCAGCCCCTTTTAACTTTGAGTGTTCGAACCGGATGACATAAGCTTTAGCACGGTAATAAGTATAGATCGCGGTTTATAATAAGCTGGCTGACGTTCAAAAGTCAATATTTGGCATAACAAAAAAAACATTTTGTTAGTTTATTCACTGTAAATGAACTTTGATATGAATGACGATTTTGATCTTTGAACTCAAATAAAACGAAGGATAATGACTGAACTGTGGTGCCATATTAATAAATACATTTTTTTCTAACCAGCACTCGGACCAAATAATGTTAGTGGTGTTTATATCGCTGAATATTTATTGAAGAAAAAAAGAAACAATTAAGAAACATAAAACGGTATTGAGACCTAAAGCGAAACTAAAAGTAAGTAAAAAAAATTAAATAAAACAAAGTAGGTCTCCATGGTGATCATGATCATGCCCCCCCTCCCCTGGATCCGCCCTTGGGATGGTCAAGAGAAAGAAGACGGAGAATATTTGACCTGAATTTAAGATAAAATGTCACAAGATAGCTTAGACCATAATAGTCCTTGAATCACAATTCTTTTACAGAGAAGTCAATATCCGTGCCACTTTATTTGTTTAATACACCATGATAGTTAGTCACAGCTTTCACGAATGTAAAATCTTTAACATTCCACATATTTCAGTCTCAAGTTATATTGAACAACCTATAATGTGATAATGTCTAAGATAGTATTAGCATTATTTCCAATTTATTTTTGCCAACGGCTAAACCAGATTTGGTACACATAATAATAAGAAATGTAATATGTATAGATAGTGGACGTTCGACACAAATGCTTTTACTTTAATCAGACCACAAAATCAGACATTAGTTGTTAACGATGAAACGAGATGTGAATGAATGAACGATCCATTCACTCGTTCGACGTCTTTATCTCAATCAATCAAACATTTATAAATAATAATAATCTTAAAAGTTTACAATGACATAACCTACTTAAAGATTATTGAATTAACTATATAACACTTTATTTTCGTTAATTCATTCTACTTGTGACAATATGAGTTGACTTAGAATAAAAAGTTGACCATGTAAATAAAGTTCTCTACATTGTATTTATAATTATACCGAATTTAATAATCTAGTCATAATATTATAAATTAAGATACGGTAAAATTAAGGAATATAAAAAAAACTCAAATGTACTAATACGTAATAGTATATTTATAAAAGAAAAACAAATATTTGTACATAACATTGTCATTAAAATATTATTTATTATATCTTTGGCGAAATAAAAATATTTCTTGTATGTACACCTATTAAATTTTATTTTTGCTTACCTTAATATTTAACATTTCGTAACAATAATTCAAATAACTTTTAAAATAATTTAGAATAACACTGTCTTTAATTTTACTAAAACATTAATTACATCTCTAAAAGGATACATCTCTAAAAACAAATCTCAGGAATATTTTTTTAAGAACTATGGGTTAACGCTTGACCACAATCTCACCCGATGGAAAGTGACGATGAGGTCTAGATGTAACGCGTTCGCCTAGAAGATGCCTGTTCACTCTTGCCTTCAGATGTCCAGATTGTAATGGTCCGGAAAAACAGACTTTGGCAAGGAGTTCCATTCCCTAACTTATAATATTATTAAAGAAATAGCATTTATTAAAATGCTACATTACATTAGTAAAAGATATTTATAAATATATGTTCGTTTTTATTTTAATTATCTCTTTATATTACTTACTTGTGAAAAGAAAGGACCAGTCAAAAAGTTTCGACTTGATACCACTTTGAATAATAGAGCATTGTACAGGTACAGTTTCCAAAAGGAATTGTTAGAACAGTACTTGTAATATGAGAACACCCGTGGTAAAATTATTTCGATTTTCATTCTTATTGGATTACTGCTTGTATCCTACACCTAGTTATAAAAAAATTGCAAGTAAGGTTATCAGACTGATTTGAGTGGTTAAAGGTATCCATCCCAGGGTTTTTGATGCCAGAAAACCTCCAAAAACCAGGCCGCATGCCCTAAAATCGCCAATTTCTCTGTGTTACCTATTTTATTTTGAGATTTTGATACCATAAATTTCAAAATTGACAAATTGTTGGTTAACGGCATTATAGGTAAGGAACGGCAAACCACCTTTACCCTCTTGATTTGAAAGCTACCCTCGAATGTGATATTATGCGATGGCGGCAGCGCACCCCGGGCTTCGAAACATAATTTTTTGAAGGCCGGGAAGACACGCTAAGTCAATTTTTTTATGTAATAAGTGGCAAACGAGCAGACGGATCGCCTGGCGGTAAGCGATTACCGCCGCCCACAGACACCCTCGACACTGGAGTCACAAGTGCGCTGCCAAACTTTAAACCCCCCTTTCCCTCTGATTGGGCCTCCGGTACCCTCACTTACGCAGCGAAACACAGCATAGTGCTGCTTCACGCCGGTTTTCTGTGAGGCCGTGGTATCACTCCGGTCGAGCCGGCCCGTTCATGCCGAAGCGTGGCTCTCCCACGGTTAAGAGATGACGATGATGATGATTATGTGATGACGGTGGGCTCATTGCGTCCAGTATATTCCTTGAGCTGGGACAGTTGTAGAGCCACCTCTATGAGCGGACGCAGCATCACTTGCGCGTCGCCCAACACGTTCTTGTCTTCGTACGAGTCTATGTACAGTCTGGAAGAGAAAAATCAAAATGAGACGATTAAATGAATAACACTGTAAAATATTCTATACTCTTATTAAAGAGGTAAATTGTATGGTACGACAAGGCTTACGGGTGAATAGAAAAAACACACAAGCGCGATGCATTCGACACTCAACGCCATCTATTAGTACAGATTAAAACAAACACATTAAGGTGACGGGTAGGGCACACTAGCGACTGCCAATCGATTTTAATTTTTAGCTACTAAACCGGATCTATTTTTAAAAATTTCGGGGTTACAACTTCTTGGCAAACACTTTTGATATTTATTTTACAACCATGCACAAATGTTGGGTCCGTTCATTTTTCTGCTCAATAGTACATCAGGATCGGTCTGATTTTTTTTATGCTAGAGGCGGACAAACGAGCAAGCGAGTCACCTGATGGAAAGTAATCATCGCCGCCCATGAACATCCGCGAAATTGGAGAGATCGCTAATGTGTTGCCGGCCCTTTTTAAAAAAAAGAGTACGCTCTTCTCTTGAAGGTCCATAAGTCGTAGCCGTCCGGAAATACTCCTGCAGCCAAACCGTTCCACAGAACTGAGGTACGTGGTAAAAAGTTCCGGGAAAAACGCACAGTATTAGACCGCCATCCATCGAGATGATAAGGATTGAATGACAATCGCTGATAACACTTTTATAGACGCGGATCCTGGTTTTTCTGCTCAATAACTATGGACACTAACATCTTTACACGACTTTATTGAGACAAAATGCTAACAAGTGGAGACCGCGACTCGGTAAGCGTAGTGTAGGACGCCCTGCGACAAGATGGGATGATGACATTCGAAGGCTGGCTGGTGTGGGCTGGATGAGAGTGGCCGAAAATCGGGAGCAGTGGCGTGCATTAGGGGAGACCTATGTCCAGCAGTGGACCAGCAGCAGTGGGTTGCTGATGATGATGATGAATGCTAACAAAATTGGGTATTGAATAAATAAACTTTACCTGACAGTGGCCCCGGAGCTACCCGTTCCACTTAACCTCATCACGATACGAGAGCCATCCTCGAATATTATGCGGAGACCCTGAAACATAAAATATATACAATTAAATAAGCTTGATGTGTTTTTATGACCAAATAAAAGCTATATCCCTACCAAAGTTCTTCGAGGCAGTGAAGGCTACTTCAAATCGGAATCAAAGGAGAAAGTTTGTTTGGTTGATGAGTTCCAGTGACCACGAACCTCAGTAATGAGGGACCGACTATAGTCGAGCCAAAATAATAGGCAACGTGAATCGAATACTATAATAATGGAAGAGAAGTTATTAATACTTTTATTTGGAGAAATGTGAACTTTTTAAACTTTATTTGTATTTAACATATAACATATTTTTAGTTATGTAAATAAAATTACATAATTGAAATGTGCTAAAAAGCTCTTTCATTTGATACTTCACACGGTACCGACAAGCAAACATTTTTTTTAGTTCCATACTCTAAGTCCCCTAGAGGGCGCTGTAGTCATTTTTTTATGTCATAGTTAGCAGACGGATCATCTGATAGTAAGCAATTGCCGCCGCCCATGGACACCCGCGACACCAGTGGAGACGCAAGTGCGCTGTCAACCTTCATACCCCCCTTTCCCCTGGATTGGGCCTCCGGTACCCTCACTCACGCAGCGAAACACAGCAAAGTGCTGCTTCACGCCGGTTTTCTATGAGACCGGCCCATTCATGCCGAAAAGTGGCTCTCCCACGGTAAAATTTAACGTGACGTCTATAACCAGAAGACAATCAAAACGCTTCTAACGACACCTCATTTGTTCAAATTATATGATAATTAGTTTAGAAGTTATGAGGGAACAGATGAACAACCTTACATACATATATACTTTGACTTTGACTGACCGGATGGCGCAATTGGTAGTGATCCTGCCTCTTACGCCAAAGGTCGTGGGTTCGATCCCCACCCTGGACAAACATTCGTGCGATGAACACTTGTGTTTGTTCGGTGTCTGGGTGTAATATATGTATTTAAGTATATATTTGTGTTCCTCTGTTATCTGATATCTGTAACACAAGTGCTTAAGCTACTTAGTACGGAATCAGGTCAACGTATGAGATGTTGTGAGAATGATACAGGTCAAAATCATAACCCTCCTTTTTGCTTCGCCGTAGTCTGGTAAAAACATGGTCAGCTATGCGAGCTAAGCTAAAGTAAGTAAGCTTAACTCTCGATATTAAGCCCATTTACGTTGAGAGTTCTTTAAACACTCAGTTCATGGGGTTGTAGACCCAAATTTAAGACGTCATAGCACCTTCATGGTCCTTTTACTCGAGTCCAAGTTAACTTGGCAAGATGGCTTATAAACTTTGTTTCACTCTCGAATGATTCAACTCATTTGACATAAGACAAAGATTTGAGACAGTTTTTCCATTGAGTAACAATTTCGCAAATGGCACTCGACTCTGCGAATCTTGTCGGCTTCATCATTAGGATGAACCTAATTATGAAGCCGACAAGATTCGCATCACTATCGAAGAATTTTAAATGGTGGAATGAGATTTAGACTTTATGGCAATGTATTAAGGTCGAAAACTGACAACCACAGTTAGGAAGGGAGTGCTGAGGTCGTTAACTTATTTGCTCAACTGATTGGCAGTATCGTTTCGGAAAATGCATGAGTTTTCGGGACCAATTTAAGGTATGATTTTTTTATGTCATATGGGCTCAGAATCGACTTTCTAACCTTACACGAAGGATGTGAACGTTAACAGATACATCCTGTATAATAATTTTCTTTTGTAAATACATACTTATAATACATAGACAACACCTAGACCAATACAAACAGACATGTTCATGCACACAAATGTTTGTACTATGCGGGGATATTACCCGCAACCCTTGCACCAGAGGGTGCATTCATTATCACTGATCCAAGCGGGTCTTCATAAACTAATGCTATTTCTCATACAAAATATCATAGACAAAATAATTTTTGACATTTTCCTATGGAAAAAACGCCATTAAAGTGCCTTCCGATCTTAGTCGTACTTGTAGATGGACCACAGTCCTATCATCATCATCATCAGCCCATTTAAGTCCCCACTGCTGGGGCACGGGCCTCCCTTAATCACATGAGGGGTAATTGCCATACTCACCACGCTTGGCAGACGGGTTGGCGAGGGTTTTGATATAAATGCAGAGTTTTCCTTCTCTGGGTGCTGATGATCATGCCAGCAGCTTTACCTTAGTCGCCTTTTACGACACCTCGGTAAGAGTGAGGGTGGCCTATTCTACTCTGCCGGGGACCACACGGCAGTCCTATACCACGCCACCTATCGGATTTTTCACACACGAGTCCCATTATGAGTTTTTTTTACCTGTTTCATAGACACGCTCTGGTCGATAGGGTCCATGTAGGAGAAGTTGTCGGCCATCTTGACCACGTAGGTCTTGTCCCCGGCCGCATGCGCCGAGCCTATGAACCCTGGCTCCGTGATCTTCTTCTCCAGAGCCTGCATCATCTCGTTGCAGGGGTCGCTGGCGCATTCTTCGTAGTCGTACCTGGAATAAGTTAATTAAATAAAAATACATCTGTCTCGAGAAGAGAAGCAAGAGAAGAGAACGCCCTGATGGTCTAGTGATTTAAGTTATTCTGATAAAATAATATTAATATTCTTCCACCGATTACGGCTAGGGCGGCCAATCTCAATGATCAGCCACGTACGCAGAATATATTATAGTGCTCAAGTGTGTGCGCAAACACAAATGCACTCTCTATTTCTTAACCCTCGTATTCCAAGGGGACACTACTAGGGGGCAGCCGTCATTTTAAAGTGGGATCCACTAACCACTGCGCACAGTGACCTTCAGACTTCGACCTTAATTCCTTGCACAAAGGTCTAAAAGTGGTCTATCGGGAACTATTCTGATAAAATAATACATTAGCCCCGTTGGTCTAATGATTTTTACGTACCGGGCCGTGATCTCGGGGTCCTGGGTTCGATTCCCGGGTCGAGCGAAAAGTATGTTACGAATTTTTCAAACATAGCTCGGGTTTGTGATCACCAATCCGCATTAGGCAAGCGTGGTGATTAAGTCTAATCCCATTATAGTAGCGATGACTTGATTTCTATGATGGAGGCCTTTGCCCTGTAGTGGGACAGTATATAGGCTGATACTACTATACTACTACATCTGTCTCATCATTAAACCCAAAAAGGTACTTCTTTTGAGCAACTGCTACTTAGTAGCATGTGTGGATGAGCGTGCTACTTACTAATAAGCATGCTAATTTTGTTTTTTTTTTTACATTATAGCGGACAAACGAGCAGACGGCACACCTGATGGAAAGTGATCACCGCCGCCCATGGACATCTGCAACACCTGAGGTATCACATATGCGTTGCCGGCTCTTAAGAAAGGAGTACACCCTTTTCTTGAAGGTCACCAGGTCGTATCTGTTCGGAAACACCACGGATGACAGCTGGTTCCACAGTTTTACTGTGCGTGGTAGGAAATGACGTGAGAAAAGCACTGCTTGATCAAAAATCGCACGCCGGTCGATTTTTAAGCATGCTACCTGCAGTGCTGGTGGAAGGGGGAGCGTGGCGATGTGCTTTAGCACGTGTAGACAGGTTTGCTTATTTTTAAGCATGCCTAAATATGGGATAATAGCATGCTTATTGATAGCAATTTTACCGTGGGTGAGCCAAGCTTCGGCATGCCGGAATGATACCACGGCCTCACAGAAAACCGGCGTGAAGCAGGCACTGTGCTGTGTTTCGCTGCGTGAGTGAGGGTACCGGAGGCCTAATCCGGGGGATGGGGGGTTTAAAGGTTGGCAGCGCACTTGTGACTCCACATGGTGTTCGCGGGTGTCCATGGGCGGCGGCTAATTGCTTACCATCAGGTGATCCGTCTGTTCGTCTGCCTACCTATTACATAAAAAAAAATGTGGACAGTTCCTTAAGCATGGACTGATCCCTGCCGCATCATTTCGCCATTGTTCAGTTCGACAACAGTTCCATCGACATCATCTGGATGGTTGGCAGTCTTCAACTGTGCGTTTCTCAAGAAACTTTCTGCCTCGTACGACAAAACTATGGAATGAACTATCGCCTGCGGTGTTTCCGGACAGATACGACCTGCAAACCTTCAAGAAAAGAGCGTATTCCTTTTTAAAAGGTCGGCAGAGCACTTGTGACTCCTCTGGTGTTGCAGGTGTTCATGGGCGGAGGTAATCGCTTACCATCAGGTGATCCGTCTGCTCGTCTGCCCCCTATACCATAAAAAAAAAAGAAAGCATGCTCATATTTAGTATGCTTAAAAAGCATGCTACAAATGAGCATGTAACAGTAGCTTTGCTGTATATGACTCCCTAGTTGGCGCAGTGGGTAGTGCGTCGCGATGGGGCCTACTTTGAAGGCGATTAAAATAAATTGAGATGAATAATTTGTATTTTTTGTTTTATTGAAAAATTCCCGATATTTAGTACACAGAATGTATGTCTCTCTCTTCTCCTTTGTTTATCTCTCTTTCTCTCTGTCTATCTCTCTAGTTATATCTCTTTTACTCTAGAATAAGAATAAGAATTCATTTATTTGTTTTTTAGTAGGATATACAGAAGATGACAATGATTTATACATAGACCGCCCATTCAATAACAGCATGCCAATAAAATTATTATATTTACGACTACGTACTACGTAGAATAGGCCACCCTCACTCTTACCGAGGTGTCGTAAAAGGCGACTAAGGTAAAGCTGCTGGCATGATCATCAGCACCCAGAGAAGGAAAACTCTGCATTTATATCAAAACCCTCGCCAACCCGTCTGCCAAGCGTGGTGAGTATGGCAATCACCCCTCATATGATTGAGAGAGGCCCGTACCCCAGCAGTGGGGACTTAAATGGGCTGATGATGATGATGATGATGATTTACGACTAAGACTAGCTGTCTCTTTCTGAATTTACCTCTCTATTTGACGACCCGATTGGAACAGTGGTAGTGAACGCTGCCTCTGATACAAGGGTTGCGGGTTCGATCCCCGCACAGTACAAACATTTGTGTGCATGAACATGTTTGTTTGTATTGGTCTGGGTGTTTGCTATGTATTATAAGTATGTATTTACAAAAGAAAAGTATTAAATGTATATATTTGTAATTCCACTGTTGATTCTGATATCCGTAACACATGTGCTTGAGCTACCTATCTCGGAGTCAGATCAATGTATGTGATGTTGTGAAATATTTATATATTTATATTTATATTTATTTATCTCTCTCCCCACCTGTCTTACCTGGTAAAGTAATTCCTGCCGAACTGCGCCCAGTGCGCCTTCAGGATGTCCTCCACCGACTGGCCGGTGGCGGCCAGGACCGAGAGCCAGGCCAGCGCGGCCCACAGGCCATCCTTCTCTCGCACGTGGTCGGAGCCCGTGCCGAAGCTCTCCTCGCCGCAGAGCGAGAGGCGGCCAGCGTCCATCAGGTTGCCGAAGTATTTCCAGCCTGGAGACGAAGATATAGAGTCAAAGTATTTGGAGTGTGAGTTGGATGCAGACTGATCAGGGCCGGATTGATCCCCCAAAGAGCGCCACTCTTGATTGAATGATCAATTCTCTAATCGATTAAAGATTTGGGGGTCGAAGCGATCTCTATCGCTTCGATCTCTAATCCGTTGGACGAGGGTCTAAAAGTGGTCTATCGAGACTATTCTGATAAAATAATAATAATATCCTCCATACGATTACGGCTACGGCGGCCAATCTCAACGATCAGCCACGTACCTACGCAGAATATATTATAGTGCTCAAGTGTGTGCGCAAACACAAATGCACTCTCTCGTATTCCAATGGGACACTACTGTGACACGACCGGAGATGGATTGAGCGCAGGACCAACAGCTTAACGTGCTTTCCGTGGCACGGGGGTACAAGACCGCCGATCCGGGGATCAAACCTCTTGCGCAGCCGTCGCTTTAAAGTGCGACCCACTAACCACTGCGCACAGCGACCTTCAGACTTCGACCTTAATTCGTTGGACAAAGGTCTAAAAGTGGTCTATCGGGAGCCGTGATCTCATGGTCCTGAGTTCAGTTCCTGTGTCGAGCAAAAAGTGTGTTTTGAATTTTTCGAACATAGCTCGGATTTGTGATCACCAATCCGCATTTGGCAAGCGTGGTGATTAAGCCTAATCCCATCATAGTAGCGATGACTTGATTTCTATGATGGAGGCCTTTGCCCTGCAGTGGGACAGTTATAGGCTGATACTTTACTTTACTACATTAGCGGTCGCCTACGTCTTAGTAAGTTCGAAGTTAGGGATGGTTACCCTTACCTCCTTGATAACTTCCCAGTTATATGACGGCAGTCTTTTTTTTTATATGAGAGGTGGCAGACGAGCACAAGTACGCTGCCAACCTTTTCCCTTTCCCCCATTGGGCCTCCGGTCTTCTGTGAGGGAGTGGTATCACTCCGGTCAAGCCGGCCCATTCAAGTTTGTACAGTGACTCACCAGTGGGCACTTCGAACATCTCCTTCCCACTGCTAGCTGCCACTCTGTCCACGGCTGCAGCAGTGGGCATACTCCTCGCGTACCCCCGCACCCCGGTGCGCTGGAAGTAGGGGATGTGCTGCAGGTTGTTGGCCAGAACCGCCAGGGAGTCTGAGGGGGTCACGAAGAACGCGTCCCGCCCGATTATCATGTTGCGGTCACCTGGAGAAAGATGGAATTAAGATTAGAAAAAGACTTGCGCAGACTCTCGGCGGATGACTGGCAGGAGGTGGCGCAGGATCGACCAAGATGGAGGCTCTTGTTATCGGAGGCCAAATCTCTCTCACTATAGGTCGCTGCGCCAACCTAGTTAGTTAGTTAGTTAAGATTAGAAAAGGGGCTTGTGGTGGTAGGATTGAGAACTGACTGCCTCGGTAGCGCAGTAGATAGTGGGACACACTTTAAAGCGACGGCTGCGCAAGTGGTCTCAGGTTCGATCCAAAAGTCGTGCCAAACATTTGTACCTAAGTGTTAGCCCGGAGTCTGGAAGTAGGCGGTCTTGTACCCCCCTGCCTCGGAAAGAACGTTAAGCCGTTATTATTATTCATTATCAGCCCATTTAAGTCCCCACTGCTGGGGCACGGGCCTCCCTCAATCGCATGAGGGGTAATTGCCATACTCACCACGCTTGGCAGACGGGTTGGCGAGGGTTTTGATATAAATGCAGAGTTTTCCTTCTCTGGGTGCTGATGGTCATGCTAGCAGCTTTACCTTAGTCGCCTTTTACGACACCTCGGTAAGAGTGAGGGTGGCCTATTCTATTCTGCCGGGGACCACCGAACAGCGAGCCTTCATTTCGCGCGCACTCATTTAAATTGGACTCGGCAGCATTGGAGCCCTGTACTCTTTTCTGATGAGTCTAAAATTGTGTTAAATGACAATGATGGAAGAAAGAAGTTCTACCGACTTAAGGGAGAGCGTTTCGCACAATGCTGCTTTGAAGAGAGTTGATTATGGCGGTGTCTCATAGCCTGTAAGGGGCGGTATATCCTCGAGCAGCAAAACTCAACTTGAGGTTGTTACGGGTTGGAGATTTCAGGACTCACCTGTCTTTTAAGGTGTACTCCATTTAAAATACATCGTGTACTGGAGTCCAGTCATTCCCCAGGAAAAAACAGAAATGTACAACATACAATTAAATAGGTGGATGTTTTTTCATTACCCGTAACAGTTGTACTAAATATACTTATTAAATTAGCTGTATTAAATATGAACATTTTTCTCTAAGAAACATGGGCAAAATAATTAAAAAAAATCTCCTCCGCAATTCACATCAATCAGCCTATCACATGTGTATTTTCACGAATAAAGAGATTTTCCTTACCGTCACCATCAAAAGCAGCCCCAAAATCGTAGTCGCCGCCCTTAACGGCGTTGACCAGGTCGGCCGCGTACGTGAGGTTGGGGTCCGGGTGCGCACCCCCGAAGTCCTCCAGGGGCTGCACTCGGCGCACGTGCTTCTCCGACGCGCCCAGCTCGTCCACGAAGATACGCTTCACGTAGGGCCCCGTTACTGTTGTTAATAAAAGATTCTCTGTCTGATATGCGTCACATTAGGGCTTACATAAAACCAGCGCCATGGCCTGAAGGTACTCCTACCTAAAGCCATGGCAGAAGCTGAGTGAGCTACTTTTCACTGACTATCGCGACATACCTTACACACACACACACACACCTGTACGCAAATACTTAGTGCCCGGCTTGAGAAGCCATATTATTACTTTGTTTTTTTTCTCTTTAATTTTTTTTTTCTCTGTTTGTCTTCTTTTATATTTGTAATGTTGTGTTTGCTGTATTAGTTTGTGTTTGATTTGATTATACTTGTTGCGTTATTATCTGTAAAATGTGGTGTGTCGTATTATTCAGTGAATAAATGTTTCTATCTATCTATCTACCATATAATTTTTTCTTTGTGCTCTAGTAATTTAACTTTGAATATTAATTTTATTATTGTTATTGTTCTACTTGTATTTTGGTTCTCTCTTTCTTCTTTGTGTTCCTAATATCATCATCATCATCATCATCAGCCCATTTAAGTCCCCACTGCTGGGGCACGGGCCTCCCTCAATCACATACCCATACTCACCACGCTTGGCAGACGGGTTGGCGAGGGTTTTGATATAAATGCAGAGTTTTCCTTCTCTGGGTGCTGATGATCATGCCAGCAGCTTTACCTTAGTCGCCTTTTACGACACCTCGGTAAGAGTGAGGGTGGCCTATTCTACTCTGCCGGGGACCACACGGCCATAATATCTAGTTTTCCTATTATCTTCCTAGCATTAATATGATTAAGCTGCCCCTAGTGATGTGTGTCTGTTCCGGCAAATTTTATGTCATTATTATTTTCTTTCTCCTTGTCTACCCTACTTACCATACCGCAACAGACACACGACACACGGGTAACCCGCTGAAAACCAGCGTCGTGGCGCGACATTTATTGGCACGTCACGACATTATGCTGAGCGGGCGCCTGTTTCGGCACACGCATTTTCTTGCATGTACTTATTGTAACTGTTTTGTTTTGTGTATTGTTATGTCAAAATTTTGTGTATAAAACCTCTGTTTCTCTCCTGTCTTATAAATGTGTGTCGAAATAAATGCAGTATTCATTCATTCATTCATATTCGTTACACAATAGACATGTGTAGTTCCGGACCTAAATAGTTCCAGGAACTATGTCCGACACTGGACATGTACAGTTCCGATCCGAGGCGCCGCGGTAAACATGTTCACAGTTCCTCACATGCCCGACTGCTTTTCAGTTCCGCCGGACCAGTCGATGGCAGGGAACGAGCGACGCGCACGAGCCTTAATTAATGATATAATAAAATGGCCTATTATTCATCTATCAACAATAAATTATGAAATTATATTACTTGTATAGTTTTCATCACGGGAAATGCAAATATAACGTTATTTTCCCATGAAATCCTAAGATAAATTTTATTTTTCAAAATCAAAATTGAGGTTTTAGTATCTGTATGTCACGTGATTTCAAACGCCGACCGCCATGATGTGACGTCATTATACTAAAACATCTTTTTGACATCTTTGTTTACTTACCTACAACGTTCATCGAAATTTTGACATTTCTCAATTTTAGTTCAATGCCCTTTAATGTAGTTATAGTGACGTCATGCGCCGTCACCATCATGGTGGTCGGTGTTTTAGCGCGTATATTTTACGTAAAATTTTTAATAATTTTTTTATAACATTTAGCAGGCATATTTTGCAGAAATAAAAATAATGCTTGATTATCTGATATATATGAGCATTATAAAAAATATTTGAAAAAATAGGAGAATTCCCTATTGACGACCCGTTCGGAGCAGTAGTAGTGAACGCTGCCTTTGGTCCAAGGGTTGCGGGTTCGATCCCCGCACAGTACAAACATTTGTGTGTATGAACATGTCTGTTTGTATTGGTCTGGGTGTTTGTATGTATTATAAGTATATGTTTACAAAAGAAAAGTATTATATGTATATATTTGTAATTCCGCTGTTGATTCTGATATCCGTAACACAGGTGCTTAAGCTACCTATCTCGGAGTTAGATCAATGTATGTGATGTTGTGAAAGGTTTACAAAAAAAAATGTACTTACATAATATTTTTTTATCGTAAAAGAATCTTTAATAACAAAATGATTATAATTATACCTAAATTTTTTGGTTGACAGACATAAGCCTGAGCCAAAGTATGAAGGTAAACCAATTGATTTGTTACTTTCCATCACAAAAGAAAGATCTCCTATCTTTCCTATACATACATTGGCGAACTAAGATCGATTACGCCGCGATACCCGAAATGGCGCAAACATATCAATGAAATTAAACAGTTCCGCGAACATGTTAACGGTAACTGGATTCCGGAGGGCAAGTTAACCGTTCCATGTTCAATCCAGTTCCGGACATGATTTGCGCATCTCTATTACACCAGCTTAAGCTACTTATTGGATTCTCGAGCTAGTCCACAAAGATGCGTTTCACTTGGCCCCGTTACTGTTGTTAATAAAAGTACATCTGCCTGATATTCGTTACACAAGCTTAAGCTACTTATTGAATGCTCAAGCTCGTCCACGAAGATGCGTTTCAGGTAGGGCCATGTTATTGTGGTTAATAAAAGTTCTTCTGTCTGATATCCGTAACACAATCTTGAAAATGTCTTTTTTATTAGGATCCCTTTTAATCACTTTTTAATTTTCATCAATAATAACTTTTTAATAAAAAAAAATCGGAACAATATCCTATACGTTAACGTTGTCCATTAAAGCAGTTAACTATGGAGTGGTAGCATGAATTACAAATTAAAAAAGTTATTATGGTAAATACAACTTCTAAGAAAATCGCCATACAAACCGGCCATTTCATAGGTAAAGACTAAAGGTTTTAAAGACCAATACTTGTTTTAATAAATAATGCAATGGTTATTTACCTCCATTCATAGCGTCGATGAGGACACTGAACGGCTTCCTCTGCTCAGAGCCCTGGATGAGCGCCTTGATCTTGGGGAAGTCGAAGATCTCCTTCATGTAGTCTACATAGTCCCTCACGTTGTCTATAACCTCCACGGTAAACGCTTTCCCTTCAACCTGCAGGAGAAAAAAATAAAATGTCTATTACATACAAACATGGTGTGGTAACTTAGAACTTGAAAAAAAATGTTGGAAAAGCGCCTTCTAAACGCCAGATATTGAACTAAAAGCTAAAGCAACAGAAATGTTAGTCCGCTCGAGTACCATTAGATGGCGTTGTGCAATTTTACATCACGCTTGCATTTGGATTTTCTAAAAATACTTAAAGTCAACATCGATCGAGTACCCCTAGATGGCGTTGTGTAACATCACATCGTGCTTGCATTTGGATTATTTAAACATAGGTACCTACTTAAGATCAACAAGTTTTTGTAAATTTATCGTGCAAATAACAAGGTTCTTTCTTGGTAAAAAAATGTTGGAAAAGCGCCATCTTGACGCCAGAAATCTAAACGAAATCTGCAGGCTAGATAGCGCTGTATCACGAATTTGCTAAAATTTTAAGTTTCCTGTCTATCTCCAGTATATAATAGTAGCTTTTGATTATAAATGAGTTCTAGAGTGGAGACCACGTCTCGGTAAATGTAATGTAGGGCGCCCTCAGGCCAAATGGAGTGACGATCAACGCAGGATGGATGGCTGCAGCTGGATGCAAGTAGCCAAAGTTCGATCGGAGTGGCGAACATTAGGAGAGGCATATGTCCAGCAATGGACTCCAACAGTCTGATGATATAAGCTTGATAAAGTCATATTTAATCTATCTCGGCAGGAATGGGCCAGCTCGATGCACCTGCACGCTGTTTCACTGAGTGAGTTGTTACATATAAAATCTCACGATTATATTACGAGGATTAGGAGGGGGAGGTGGAGAAGGGTTGTGACTCTACTGGTTTTGTAAGTGTCTATAGGCGCTACCATCAGGTGATTCGTCTGCTCGTCTGCCATCTATCACACAAAAACTTATAGCAAAGTCTTTAGATGAGTGGCATTTAGTCATAGGGAGAAGGGTAAGGGTTGTGAGACGCGATGAGGATGAAGTAACCTTTTTTCTTACCTAGAGGGTCCACCTCTTTTATCTGCCCACCTTTCTCAGTAAACGTTTTCGCCGCTATTTTATCAAAATTCGAAACAACCTCTCGTCACGATTGGTCTTGGAGGCAGAATGGAGGAGGGCTATGCACCTGATGCACCTATTTACGATGGAAGAACTCACAGTAAAATTGGTCAAAAAAACCAAGTTCTTTAGATGCGTGACATGAGTCAGGGAGAGAGAGAAGACACCTAACGACCTTCGTGGGGTCACTAATGCCGATTGGATTGTGGGACGCGGTGAGGATGACGCTACCTATTCCTTACCAAGGTGGTCGTTCTATAAATTTTAACAACCCCCCCTCCCCCCTATCCCAAAGGTTCCCTCTCTAGTTTATCTACCCATTGTAAGGAAAAGTTTTCTCCGCTACTTTATCAATCCCCCCTCCTTCAACACCACTCCCCCCCACCGCTTGGAACGGAGGGGACACGGGGACACTATGGAAGAACTCACCGTAAAATTGTACACTCCGATCTTGTCAATGGGGCATGTCAGATCCGGAACAGTCCTGTACTCCTTAATGGTGGTGGTGAACTTGTATATCTCGTTGGTGGTGTTGTCGGGCGCGGGGCCGCCATTGCTGCAGTTGAACTTGATGCCGAAGTCGTTGTTGATGCCGCCGGGGTTGTGCGACGCGGTGAGGACGATGCCACCTGAACGAATAGAGAGGGATGGATAGATAGATATTCTTCATTGCACAAAACCAAAATACAAGTATAATACGTATTCGAATTCAATTCGGTGCCGTGTGGTCCCCGGCAGAGTAGAATAGGCCACCCTCACTCTTACCGAGGTGTCGTAAAAGGCGACTAAGGTAAAGCCGCTGTCATGATCATCAGCACCCAGAGAAGGAAAACTCTGCATTTATATCAAAACCCTCGCCAACCCGTCTGCCAAGCGTGGTGAGTATGGCAATTACCCCTCACGTGATTGAGGGAGGCCCGTGCCCCAGCAGTGGGGACTTAAATGGGCTGACGATGACGATTCGAAAAGATCCCCAGACACACTGAGAGTCCAGTACAATAATATCTTCAGGATGATGTTGGGGCTGCCTTGCTTTTGTAGCGCTTCGGGGATGTTCGCGGAATACCAGATTGATGGCTTTATGGCCATTATCCGCAAAAAGGCCGCGTCACTGGTCCGCAGGGTGAGGGACAGCAGCAACACCATCCTGATGACTCTCGCGGATAGATGCACCTCATCGGTATGGAAGTGCCTGGTTCGGAGAGTGACCACTGAAACCAGTTTCTTTGGTAACTCTTAGCAACCTCTCTCTTTTTAATTTGAAGTTTAACTTTATTTTTTTATTTTAATTTTATTATTTTAGTGTCTATGTGTACCTACTAATATAATCATAAGTCTTTTGTTATGGTCTACTATTTGTATGGTCACTCTATGGGTCAAAACACTGTATGGTCTGAAATGAACAATTTTATTTATTTATTTATTATGATACGGATGATATGGATGGGATCCATGCTACAAAATCGGACTGCAACAACAACGTTGATGAATAAAACCCTACATTATAGAGTGACCAGAGGATGTCCACAGGGCGGAGTCCTATCACCCCTTCAATGGTCATTGGTTGTTGACAGTCTCATCTGCGAGCTCAATGAAGCCAGATTTCTGACTCAGGGTTACGCAGATGACATAGTAATAATGGTCATAGGAAAATGCCCTAGCACCATTTCCAATCTTATGCAAAGGGCCCTACGAATAGTAGAAAACTGGTGCACGAGACACGTGCTAACAGTCAATGCACGTAAGACGGTCTTAATCCCGTTTACCAAAAGAAGGAAACTAGAGGCGCTACACACCCCAACACTTCTTGGTACGAAGCTATGCTTGTCCAACGAGGTCAAATATCTCAGAGTCTTTTTAGACCAAAAACTAACATGGAACAAGCATCTCGACTACATCACTAGAAAGGCAAAAATTGCGATGGGGGCAAGCAGTAGGTTGGTGGGGCTAAAATGGGGGCTACGGCCCATGGCCGCACTCTGGATTTATAAAACCATAGTGAGGCCGATCGTCACTTATGGCTGCTGTGTGTGGTATAAGAAAACGCACCAACTTAACTGCGTAGAGAACCTCAGCAAAGTTCAAAGAACTGCCTGCCTTATAGCCACTGGCGCGCTTTCGTCCTCTCCCTCTGCAGCACTGGATGCCCTCCTGAACATTCCACCTCTGCACATTCACGTGCAGATGGAAGCGAGGATAGCTATCACGAGAGCGAAAATCAGAGGGAGGACGAGATGGCATTCTAGGGTCATGAGAGGCCTCTACAATGAACTAATGAAAATTCCGGTCATGGATATGCCCTCTGACTCCATGGTCCGTGAACACCGCTTCGATAAGCGGTTTACAGTCTTGTTACCAAGTAGACAAGACTGGGAGGCTGGAACTCCCGGAAATGTTAAGCAGAATGACATCGTTTGGTATACAGATGGCTCCAGGAAGCAGGGCATATCTGGGGCGGGATTTTGTAATGATCGCTGCGGAATACGCAAATTCGCCAACCTGGGTCGCTATACCACAGTGTACCAAGCGGAAGTCTTCGCAATAATTGGCTGTGTCCAAGAGAGTCTACAAATGAATCTCCAGAATAAGAAGATATTCATCTTCTCAGATAGTCAAGCTGCCCTCAAGGCGTTAACATCCTGTGAACTTGACTCCAAACTCACTAGCGAGTGTGTCCTGCTCCTAAACCAGCTTGGCAATGCCAACATTGTAAATCTGATTTGGGTACCGGGACACTGCAATATCAGAGGCAACGAAGTCGCTGACGTGCTAGCAAAGGCCGGGGCAGAGAGCCCACTACTCGGACCGGAACCAATAAGTGGCGTTCCAGCATGCATGGTCAGGTTCGAGTTAAAAGAGTGGGAGAAAAAACAAAGCACTGAATTCTGGAAAAGACTACCTCGACTAGAACAGTCTAAGGCGTTGATACAGGCGTTCGATCAGAAACGAGCTGTAGAAATAACAAAACTGAGTAGAGGACATGTTAGGGCACTCACTCGGACCCTCACAGGGCACTGCAAATTAAATAAGCACCTGCACAACATGGGCCTTACAGATACCAAAATCTGCAGGTTCTGTCGCGAGGACGAGGAAACGATTATCCACGTCCTCGGCGAGTGCATAGCGCTGCACCGCTGCAGAAGCCGGCACCTGGGAGCACACATGATCTCAGCTGACGAGATCAAGAGCTCCCCCATCAGCTCCATTCTCGGGTTTATCCTGGAACTGGAGCTACATGAGGTGCTGTAATAGGTTACGGGGCTGCCACAATAGATCATCTACTGGTCGCAGTGGCTATGAGACGCAGGGCTCACCCCATTTCTATCAAATAATAATTATGATACAACAACCACCGACAGTACATTAAGGCGGTTTTATTACTTGTAGCGATTTCTTCCAAACAACCTATGGGTAGAGGAAAGAAATAATGTATATGTAATGGAGGAAGGCAGAGCAAAGCAGTTTATTAAATGAAATTGAAAATGGCAACATAACAATTAATAATAAACAATACATACATACTTAAGTACATATATAGATAATTCATAATAAATTCAATAAAAAGATTTCTTATAGATAGGCATAAATCAGTTTTTTAAATTTTCGCGTTGCATTATAACTTTAATTAATCAAGACGAGAATCAACACGATATTTATTCTTCTTCTTCTTATTTTATTTGTGGCAATCAACTTCTCGACTGAGAATTACTCCTGCCATTATCATGTTTTAGATTTTAGGCATTATTAAGCGGGACAACCGAAGATAATTCGCCAATGTCAAGTAACTTATTGAGAACAAGTAGGTAGTCAACAGTCGAAGTCAGTCAAAGTCACAGTCACTCAATAAAACGCCGGTGTTTTGCGTTTTATCGACCTACGGATTCAGCGGATATCACTCTAAAAGCAATCGCGGGTTTTAAGACTCTATTAGGTCCAAGCAAGTTGTCACGAGACAACGCACTCGACACACAATAGCAGTGTTAAAAACGATACAATCCAACGATACTTATTATTAGGATCACTTTGCGGCACTTCACTGCACAAATAAACACTACCTTTAAAACCTTTGAATTGCATCAGCCCACGCGGCTTCTTTTAGCCCTACCCGCCGAATCCCCACGATATTTATTATGTGATACAACATTGTGTACTCAAATATTTTACTCGACGTTTCGGCTACATTACAGCACCCGTGGTCACGAGCGGACTTACCACTCGTACCTTTACCTCGAGTAAAATAACCCATTTTTTCATGACTCCACTGGTGTCATTCGATCTTTATTGCACTTGTTTGTAACAAACTGACAATTCATTGTGATGTGTATCTCGAACAATACACATTCATCATTTTCTGCGATTCCAAAAAATCTGCGATGTCAGTTCAATAGCTCTTTTCGATTTAAACTCTTATATCAGTCTTCGGTTGACTCTTATATCAGTTCCAATAAAGTAAATAAATTCCTTTATCAGTTCAGTTGCAAGTTTCTGGGAAAACAGGGAGTCTGTAGTGAATATAGAATATAGTAGTATATATAGTAAATCAGCCAACTCATACATTTCGATGATTTCTCTTCTCTTTCTCAATCTTAAACAACCAAGTTTTACATTTTGATAGAATATTGAAACAATGTTCTTGAAAATGTACTTTTCGATGCAAATGATATACAATACCTTGGACAGTTGCCATTACACTGTTTTGTACACAAAAATAAAACAAATTGATAGATACTACAATCTACACTACAATTTAGATTTTTGTAGAGTTTTCTCTATCAAAGAGATCTAATATCCTCTAACCGATTACGGCTACGGCGGCCAATCTCAACGATCACCCACGTACGCAGAATATATTATAGTGCTCAAGTGTGTGCGCAAACACAAGTGCACTCTCTATTCCCTTACACTCATATACCGATGGGATACCAGCGTGACACGACCCCTGCTCCCTGCGCTTTAAGCCTTAGGGCTTAAAGTGCTTTCCGAGGCAGTGGCGTACCTACATGACCGTCGACTTCTAGACTCCGGGCTGACACTAAGAATTTCTTACCGAAATCTTAGATACAAATTTTTCAAGGCTGATCAATTGATATAGCTCTAACTAAATACATAATTTTAAGATGCCCACTAAGCTGTAGCTAGTCAAATTGAAGATAGGGCACCATTGGTTACAGGTATAGCCCTCAAAGCGTCCCCCGGCGGCTCCTCGTATCATCTACGATGTACGATATTTTTAAGGCTCCCACAATGCCCCTCACCCCATCTAACTATGGCCCTGTGTTCACAAATCTCCAAGATGATTGGTCCTGTGCCGCCGCCAGCATCCACAGAATTCCTGATGCGACTCATTGCGATGCGATCATGCAAGCAGACTGATACAACTCCTTGCATAATTCTAGGGTCACTGATATGACCTAAAGAATTGCCACAAGTGGCAGTCAGCTGGACACTTTGCAAGGTCTACTGGCAGCCACTGAGACAAAAATTTCTCAGTAAAATATACCCTGTTTTTGCATTCCATTATACTATATGTCAAGCAAAAACTGGTTTTATTTTTTTCCGTCAAGAATACAATCTAATTTGCAGATAAGATAAATCACATAACAATTAACATCATGCCAATGGCCAGTGTTTTGTCTGTAAAATTATGAATGGTGCAAGTTAGTATAAAAATTTAAGGTGCCATGCCATGGTGAAGTTTTTAATAGATTCTAGCACTTACCAAGAGTATGGTATTTCCTGATGATGCATGACACAGCAGGGGTTGAAAGAATACCATCTTGTCCTACTAGAAGTCTTGAGACCTAGAAGTGAAAGCCAACCCTATAAATAGACATGTAAAATATTTCTTGATTTGCTATTCATATATTTCACTTTATAAATAAGTAAGTAATCATTTATTAGGCAAAATAAAGATACAAGTTATACATTATTAAAGTCAGTCATTGTACAGTTTTTTTTGGTTGTAAAATATACCACAACACATCTGATGGAAAGCGATGGTGAGGTTTATGATGTTATGCATTTGCTTAGAAAATGCTTATTCAAAGATGTGCAAATAACAATGATCAGGGAAAACAAACCTAGACAATGACATTCAGCAATCAATTTCGAAGCTAAAATGAAGGGTTAAAAAATACTTAAAAGTAAAGTTGTAAAGATCAGATCAAAATGTTAAGCTTGATTATCACAGCTATTGGTCATAGAAAAATTATCCTTATGTCAATAAAATTAAAATTCTATGGATTAAAATGTGTTAAAATGATAATCCTTATGTTCATAGAAATATAGGTCATGTGAAATGCTAATGAAGCTTTATTTAATGAACCATCATCAATGTTTTTTGGGCTCACAAGAGATTCTAGATGTTAAGGTTTATTTATTTATTTTAACCTTTAATCAAACAATTTATCTATTTTGTGCACCCTTTAGCAATGGCCTCCTCAATCATCTCTCTTCAGTGTTTGTCTGATCTAGGATATTCTTCTAAGGTATAAAAAAGAGCAAGTTTAAATCAATCAAGGGTAATACACGGGTTGGAGTAATAATTATTATGACAAACATCTCCGTTGTGCTTTATCAGAGTAAACAACCTAGTTAATTATCTGCTCAACCATTACTGAATATAATAAACAGGGTAGGATTATATTATCTCTATATTATCTCATTAAATGCTACATTACTTTAAATAAGGGTATACCTATTGACTTGAAAATTAATAAATACTTAACTTTTATGAATAAAAAAAAACAAAGTGGTTACAATAAACATTTGAGTTACTTGTTGTCTATTGAACACAGTTATTGATACATTGTACCTGTATAGGTAGTTACTGACTTAGTTTTGGTATACTTACTTTGTATTTAACCTATGTGTAATTATGGTTCCTTCATTCAATATGGTTCATGTCTTTAAGATAGATAAGTACAAGAAGATTCATAATATTTTAATTTTATTAACTAGGAACTGATTACTTATTGAGCTATTTAAATTGTTGATGTTAAATATTTTTATACTTTTGAACTCTCATTGACTAAAGTTTTATACAGGAAAATTTACAGATTTATTACAGGAAAGAATAGGTATATTAATTTTACTAAAATTCAACTTACCCCGTTGCCCGCGGAGATTTTTATAATTTTGTCTACAACTTCTTTAACAAGATACCGGCCGTCCCCGCCAACTACCAAGGTCGAGCCCACTATAGCCCCCTTATTGGCGTCCAAGATACTCTGGATAAAATTCTCAGTGTAGTTTTCTTGAAGAAAAACTTTAACTTTCTTACGCAAACCACTTGTTCCCGGCTTTTGCCCCTCGTAAGGATTGGTGGGCACTGTGACAACGCTAGACATTTTTACTGAATGAGATATTCCTTCACGCCGCCGCACAAGCAATTACACCGGCTAGTTTCTAACAAATAATAGGAATTATCTAAGATCGGAAGGTCACGAACAAAATTACAAAAGTTGTGATTATCTGTCAGACGAATCCACAAAATTATTGAGATGTCAAAGCAAAGTCGAATTAAGGTCATATTGTGGACGCGTTCATACGAATAAAAATATTTTTGAAAGTGCATTCCTAAAAACATTTTTATATGTTTGTTAAAATACGTGTTAATTTGATATAACTCATATATTAAGGCATGAGTAACGTTAAAATTATAATATATAACTACAACAAAAAGATAGATCAGTACCCTTACCATGAGTTTGAATAACTGTTCTCGCTATCGAAAAATATCGCTTTGTCCCTTTCATTGCAGCGCATGTAAAAGAGACATACAATAATTTTGGATAGCGAGGATAGTATTTCAAACTCATGGTAAGGTCTTAGTAAGTAATACGTTTACGTACTACACTCTATGTATAAATACAGGCGAGATTATTTTTTATTTTATCTTTCATTATCTAACATTATGGTGTAAGTAAATAAAACAAAATTTAAATATCATTTTATACTATATTTTACATATTATAAAAAAATTAACAACTTTACAAAGACTTAATTTTTTCGACAAACCTTATTTCGAAATAAACAAATAATAAGTTTCCGTTACATAACAAAGTAAGTACTTAAGACAGCCACACTCTGTTATATACTACAATCTCTTTCCTGGATCAATATTGAACCAAATGCGTGAATCTATTAAAGAAGTTTAACAAATTTGTATAAACATCGATGTGTGGCTGTCCGTACCGGACGTCATTAAGAGAAGTAATTCAACTATTTAATCAGTCTTCCTCGTCTCGGATAATATGTGGTCTAACCCACTTCAAGCAACGTTGTTGGTCTAAGCCTACCGAATATTTTTATTCCAAGATTTACCCTATGATCATAAATAAAGATAAGCCAAAGGTAAAAACACCGGATTTATTATACAATAAAGATGGCCGCCAAATTGCCGTTGCGGTTTCAAATGCCGTTAAAATCGGAAATCCTACTTTAGTAAGTATCTACATAAAAATAATTCCATGTCTATCTTTTCTTCTACTCTATCTTCATGCTAGTTTATCGCTTACAAGCCATAAGAGCGCCTCCGTACTGCTCCTCCAGGAACTTGGCCACCGTGAGGCAGAGCGCATCATTGTACGGTCCAGCCATCACCTGGATGCCCAGCGGGAGACCCTTGCTATTCTTTCCGAGAGGAACCTGCAGAAGGGGATGAACCGGCATTAGACATTTTGTTTTCTCCATTTCAATTTACAAATTAAGTATCTTAAATTCCAAAGAGTAGGTAAATCGAGCGCCAGCAGCTGGGCCCGGATTATTCTTTTTTTTTGCCATGAGCAGACGGATCACCTAATGGCAAATGATTGCACCCGCTCATGGAGAGTTAAGGAGTCACAACTGCGCTGCCAACCTTTACCTATCTGCTACCTTTATCCTTCCGCCCGATTGGGTCTGTACCCTCACTCAGTCAGCGAGTCAGCGTAGCACTGCTTCATCAAGCCGGTTGTCTGTGAGGTTTGGGATTGGCATTGAAAAGATATTTGGATTTTAAGAGGTACCTATGTGTACAGACGGCGTCAGGTCGAGTTACCCCACCGCAGTGCAAAAATAGCACTTGTGTTCAAAATACAAAATACCTTATTTGCCAATAAATAGGGTGGTTACATAAAATGTAGACGTTGTAAATTTTCGTGTTCATCATCATCATCATCATCATCAGCCCATTTAAGTCCCCACTGCTGGGGCACGGGCCTCCCTCAATCACATGAGGGGTAATTGCCATACTCACCACGCTTGGCAGACGGGTTGGCGAGGGTTTTGATATAAATGCAGAGTTTTCCTTCTCTGGGTGCTGATGATCATGCCAGCAGCTTTACCTTAGTCGCCTTTTACGACACCTCGGTAAGAGTGAGGGTGGCCTATTCTACTCTGCCGGGACCACACGGCTCCGTGTAAAATAAATAAATTTTCGTGTTGCTTAAACCTATTTAGACATTAAATTGTAGCATGCAAATATTTCAAGTTGTAAGACCATTCAAAGTTCTCTGTGGTAAGAAATATTTGTAGGACCTTACGCTGCACAGATAATAGGGAAAAAGAATATAAAAAGATACATTTTTTTAGCTTAACTCTTGGGAGTATTATAATAATTGTGTCTTGGGTAACATTACATCGTGTGGGTTACAGACAGAAGTACACACACACATATATAAAATGTTTTAAATTAAAATAATTAGGTGGACTCAAACATAAGGGCTGTCCAAATTCCGACAAGGGTAACACCACGTGACGCCGTGTGTACGTCCTGCTACGTACCTGTACAGCGGGACATTTGAGCACATTCACCATGGACCAGTAGCCGAAGTTATACGGGCCTAAGTATGGAAAGTAGTGGTAAGGACAGGGGATCGGCCCGCTGGGCAGGATCAAGACGCCGCTGTCGCCTAATTTTGACTGGAACACACATAAAACAAACATATAATATGTATATAGGCTAAGCCCTAAAGATAACGTAAGAAGAGAAATAAATAAATAATTATTTTTATTCAGGTCTTCTTCTAATTCCTATCATTCTTGGTGTGTTCATGGTCAACATGTAATATTTATTTAACACGGAATAGCTGATATATGCAAGTGACGCGCCTCACGATATTCCAACCATCAGTCCCTGTTTGACACTGGAACACATACACATAAAATGTAGGCGTCTCTCGGACGACTTTCAAGGTCGTAAAAAAATATGTCTTATAAAGACTTTTTAAACTTTATAAAGACGACGTACTTAATTAAGTTTTCTTCATAATTTCTTCTGCTTGATTAACATTGTTTGACCATCATCATCCCTTAGGGGTTTCTCAACAGTTTCCTAACCTGGTTGGACATTTACTGATGATCGTTTTTGAAGAAAGTTTGTTAAGTAGTTAAGGTACTTTAACTTACAAAGAGATCGTCCTTCAGAGCTTGAGTGAGAGGCTCGGCCCAGCCTGGCTTGACGTCGGGCCAGAAGCGGAGCCCTGCCAGCCTCATTATCAAGTTCAGGTTGTGTCTACTGAAGCCAGTAAACTGTAAAAAATAAACGACAAATCATTAGCCCGTCTCTGTCTAATCTAAACGAATTTCAGTCTAGGTACAAATGATAGCCACCACTTAATCTGAAACCGGCCAACTAACTTTTCATCAGCCCTGCCCTGCCAGCCTGGCATGCAAAATGCACTATCCCCTTCCCCTCTCATTTGCTTTTTCCCCCTTAAAAATAAGAATTATCTAATAATCTTGGTAGAGCTTACTCTGCCAAGACCTCAACGACCGCACCGAAGTACCCAGATAATGTACCTATTACCTTCTTGATCATCTCCCAAACAATGTTAGGTTTGCCTTCCCCATTTGTGAACAAGGAGAAGTAGTCCTCAGACTCCTTGGCCATCCAGTAGCGCCAGAGGTTGATGGCGTCGTTGAAGGCTGAGTGATAATATGGCCGTGGGCTGTTCTCGGCTGGCAGGCGTTGCTCCAACTTCAAGATTACACTGGAAAAGTTTAATACATAGTTAGAGCCGTTCAAGTTCTGTTTTTTGACACGTACCGTGAAACAGTAGGTAAGTAGGTAATGAACGAATACTTACTCTTTCATGGCGTTCGTCAAATCTGACCTTATGGGGCTCATCCAGACATCAGTGAAACTCTCCGTGTAATACACCTTGATGTCCTAAAACATTGTCACAAGAACCTATTAGATCTTATCCACGATTATATCCACTTCCTTGCACCATCATATTAGTAGATATTCAGTAATTAACCTTACTGCACCGTCATAAGCATCGTACCTTTAAGTTAACTTGGCGGTCTAACTTGAGGAGAGGTGCCTTGTCACCCGCGAGAACCTTCAATCAGTGGAGCCTGGTCTTCCATATGCTTGGATATGAAGCCGAGGCAGAACATGCTCTCGCCCTCATCGCCTGTTCTGTTGAACATTCCTGAAGAATAGAACAACATTAAACGAAAATACTAGGTAAGAAGAGAATGCAGATTAGATACACATTCTGCGACCAAAAAATAGGTAGGTACCTTGAAGGTTGGTGGTGCCAGCAGTAGGGTGGTAGCCGAATAAGCCGCAATTAAATGCTGGTATTCTCGTGGACCCAGCAACATCAGAACCTGTCAATATAGTTTGTAGTCTCATTAAGCTAGTTAAGTATAGGTTAATGTTCAAGTCTAATCAGGGTGTAGCTGATAAGAGGTCAGTCTTTACTCTGAGATAAAAGAATCTTATAAAAGAGGGTCTAAGAGATTATTCCTCATACACCATTTCTTGATCTTTTCAACATCAATATAGACCAGCTTTACGAAATTCTAAGGATGATATACCAGCGGTGTGATAAGTCAGTACCACTTACTCAAGCTTATGGGAGTCGCGTATGTAGCCATAAGGGCAGCTTCGCCTCCACTGGAGCCTCCTGGCGATCGCCCAGTGTGGTGAGGGTTTTTCGTCGTGCCGTACACTGGGTTACGGGTTTCGTTCCTGAAAATGATACAGATACTTACAGCGAAACAATCAATAGGATCCTGGCACCTGCAAGCTAGAGCAACAAATGCTCTGGTCAAAGGTTCTCGTATTTTCCGAGAAGAGCAAAAAACGGAATTTCATCTCTATTTAGTATAAGCAGGAGATGATGCTGCATCCTTTACAAACGCGTCCTGGTAAACATAGTAGAAGTACATAAAGAGACCTACCAAATAAGAAGTTCTGGTAAATTGGTGACTGCCAAAGGAATTGCACCAGCTTCTCTCATCCTCCGTACCGCATCACAATCATTCTTAGCGCGGTAGTTGCGCCTGGCCCAGAGACCATACGTTGAAGCCAATCCCTTTACTGTCTGAGTCTCCTTAGTCGTGAAAGGAACACCTGGAATAAACAAAGTATTAAGGTACATAATATTATTCTGAAGGAGATATTTCCTCTTGTTCTTTCAAACGAATGCTTGAAGAAAAGTTAATTACCTAGTTATTATGAAGAACCTGTCCATTCTCCCCTTTATTCTTATAGGTTTATGTTTTCAGTATGCCTTCCCCGGATGTCTGGTACATTACCAGGATTGTTAACAACTTCGAGATTCGAGCTCACGCATGCTCACCTACTTACTCTCTCACTATCCCTCATCATTTCTTGGTGGAACCTAGTTCTTCCGCAGTAGTTCTTACCTAAGAAGGGTAGATGATTATAATCCGCAATAGACAAGCCATTTGCGATCCGCTGGTCCACCTCTCTCGCTTCAGCCAGTGCGTCCTGGAATCTCTCGTCTATGATTGCATTCAAAATTGGGTTCACCTGCAATTCGAAAGTGCTTCATAGTAAGTGTATGCTGCAAGAGAAGCCAAGTCAAGGATGGATATCGAGAATCACATTATTTTGTATTTTTACAAGAGAAAGGTCTAGTTTAGTGGTCTTTCCAAGGGTAGATGCCGAACCCAAATTCAAGCCCGAGCGCTAACCTAACAGCCAGTTCTCATGGCAGATAGTACACTTCCAAAATTGCCATGGACTCAAGAGAAGAAGACTTCACAAGACACAAGCAGTTCAAAATTATTCGATGTACATTTTTAGTAGCCTATGATCCAGTTTGTGTTAGTCGGACGGTAGTTGCTTCATTATAATTAGGTACCTACTAGACCTATCAAATCCTAGATCATAGTCCAAGAGTAGGTACCCGCTCCGAAGCGACATCTTTATATGGAACCGGGATACTCCCTCTTTCCTCGTCAGAGAGTTAGCATTGGGCACTCACCTCTTTGATCCTATCGATACAAGCTTTCACTACATCTTCAGATTTCAACTCTCTGTCCTTGATCTTCCTGGCCAGTTCCACGGCGCTGCAAGTCAGGAACCCCCGGGTGGGCGGCAGGTCTGGTATGGGCTCTTTGAATCGGTCCCAGAAGAGGGAAAAGAAGAACTCCATAACGTATTCGAATATTGACCGGAAGAAGGCGAACATCGCCCTCAGAAATCTACACATGTTGAGATCTGTAAATAAATATTTTATTTACCTTTTGATTAATTGGCCTCAAACTTTATCCACGGATCAGCGAAAGCAAGCGCAGATCCACTGTATTTTTTTTTTATATTCGGAAAACAAAACAGATAACAATCAGTAAATTATGGATGTGTACACATTTAGTTGAGATAATGATGGTTTGAACAGAGTTGGTAGACCCTAGTGTCCTAGCTGTACCTACATGCGGCTAAGGCATGAAAATTCTTTAGGTAGGTGCCGACTTAAATGCTCCTGTCCTGAATACTGTGATTTGGACGTTTTAAATTGTATAATTAAGTACAATCTGCTGCACACACTTTAGTACCTTGTCACAATAATACCTACCATCAGTATCCATGAAGGAAAGTAGAAGTCAGATTATACCTAACTATTATGACAAGGTACTAAAGTGTATAACATTTCTTTGCAACCGACCGTACAAGACAGCAGGCATAATCTACCCTCAGCTGTTTATGAGCATGGCGGTTGTTTCTCTGTCATCCATATTCATACTAACTAAAATTAATTAATGTGAAAGTGTAGGTATGTGTCTGTCTATATATATGTTTTGTCTGTCATTCACAATAAAATGGAGCGACGCGACGGATCGACGTGATTTTTAGTGGAGATTTGAACTAGGCGATTTTTTGTCTCTTAAGTACCTACTAACGCGAGCGCAGCCGCGGGCGAAACGTGGTGCAGAATTATTTTGTCCACTTCTGGCTCTGGCTCGCGTGTGTGATACGTAGGTACTACCACTAATTTATTAAATATTAAAGTTGTATGTTACGACCCGACGGATTGACGTGATCTTTATTGGAGATTTGAAGGGATGTAGAGTAACTTATCATGCGACTTTTTGTCACTTCCTAACGCGGTCGCAGACTCGGGCAATAGCAGTGCAGAATAATTTTGTCCACTTGTGGATCTGGTAGTACCTATTACTAACACTAATTATTAATATTTAAGTTGTATGTTATTAGCCGATAGCCATCACTGTTGTCTGATAAATTAACTTTTTTTTTTTAATTTTTTTAGAGCGCTCGGGAACCTCCCCCGTAACGAAACATTTTATATAATAAGTTAATAAGTTGAATGTGAATTTTGATAAAAGATGGTGTAGTTCGCAAGTGGGTCTAAATCTACGTGACACCGCAGCTCTTCTCCTAACGTCCCATTTATTGAAACGTTTCTACCAGAATCTCTTAAAATGTGGTCGTACCTATTCGTGTTGTTGCGAATTCAGATGTGCATAGCGCGTAACCTAGCTGGGTGAACGAGTGAGTGACTCAACAGGTAGGTCGTTGACCTCTTTCTTGAGTAACGCAACCAGTGGGTGCCCAACTGTTATGTTTATGTAGACGGATAGTCCAAACATAATCACATAGTTAGACCATCTCGGTCTTAGCCTTTTGGAGAGCGTGCGGGAGTTTAAGAAACGCAAGCGCAGAGGATAGTGATGTTGTAACTAAGTAGTGGTATTGGTAATAGCCGTGGTAATAGCACCTATAATAATACGCAACCTTCGTAAACTACAGACGGTTACACGTTAGGTTAGGCTAAGTAGGATACGTATTTACGTATACCATACCTATTTATGTATGTCTTTATCCATCCGATATTGTTTGCAGAAATTTTACAGATTGTAACGCCAATATGTGGCTGTCCGTAGGTCCTACCAAAGTAGGTACTTGTTTGGGGAATAAATACTTATTTTAAGTATAGTATCTACCTACATCCTGTGACCTTAGTTCTCCTGCGGATCACATCATTTCTGATACGATCACGCAAAGAGACTCCGAGCATAGCCGTCTTCATTGCTCTCTATGTGACTTTGAACCTCCTTAATCCGCACATTGTAAGCGTTTTTCCGTATGTCGTCACTGGCAACACACACGCGAATTTAAGGATTGCATGTCTCAAGTGGCAATGGGCAGGGCACATAGCGAGGAGAACA
Organism: Marasmia exigua; assembly: GCA_019059595.1. Classification (NCBI taxonomy): domain Eukaryota; kingdom Metazoa; phylum Arthropoda; class Insecta; order Lepidoptera; family Crambidae; genus Marasmia; species Marasmia exigua. The sequence continues at coordinate 5,273,424 of CM032479.1, read as the reverse complement.
CACGGCCGTCGGGGCGGAAAGATCCTCGAGTGGAGGCCACGTACAGGAAGTCGCAGTCATGGCAGGCCCCCCACAAGGTGGACCAACGATCTGGGGAAGGTTGCGGGAATCCATTGCGGGAATCCATTGGATTCCGGCGGCACAGGACTGATCTGAGTGGAGAACATTGGGGGAGGCCTATGTCCAACAGTGGACGTCTGTTGGCTGAAATGATAATGATGATGATGACCTACGTCTTATAATTACTAAAATATTTGTTGTAAACTAACTATGGAGGAGAGAGTTGAAATAAAACACTGTCCGACGTTTTTACTTGATTTTGGTCACATTAATACTGACCTTACGCAGTCTGATTGTTGACAAATATTGCTTGGCTAATTTCTGCTGTGGGAAACTAACTAGTACTAACTTAGTAAGTAAGTATTACTTACTTAAAAGGTAAGTAAATAAAATTTCACAGACTTAATCGATATCTAGGTTTTTAAATGTTATTGGCAAAAGCCTTAATTATACAGTAATGATTACCTACTTGAATGACAAGAATTTGTGGAAATGATAAACTGTTCACCTACACCCATGATACTGTACTTACAAAAATTTTGGCGATTAAAAAGAGTAACTGGCGAGTTTTTGCCGGATCTTCTCGTCAGAATCAACTTTCCGATTCCGGTGTGGTAGAATCACATGATATTTATTCATTTCTTAGTATATTTTTTGTATCGACATACTATGTTTAATTACATGTATAATATACATAGCTATAATTTATATTTTTCATGTATGACGATTTGTAAGAGCTGTATATATATGCCTATGCAAATAAAGTACTTTTGAATTTTACTTTTTCTTCGACCTCCCTAAAAAGTTCAAAAAAGTTATCTTTCGCTAATCGGTGTCGTTTCCGACTAGTTTTTCACTCGAACCCCCTTGGCTGTAGGCGAAATTTTTACCGCTTAAGGTGATACCCCACTAGCGACGCCAATTGATTTTAATTGTTAGCTACTAAACCAGATCTATTTTAAACCACTTGGGGGATCCTGTACTCTCGGTAAACACTTATAATATTTATTTAATAGTTATAAGTTAGCTATTTGATCTGGTTTTGCACTCGAATTTTAATTACTGCCAACAGCGACCACTTTTGGCGTGAATAATCTTTTTTAGTACAAAAACGACCCAACATTTGGGCATGGTTATTAAATAAATAGTATAAGTATTTGCCGAGAGGTTTTGGTAGCTAGCAATTAAAATTCATTGGCGTCGCTAATGTGCCCTACCCGTCGCCTTAAAAAGTGCCGCCCGGGGCAAAAGAGGGCGTGGGCAAAATAGTCTTTCACCCCGAGCGGGGGTACGCTACGCCCCACTTGTATTGTGATAATTTCGGAATGAACAAACAATCTCAAAATAAAATCTTTTTTCGTCTTCTTAACTCAATAAAACTAGTCTGATAAAAGTGGTTCGTCTAGTTTACCTACTTTTAACGGCGAATTCTTGGCGGAATAAACTTTCGTTATTTTACCTACCTGTTTGTATGTACCTACGGACAGACACATAAGTATCAATGTATACAAAGTTGTCTTTCATCAATCGATTCTCACCTTAATGTTAAACACGTAGGGTTGCTCTATGAATATCAATTGTGGAATTGTTTAATAATTATTTAATTTCCATTTTGACATCTTAATAAATTTTGATATTCTGACTTAATGATAATATTAATAAACAAGATTAATTTCATAATTACATTACACAAATTGGAATTGTTTGGTTTAATAATTATTTGACAGATTGGTAGCTAACCATCGGGTCGTCGTAGTTAAAGGGATGTTCTACAATCGCACAACTAGACGCCGCGGCAAACTTCACCAATACTACCTGGAACCAATCCCTTCCAGAACTCTTCGCTTCCAGCGCTCCTTTTTCCCGCGCTTGTGCAAACTCTGGAATGACCTTCTAGCCGCGGTGTTCCCTGATCGCTATGACATGTCCTTTTTTAAACGATGTTTGAAAAGAGTTCTTCTCTCACGGTAGGCAGTGGCATGACTGTGCTCCGGCATTGTTGATGTCTATGAGCGGCGGTTACCGTTTACCATCAGATGGGCCGCAAGTAGGGATTGCAATCCAGCGGCGTTTTCAATCCAGCTGGATTTTTGCTGGATTGACCTGAATCCAGCTGGATCCAGCGCGGATCCAGCAAAATGTGGAACGAAAATAGAAAGACGCCATTTTTGAGCCTTTTTTTATAAATTTTTTTACTTTTTACGATAAATCTATGAAATATTCCACTTATTTGGTGATATCATATAATTATCAATGTTTTCTTGGCTTTTTTAATCATTTAATATAAAATATTAACCTCATATAACATTTTAGATAGGGTAAACTGGTTAAATACGCCCCACTTTTATGTTTCGGTATTTAAAACACTTTTATAATCAAATCATATTTATTTATTAGGAACCATCTGTTACATAAACTAATCAGCCTCATATTATTTGGTTAATTAGCTAATAGTTATGATTATATTTTGACTTACACGTCTTTTTAAAAACTATAGAAAAGGGCGTTTTCCCCAAGGGTACAGGGTTAAATGCCCCATGTTAAAAAAACAATAAATTTAAAAATAATCAAAGAAAGTGAACTAATCTTCAAGAAATATTACTTATTTTGCTGTCGTACATTGTAGCGACCACACTTATTACACAGATAGTTGTACATTGTACAATCTTCGTGCAACCACTTCAAACATCTTGTGCACTGTATCCAGTCTACTTGTCTCTTCGTTTTACTGTAATCTTCTAAACATTCAACACAAGCGTTCTCTTCAATATCTGTATTTCACTTGACGAAGGTATTTCTGTCTCTTCTTCTTGTGATTCACATTCACTAGAACAAGTAGACTGACGTTTTTTATTTTTAATTTTATTCTCATTCTTTTTGGCTACTTTTCTTTTTTGTTGATAACTTCCTTTTTCTTTTCAATCTGTTCCTCATTACCCTTTTCGGTTTCATCATCCGATTCAGAAGAACTTAATTAGTTTTTCTTTTTCTTTTTGATAACTCTTTTGACAGATTTCCCTTGATTCTCCTTATCCTTCATTGTTTTTTGATTTTGTTTAAGTTCCTTCAGCTTTGATTTTTTAGCTATAAATTCTGGCAATGTAAACCTTTCTTTTGTTTTCTACTTGTGAGCTGGTATTGGGGTATTACAGGGATAGGTTGAATGTCTTTTAACACTTTTGATGGTGTTTCCTTTTTTTCAGCATCTGATTTAGATGTATTATAATTATTTTAAGTTTGGAGGAGCCAATCGTTTGAGATCGCATAAAGGCATAGAACCAGTCATCATCAGCTTTTTGTCTCTCTTTTGAAAATCTATGTTCCAAATTCATTTTTTCAGCTTAAGCGTAAGCAAATTTTTGAACGTCGTCCTTGTTTGGAGAAAATCTAACTTTTTCGAGAGTCTGAATATGGCTGAAGAGTTTTTTTTCATATTTAGTGCTTAACTCCGGACGCCTACCCAATGGCCCTTTACCCTTGCCCCAAGTAAGATGTCTTCTTAGAGTTTGACTAGGAATGCCATACTCCCTGCTAGCTTGATTAATTCCCAATTCCTTACTGGTAACCTTTGACATCGCCTCATCCAGAGCTTCAGCCGTCCACGATGCTCTTGATGTCTTTCTTTTGTACGGTTTGCCCATAATTAATCTATAAAAAAAGAAAATAAAGGTCATTAACAAATGAGCCATATTTCACTTGTAAAATCGGGGCGTATTTCAAAAAATAAAGGCAAATACGCCCCGGTCATAACCAACAATAACCAGTTCAAACTTGCAGAAAATTTCAGTAAAATTATGAAGGATATGTTCCCACTAAATCCATAAATTGTCAACACTCATTCAATAATATTACTTAAATAGGGTACAAATACATAAAAATACTCACCCACATAAGACGCGTCACAATACTAACAGTTTTTTAAACAATTTTGATTTTTTCTAACAGGAACAAACGAAGTGCGGCCGCTCGCTCAACTAATACGAGTAGTACTGCCATCTATCGATTGGCGCTGTAACTACTGCATTACTTAGTTCGGTATACTTTTTACATCATGTGGGGCATATTTGCTGATAGGGCGTATTTCACCATTTTACCCTAAGGTTTCTGAGTTGTGCACTAGGTTTTGCTTGATTAAAGTTTTCTTTCTATTTTTGAGCTCCATTTCAAGCTCCTGCTCCAAAGTCATTGGTGAAGGTTGTGCCACTTCTGCGTCATTATCTAGACCCTCCTCCATAAAATCCATAATATCTTCTCGCACCGGCGGCCCTACAATCTATTGTTTAGTCACTCGTTGTAGCAGAGTTTTCATCTCTAGCCGCATCGCATTCTTATTTGGTACAGGATAATAGACAGGCTTTAATAACCGCTTCTTCAAACTTTTTTATATTTTTCAATTACACTAACGTACCAGTTACTTCGGAGAGGCGCCGTTCTTTGATTCTGTCGCGTCGCCCTCCGCGCTGTTTTGAAAATGGCGGCAATTCAAAAGCAAATAATTGGAATTGATACGTTTGCGGATCCGCATCGCTGGATCCAGCACTGCGTGCTGGATCCAGCATGTTCAAAAAAGCGCTGGATCCAGCTGGATTGCAAGATGCTGGATCCAGCAATTGCAATCCCTAGCCGCAAGCTCGTCTACCTACTATAAGCAATAAAAAAAAATGTAAATGTTCACATATACATCCAGTATAGACAGCTACACATCGGTGTAGCTGTCTATACTGGATGTATGTATCTGTGAACATTTACATCCCATTAACTACGAGTTCTACCAACAATTCTGAACTTCACAGATCAGATACGCCCTGTAAGTATAAAACACCGACAATTTTTAGAGAACGAGATAAACTGTTATAAGTAGGTAATTCGCGATCACGAATGATTGACGTGTACAGACAGCGTCAGATTCAGTTACCACCTCACTGAGTAAAGATAGCACTTGTGTCTCAGACGGATGGTCCAAAGTCCAACAAGGGTAACATACAATGTTTTTTACGTTAGGTAGTTTGTAGACAATAGATGTCATTTCAATGGACTAACTACAACTATGAACTAAGTAATTATAATATCTGTGACCTGGTATATTAGCATTATTATACCTATTTCTGAGTTGAGTGCCGTCTTCTTCTGATTCACTTCATCTGTGAAGTGAATCAAAAGAAGACGGAAAGTAAGTATGTTTATTTTCTTATTTTACGTGATCAGTGGCAAACTAGCTACCTATTTAACACCAGTTTTAAAAGTTTGGGAGCACGAAGTTCTTATCTATAACCTTCTTGTTCCGGACATTTGATTGACATGATTTTTTTGCTAAATTACTAAATAGATAGATAACTAGGTTTTTTAATTTACTTGTCGAGCCAAACTTTATAATTTTGTAGTACTTACCTAAGTTTATTAAATATTTTAACAGGGAAAGTAGATCGTGAATTTATCTTTTTTGTCTTTATTGCAATAAATAAATGCAAACATAATTTTAAAAGTTAAGAAATTAAGTAGAAATGTTGCAATTTGCAAGCATGCTTTTTTATTACCGTTGTTACAAGGTTTTCGAATTTTGTTGAAGTGTCATATGTGACCTATTTGGCCCAATTCGGATAAAGACTGGTCGAATTGAGCCAGTTGGATATTTATAGGTATATGTTTTAGATTGGTAGATAAAATACCTACCTAGATTTACTCGTACCCATCACGTAATTCTAGTGCATTAATATTACATAGGTGCACTTAAGTATGTAGGTACCTACGCACAGCCACACATTAAAGTATTACAAAACTGTAATAATTCTTCATTGGATTCTCTCTTTGATGTCAAACCATTCGGGTTCAATTTCAATTGAGGAATTTTGACAGATTTGTAGAAACAAATACATAATCGGTATCTTATAAGAGATAGATAGATAGATATTCTTTATTGCACAAAAATAAAATACAAGCATGATATAACAGCAACAAACAGTACAATAAGGCGGTCTTATCGCTTGTAGCGATTTCTTCCAGACAACCTTTGGGTAGAGGAAAGAAATATAAAGAATAGAAGAGTTACGACAACATCTACATTTTATCACCTGTATATACCTACCAACTTGCCTACCGGTAGGTATCATTTACCTACGTACAACCTGTGCGGATAAAGAATGGGATCAGAAATGGCGGCGCATCTATTCAGTTCTCGCTCGCAGACTATTTGCGTCTATACTCGCACTCGTGGGTGTGCGAGCGAGAAGTGAATAGATGCGCCGCCATTTCTGATCCCATTCTTTATCCGCACAGGATGTAACCTCCTAATCACCTACTTTATAATTAATGATCAAACAATAAAAAACCTTAAAGTCGCATTATTAAGTATTTCCTAAAGAGTAAAGACACCGTTTCTGCTAACTTAGGCCTTTCAAGAGTACCTAAAGGTAAAGTTTTTTTTTATGATATAGGTGGCAGACGAACCAACAACGGATCACCTGATGGTAAGCGATTACCGCCGCCCATGGACACCTGCAACACCAGTGGTGTCACAAGTCCGCTGCTTACCTTTTACCCCTTTATTACAAATCGCGAACTAAGGAGTTCCTGAACAAAACTCGTGCCAGCCCCTTTTAACATTGCGTGTTGGAACGGGATGAAATGAGCTTTATTACGGTAATAACTTGAGTTCGCGATTTGTAAGGTGCTTAAGCTAAAACTATATACATTTTAGAAATCAGCTGTTTCGTGAAAAAATATACGGACTTTTTCAAAAAGTTTAAAGACCTCGATCTATACAGCAGGAGATATCCAAACAGATTGAAATTACCTCCGATAAAAACGACCCTATTTAGCCGCAATTGCTATATCCATGCTATTAAAATTTTTAATGCTATTCCAGAACAAATTAGCCATTTACCTCTAAAACAGTTTAAATCAACATTGCAAAAATGGCTTGTTGTGGAATGCTTCTACACAATTACTGATTTTTTGAATAGACCAAAATCGTAAGTAGTACTTAAATATTTATTATAAAACTGACATTTAATTTTAATAATAATTATTATGTAATACAATTTTAACTTTAATTAAAACTGACAATAATTTATATGTAATTCTAATGTAATAAGTAATGTAGTGTAATAGGTACCTAATGTGTCATAAAAAAGATTGGTCTTTAGTAGGTATATAATAACTATTATAAACCTGTAAATTTGCATGTCCTATGTTATGAAAAAACGTGCTGTACTCTTATACCTGTCATTCCAACTTTTTCACCATGTTTTACGCAAATAAATATCATTCATTCATTCAAAAAAATTGGAAGAGTTTTAGCGACAACTTATGCATCTCTATTCATGTGTTTTTTGCTTTAAATAATGTGTACAGGTGTATTATATTATAACACTACCAACCTGTTTGATAGCACACAATTTAAAAGTTTCACAGTTAATTTTATCACACAAAAGTGAACGTGCTTGCCACTGCGGTAATCAAAACACACTGGTTATAGTTAGCGGACCCAAACTGGTTGGTGGGACTCTACTATGATTCGGGCTCCGCTGCACACAGTTACTGTTATACCTACTATATTTTTAGATTGTATTATTTACTGAACTGTTCTTGGATCTTAAAATGAATAAATAGCAAGTAACTAAGTTACTTGAATATAAGACAGCTTCTTCTCATTATCTAAGGTAGTCAGCTACCTTCGTCATTACCTCATTTTATACTGCTGAAAGACGGCTTAGGGTTTTATAGGGGCAGTAGAGTAGTGAGCCTTAGCGGAGCCTATCTAAGTTAGTAGGGCACGGCACGGTGCTCCAAATATCAAATACAACCTGTGCGGATAAAGAATGGCATCAGAAATGGCGGCGCATCTATTCACTTCTCGCTCGTACACTATTTGCGTCTCGCACTCGCACTCGTGGGGTTCGAGTATAGACGCAAATAGTGTGCAAGCGAGAAGTGAATAGATGCGCCGCCATTTCTGATCCCATTCTTTATCCGCACAGGTTGTAGTTTTATTGCCAGTTAAGTGTTACAATGGTGTTAGAATAAATAATGCAGCTATACTACCTGGTATAGGTACTAGAAATTCCTTGTTGTAGGACAAGTCAATAACCTGGAGCCCAATTCTCGGGCTCGTGACATTTATTTTCATACGACATATATCACTAAAACATAGTTTTTTTGTATGGTTTTCAGGTGATATCCGCCATGTTTTTTTTATATCGAAATCCCGAGAATAGGGCTCTTGGAGCCCAATTCTCGTGCTCGTGACATTTTGAAAACATGGCGGATATCACCTGAAAACCATGAACCCAATTCTCGAGCTCGTGATATTTCGAAAACATGGCGGATATCACCTGAAAACCAAGTGATATCCGCCATGTTTTTGAAATGTCACAAACCCGAGAATTGGGCTCCAGAGGGCTAATTTAAAACAGACGTTACGACCGAATCGGAGTTTCTCTCTCATTCAAACGCGCTGTGTGTCTCCTTTGTTCGGACGCGACAGGGTCGTTCGGTGGACTCGTCGTAACGAACCATAGCCCACGCCCCCATAGAGTAACTTTGATGACCAGCGCCATGTCAAATAGTTTGTCTTGTTGTCAACTTGTCATTGTCAAAAGCGGCTGATAAGCAAGTGAAATCGCAAAAGTTTGTTAAGTGAACTTTAATCTCCATAAAATATATTAAAGGGCATTGAATTGAAGTGCCACATACGCAAAATTACAACATTTACTAACTGATTTGATATTAAAGTGCTATCGATGTAATAGTTGGTAAGTGTTAAAAGCAAAAAATCGTGCAAAATCCATAGAATATAAATTCTGTAGCAAAATCCTTATGTACTTAAATTAATAATTAACATTGAGGTATAAAAATGTATATAAAAAGGCCTGTCATTTATTTTGTATCAGTAAATTAGTATTCTGAATAACACAAATTCCTCCAATATTCTAGGTTTTATCATTTATTACATGCGCCGGCAATACGTTTCACAGCATTAACTTAATAATATCTACTTGTGGATAATGTTGTTGATGGTACAATTACTAAATACTATATGGTCACTGTATTTTAAAGTAAGATACATTGTACATTTGTTTGTTATCCCCAATAAATAAATAAGAATATAAAATAAGAACACAGACCACAAATTACACATTTTTGCAAACATATAATAGCATTGTTTTTTATTTTGTAGTTTCTGGAGCTATGTGCACAGTGAATTCATCTAAAACGAATATAATTGAGGTATGTGTGTTAAACAAGTATATTATAATAATTTTTTAATAATAATATGTTTTTATATACCTATTTTGAATGTTCAGGAAGATAAAAAACATTTTAATTTTGAAAACAATTATCAATTTATTTTTCTCATGTTTAAATCTGATAACAATAAAATACTGTAATTTATTTAATGTTACCCAAAGGTGAAAGCAGCAAAAGTCTTTTTCAGAAATTGAACACTTGGGTCAGTCTTCAGTCCACCCACTCAAATATGTAGATACCCTTTTCAAGATGATAGGTGGAAAACGTAACTAAATTATGTTGCTGATAATATTTCACTTTAATTTGTAAAGTATGCCTTTTTCAAAGGCCAGCAACACACTTATAACCACTGGTATTGCATCATACGCAGAGGCAATTGCTTTGCTGTGCTCTCTCCCAACATTTAAGAGTTAGCTCTCCTCCAGAAGCTTTCAACAAAGACAAAATAACAAAGGTCTGTAATGGCTTATCTTTCCACAGCGTCGAAACAACAAAACACGCAAGATATTCTACGGTATGGCCTCCAACATGTTGAAACATGCCTTCCTAGTGTTCCGAACACTACTGGACATGGCGATCGACCTTATTTTCGGGTTCTTCTTCGACGACAGGAGGCAGACTCTTCCAGATCTAGACAAGAGGCATGCAATCCTGACTGAGAGTGCTGTGAACCTCGCTGCAAAGATCAGAAATAAAGAGATAACATCAGAACAACTTGTGCAAGCTTGTGTTGAGCGTATCAAGGCAGTAAGTTTAATTTGGGAACATGTTTTATTTTTTATATGAGAGGTGGCAGACGGGCAGACGGTTCACCTAATGGTAAGCAATTCCGCCGCCCATGGACACCCACAACACTAGTGGAGTCACAATTGCGCTGCCAACCTTTTCCCCTTCTCCCCCATTGGACCTCCGTCCGGTAACCTCACTCACACGGCGAAACACAGCGCAGGCGCTGCTTCACGCCGGTCTTCTGTGTAGCAGTGGTATCACTCCGGTCGAGCCGGCCCATTCATGCCTAAGCGTGACTCTCCCACTTTTTTGTTACTGTTGTAAATGTAAATAGGTGCATAGCATACAGCAAAAACTATTACAAACTTAAGTTTGTTTCCTATGATATGCTAGAAGTTACCAAAAATATTGCAAAGGAGGACACCATTGCAACATTTTCAAAGTGATGTTCATAATAAAAAAAACATGTTTTTATAACTGCTGATGAATGCCTGAAATTCACACATTTTGACACTTGCGAATTGATAACTTGAATAAACTTCCAGGTGAATCCACTTCTAAATGCTGTAGTGGATGAGAGGTTTGAAGACGCACTGAAGGATGCAAGGGAGGTCGATAAGAAGATTGCCGAAGGTCTCTCTCAGGAGTACTTTCAGCAAAAACCTTTCTTGGGTAAGAATAACCGCTAAATAACGTCCCTTTGAAGTGCCAATCAGTTTTCAGGGCACCCCCCTTGATGTCAAGCATTCTATCGGGATCCTTGGTGTCGACATTTCGAACGATATCCAGTTTCGCGGTCATCTGGAAGACAAAGCTAAAATAGCTTCAAAGAAACTTGGTGTACTTAACAGAGCAGGGCGGTATTTCACACCAGCTCATAGGTTACAACTCTATAAGGCACAAGTTCGGCCCCACATGGAATACTGCTCCCATCTCTGGGCTGGTGCACCTCAGTACCAACTTCTTCCGTTTAACCGCGTACAACGTAGGGCTGCTCGAATTATCGGTGACTTGACTCTCTCTAGTCGACTTGATCCTCTAGCATTGCGGCGGGACATAGCTTCCCTCAGCATTCTATACCGCATCTATCATGGGGAGTGCTCTGAAGAACTGTTTAATCTACTCCCTGCAGCCGAATTCTTACATCGAACCACTCGTAAGCGATTGTCATTCCATCCTCATCACTCGATGACTTAGACCTCATCGGTCTAATACTGTGCGTTTTTCCCGGAACTTTCTACCACGTACCTCAGTTCTGTGGAACGGTTTGGCTGCAGGAGTATTTCCGGACGGCTACGTAGATTGTAGAATAGCAGCATGAGTTTCTCCAAAAGAGTAGTATCTACCTATTAAGGTTTTTAAAAGTTCTGCAACACATATGCATGTCCTCCGTACTTGCATAGGCGGCAATTGATACAGGCGAGCCGCATGCTTGTTTGCCACCAACGTTGTAAAAATAAAAACACACCGCTCTAACGGACTGAGTCACCGTGGGCCTCGTCTATTATATCATCAGCGGCGGACGTCTGAGAGTTTATAGTGGGTAAACTTCTGTCGCACACCCCTGTCAGGTCCCCCTACCTGATAAGATGGTGCGCAACGCATTTTCCCTCCGTGGTAAAAAAAAATAACTGGCACACAGGTCTGACATAGCTTAAGAGCTATGTCAGACCTGTGTGCCAGCCATTCTAACTTCCTAAGGGAAGTCTTTGATTGGACCTATGGGGCCTCATGTTAATAAGCAGATTTTTTGTAAATTTTGATCCTGTCACCCCCTTTTGTCAACAAAATAGCCAAAGCAACTTTTTTTCTTCTCTATTTTATCAAAAGTAAGCAGAGATAAGACCACCCTATCGAAGCTTAACTAATACATACTTGAACTGTTGCAATAACAGACTCATGTGTGTTATTTTGCATTTTTTTAAATTTAATATTTGGCAGATGGATCACCTGATGGTAAGCGATTGTAGCCGCCCATGGACACACGCTACACTAGTGGAATCACATTCAAACCGGCAAACGGCAGATTCTATTTAGATAATTTACTGAATATACCGTGTGGTCCCTGGCAGAGTAGAATAGGCCACCCTCTTTCTTACCGAGGTGTCGTAAAAGGCGACTAAGGTAAAGCTGCTGGCATGATCATCAGCACCCGAGAAGGAAAACTCTGCATTTATATCAAAACCCTCGCCAACCCGTCTGCCAAGCGTGGTGAGTATGGCAATTACCCCTCATGTGATTGAGGGAGGCCCGTGCCCAAGCAGTGGGGACTTAAATGGGTTGACGATGATATACTGTTATACTTGTTGTAAGCACTGGTGTTGCTCTAGGCGTCCCGTTCACGGCGAAGGAGAGTCACGCGGTGGCGGGGCTCCTCCACCCGCTGGGGCTGGTGTCGCGGGCGCACGTGCGCGCGCACGAGGACGCGGAGTGCGTGCGCGCGGTCAAAGACGCCGGCGCCATCTGTCTCGCCGTCACCAACGTGCCGGAGATCAACAAGTGGTGAGTTTGTCGTCATCATTAGCATGTTGCAGGGGTGTTAGGGAGCTCCGTAACCGTAACCGAAACTATCGGATATCCGATATAAAAAATCATCCGTAACCGTAACCGAATCCGAAATGAAAGTTTCGGATAGTATCGGATAGGTGTTTTTGATCTAAAACATCTAAAATTTAGATAATACTCAATATAATATAATTATTTATATTTATTTTTATTTTAAATAGCTGTAATAATTACTCACAGACTGATTGTAATTCCAAATTTGCCAAAAAAAATTGCCTAAAACGAAATAAAACTACTTTATTACCTATTTGTATTTTACTCTTAAAATTCCTTAAAAATATAATATCCGTAACCGAAACTAACGAACTTTCATATCCATAACATCCCTAGCATGTTGCAGTCCACTGCTAGACAATTTTTTTTTGTGTGATAGAAGACACAGTCCCTCCACCAGCCCATGGTCCTTCCTACCGTCTCGGCATACGGACCGAATCTTGGGAGACGCTCACCAGGTACTTGCTAAGGGCTCTTTCCCCGGTTGTGTGTTTTTTGTGTGATAGGTGGAAGATGAGCAGACGGATCACCTTATGGTAGGCAATTGCCGCCGCCCATGGATACCCGCGACACGTCAAGGCCGTCAAGGCCCAATCTGGGGGAAAGAGGCGGGGGGTTTCCCCCAGATTGGGCCACCGGTACCCTCACTCACGCAGCGAAACACAGCACAGTGCTGCTTTACACTTGTTTTCTGTGAGACCGTGCAACTAAAGCGGATATCTTTTTAAAAATTTCGAAGCTGCATCCTCTCGGAAAGAATAGAGCGATGGTAGCTCAATAGATACGAACGCGCCTTCCACGCAGGTGGTCGAGGTTCGAATCCGAGCATGCACCAATGGTTTTTTCAAATCTATGTGCGTATTTCTACCATTACTATCTACTCGGCGGTGAGGGAAAACATCGTGAGGAAACCTGCACGTTTCGGAAAAAGTTTCTGAAACGTGTAACCATGATTCAGTTGTTCTGGTTCCCCTGTTAAAGGGTTGCGAAGGTAGACGGCAGTCGCTACATTGTAATTACCAGCAAATGATGAACGATGATGATGCTTATTTCAGGCAAGAAAGCCGTAACATGTTGATCGGGCAGACGAACAACCCGTACCACACGGGGCGCACCACTGGCGGCTCCAGCGGGGGCGAGGCTGCGCTTGCGGCTGCCTTCGCCTCGCCGATATCTCTCTGTACGTATCAAATTTAAGATTTTTTTTTTGTTTCATTTTAATCCACGATCTGTCTTTGAACTATGAATTGATTGTGATAGGCTTGCTAAGTGTGCCCTCCAGTAAGGACACTCCTCCTGGTCCAGTGACCCTATACTCTCTCCTGTAGCCAGAGTATATGGTGCCTTTTTAGGCGATTAGGGTAATTTTGGGGGTTTTTAATGTCGCTACCAGGTCATTAGGGTGTAGCGAAAGACGATCTTGGTATTTCTTTGCAGTTGATCGTATTTCCTCCTTGACAGTGCTCATCTGTAGGTTTTGGTGGATTTCCGTGTTTGTCACGAACCAAGGGACGCCATTATCCACACTTAGAATTGCATATTTCTACCATATCTCAGCGGTGAGGAAAAACGTCGCGAGCAAACTTGCACGTCTTGGATGGTTTCTCAAAATTGTGGATAGTCGTACTGCGATGACCTAAAATGTGGCAATAAATGGACCACAGTGGATGCACAAGACTCTGGGCTCCGGAGCTCCAGCCACCAGCTCGGGGAGCAACTGGGACAAAACGCTAAGATGATGATGACTCTTACTGCAATGACGGTTCAATGTGTATGTGTAACTGATCCAGTTGGTCCGATTCCCCTGTCTAAGGGTTGCAAAGGTCAGACGGCAGTCACTTCATTATAATTACCAAAAGATTTACAGAATCCTGGATCGTGCGTCCAAGCGTACGTCGGGCTCCGAGGCGACCACTTCGGACTCACCTGAGAGAGAATAAAACAAAGACAATTTCTTCTTCGTGGCCGTGTGGTCCCCGGCAGAGTAGAATAGGCCACCCTCACTCTTACCGAGGTGTCGTAAAAGGTGACTAAGGTAAAGCTGCTGGCATGATCATCAGCACCCAGAGAAGGAAAACTCTGCATTTATATCAAAACCCTCGCCAACCCGTCTGCCAAGCGTGGTGAGTATGGCAATTACCCTTCATGTGATTCAGGGAGGCCCGTGCCCTAGCAGTGGGGAAATGGGCTGATGATGATGATGATGAATTTCTTCTTCATTTCAGGCTCGGACATTGGCGGGTCGACGCGCATGCCAGCTTTCTACTGTGGATTGTTTGCACTCAACCCCACAGCTGGACACACTAGTTTGAAAGGTAAAAGCCACTTAATTTCTATGTTCGACTGTATGTTTATATAACAAATCCAACTGTATGGATCATAGCAGGGGAACCCACGATGCTGAATGCGTATTTACTTGTCATGAAGACCTATAGTTGCGTAGCTTGGACAATAAATATTTGTGGTGGTTTTAAACCGGGTATGATCCTTCTGACCCGCTCGAGTAAATCCCGATATCCCCTCATGGACATCTCTACTATCAGTTCAAAATCATCATCAACCCACATTCGTCCACTGCTAGACATAGGTCTCCCCTAATGCACGCCACTGCTCCCGATTTTCTGCCACTCTCATCCAGCCCACACCAGCCAGCCTTCGAATGTCATCACCCCATCTTGTCGCAGGGCGTCCTACACTACGCTTACCGAGTCGCGGTCTCCACTCAAGGACTTTACGGCTCCAACGGCTGTCAGTTCTGCGGCTAATATGACCAGCCCACTGCCACTTCACTTTGCTAATTCGGTGGGCTATGTCGGTGACTCTGGTTCTCTGTCGGATTACATCATTTCTGATGCGGTCCTTCAGAGATACTCCGAGCATAGCCCTTTCCATAGCTCTTTTAGCGACTTTGAACCGGTGGACTAGTCCAGCCGTGAGTGTCTATGTCTCGGCACCGTAAGTCATGACCGGAAGGACGCACTGGTCGAAGACTTTCGAGTTAAGACTTTGAGGGATGGACGACGAGAAGATTTGACGAAGTTTACCAAAGCAAGCTGCGCAGCAGTTCAAAATGAAGATAGAGAATTGGGCTCATGGTATGTCGACATTTGTGTCGGTCATGTATTGCTTGACGCCTAACTCCTTAACCTTACCTATCTATTTATTTAGCTACATATTGCAGGGTCTGCCCTTCGTACTGGAGAGCTAGACCACATCACGATGGCGAGCGTTGGGTTCGCTTCCCGGCACGTCACCGACCTGGCGCCACTCACGAAGCTCATCGCGCCGCGGCTACAGCTGGATAGACCCGTGGATCTGAAGGTAATGATCCTACGATAGACCGTCTTCTCTAAGGTACCCCACAGAACGGGATGAGATGGAATACGTAAAAATAGCAAGCCGGGGCTTCAGCTGGTCAAACCTGTGAATCTGAAGATGATGATCCTACGATAGACCATCTTCTCTAAGGTACCCCACAGAACGGGCGAGATGGAATAAAATAGCAAGCCGGATTTCAGCTGGTCAGACCTGTGGATCTGAAGGTGATGTTCCTACGATAGACAGTCTTCTCTAGAGTACCCTTCGGAACCCTTGGATCTGAAGGTGATATTCCTACGAGAGTACCCCTCGGAACCCGTGGATCTGAAGGTTATGATCCTACGATAGACCGTCTTCTCTAAGGTACCCCTCGGAACCCGTGGATCTGAAGGTGATGTTCCTACGATAGACCGTCTTATCTGGAGTATCCCTCGGAACCCGTAGATCTGAAGGTGATGATCCTACGATAGACCGTCTTCTCTAGAGTACCCCTCGGAACCCATGAATCTGAAGGTGATGTTCCTACGACAGACCGTCTTCTCTAGAGTACCCCTCGGGACCCATGGATCTGAAGGTGATGATCCTACGACAGACCGTCTTCTCTAAGGTACCCCTGGGAACCCGTGGATCTGAAGTTGATGTTCCTACGATAGACCGTCTTATCTGGAGTATCCCTCGGAACCCGTAGATCTGAAGGTGATATTCCTACGATAGACCGTCTTATCTGGAGTATCCCTCGGAACCCGTAGATCTGAAGGTGATGATCCTACGATAGACCGTCTTCTTTAGAGTACCCCTCGGAACCCGTGGATCTGAAGTTGATGATTCTACGATAGTCCGTCTTCTCTAAGGTACCTCTCGGAACCCGTGGATCTGAAGATATAGTTGCTAAATCGGAACTAAGATACATAGATAGATAGATATTCTTTATTGCACACAAACAAAATACAAGTGTGATACAACAATAACAGGCTAAGGCTTATTCATTTACAGATCATCGTATGGACGACAGTATTTTTGACATATTCTCAGGAAAACCTTGTACAACTCCCCCCTTTCAATGTCACTAGAGTGCCCTCTGTTCGTAGTAGCACAGTAATTTTAAACTCTGATTTTTAATTATGTGGACTAAACTGACAGATGTCAATGTGTCATCCCCATACATTATCACTCATTTTGACAGATGCGAAGTGTCAAAACTTGACAGTTGCATCTCTCGGTATAGTCCACATAATTAAAAATCAAAGTATAGTTTACCTGATTCGGCGGGTAGGGCTAAAACAAGCCGCATGGGCTGATGCAATTCAAAGGTTTTAAATTAGTGTCTAGTGGTTTTTAGTGTGCAAATTTGGTGTTTATTTGTGCAGTGAAGTCCCGCAAAGTGATCCTAATAATAAGAATCGTTGGATTGTATCGTTTTTAATACTGCTATTGTGTGTCGAGTGCGTTGTCTCGTGACAACTTGCTTGGACCTAATAGAGTCTTAAAACCAGCGATTGCTTTTAGAGTGATATCCGCTGAATCCGTAGGTCGATAAAACGTAAAACACCGGCGTTTTATTGAGTGACTGTGACTTTGACTGACTTCGACTGTTGACTACCTACTTATTCTCAATAAGTTGCTTGACATTGGCGAATTATATAATTAAAAACAAATTGTTTACCTACTTTTATATTTTCAGACTATCAAATACTTCTACACAGAAACGGCTAAGGATTTGCGCGTGAGCCCCATCTGTAAAGAACTCCGGCAGACCATGACCAAGTAAGTTCAGCTGTACCACGTTTATAAGTTACATCGGCAAAATTCGTCTACGCAGAAGAGCAAGTTAAATCCGATTGATTACGATTGCGGAAGCAGTTGAAATACAGACTTTATTGCGTTACGTTAAGATTAAATACAATAGATCCAGAGAAGAGTGCTATCTCTCTCTCTGTCTCTCTTAACTGCACTGACACCGAACTTGGCGCTGACGCATCAACCTATAAGAAATTGTAATTTTTGGCTCGCGTAAATGGAGTGTTGTGATTGGTTAAGATTTAGTCGCAGTTTTCTAAAATAAGATTTATGTGCAGGTACATTGGTGTAACTTATAAAATTGGTAAAACTGTACAATCATCATCAGCCCATTTAAATCCCCACTGCTGGGGCACGGGCCTCCCTCAATCACATGAGGGGTAATGGACAACATTTCAAAATTGCTAAGCTCTGAAACAAAAAATACCAATTCTTTTTTTACTTTTCCGCTGCTCGAATATATATTTTATTAATTTTTTATATAGCTTATTTACTGAGGAAAAAAAATTAAAAACTAAAAAACGTAAGATGACGTCATCGGACGGCAGAATGTAAAATATTTATTTGCTTAGCACATTATAGTTTTAAATTTACGTAATGCCAAACCCATGACATGTAACTGTCAAAAAAAAAGACAACTTGTCAACGTTGAATGTATGAATGACGTTGACATTGTTGACACTAGTATTATTTACCTTTGACAGTAGTACCTTTTTTAGGGTTCCGTACCTCAAAAGGAAAAAACGGAACCCTTATAGGATCACTTTGTTGTCCGTCCGTTCCGTCCGTCTGTCAAGACCCTTTTTCTCAGGAACGCGTAGAGGTATGAAGCTGAAATTTATATCAATTACTCAGGTCTACTGTCCCTTGAAGCTGTGAAAAAATCAAACTTCTAAGCCAACGCAATCAAAAGATACAGCCGTTTATGCCGCAAATTTTTGACAGTTGCAAGGGAATCAAAAACCTACAGGGTGCTTCCCGTGAACTCAGAATCTTGAAATTTGGTACGAAGCAACGTCTTATAGCATAGATAAAGGAAAAATTACGAAAACCATAAATTTTTAGTTATATCACATAATATATATTTTTTTTAATAATTTTAAAACTTACTACCCATTTTCCTCATAAACGCGTGGAGGTATTAAATTGAAATTCATACCAAATACTCAGGTCTATAATACCTTTAAGCTGTAACAAAATCAAACTTCTATGTCAACGCAATCAAAAGAAACAGCAATTTAAGCTGCATATTTTGAAACTCGCAAGTACTCGCAAGGGAATCAAACCTAAAGGGTACTTCCAGTCAACCTAGAATCTTGAAATTTGGCATGAAGCAACGTTTTATAGCACACATAAAGGAAAAATTCCGAAAACCTTAATTTTTTAGTTACATTACAAAATATATATTTTTTAATAAACATAAACTTATTACTTTTTTTCCTCATGAACGCGTAGGAGCTATCAAGTTGAAATTCATATCAAATACTTAGATCTAATTAACCCGTGAAAAAAAAAATCTAAGTCAACGCCAAAAACGCAAAACGCAAAAGTACAACCATTGATACCGCATATTTTGAAACTCGCAACTACACGCAAGGGAATTAAAACCTAAAGACTACTTCCCGTTGACATAGAATCTCGAAATTGGTAAGAAGCAATAGCTTACAGCACAGGTAACAGAAAAATTCCGAAAAGCTTAAAATTTTAAGTAGTTATACCACCAAAAAAATTGTGATTGTAAACAATGACCGCGATTTATTATACTATGTATGGGGAGGGCAACATTTAAAGAAGACGAAATAGCCTTGTTCTTTATATTTCGACGTTCTTTTATCGAAATGATATGTGTTAATATAAAATAAAGGATTACTTAAACGATAAAGAGATCTTTATCTTAAATTTATGCTCCTCCAACTTTCCCCGTTGTAATGTTATGAATTTCATTTTGCAATAAAAATACCATAGTTATGACTCGATTGTCGTAATGAACGAACTTTGTAAACCTTGCAGGTTTGTACGGAACCCTCGGTGCGCGAGTCCGACTCGCACTTGGCCGGTTTTTTATTAAAACAATGATAAGCAAAGGAATATCGCTGTATTCAGCCGTCCGATGACGTCATTTGGCGCTTACGTCTATTTAGAATAAAAAGAATTTCAATAATTATTTTATGCATGAAAATGGACAAATTTTGAAAAAAGAAAAAATATGGGTCTGTTCATTTTATGTCTACTTTCATATAAAAAAACAATATGGACATGTTAAAAATATGAAATGTTGTCCATTGCCATACTCACCACGGTTGGCAGAAGGGTTGGCGAGGGTTTTGATATGAATGCAGAGTTTTCCTTCTCTGGGTGCTGATGATCATGCCAGCAGTTTTACCTTAGTCGCCTTTTACGACACCTCGGTAAGAGTGAGGGTGGCCTATTCTACTCTGCCGGGGACCACGCGGCAAACTGTACAATACCATTAAATATTAAATTTAAAAACAACCAGACATGGCCTGCTAAGATGATAAAGTGACACTTCAGATAGTTTCGCCAGACAGCAGTACAGAATTAAATAACAATCCCGTCGACAATAAAGAGCTATTTGTTTCAAACGTGAAATTTAGAAAACAGAAGGGATTCGCTGGCTATGGTGGTCGGATATCGAGTGAGTAGGGTTGCCAGCTACGATAAATTAATAAAGAAGGAAGAGCGTAAATAGAAAAAAAAATTAAACGTTTTGTTAAATAGTATTTTACTTTAATTTGATCATTACATAATATGGATGAGCTGCTGAATTTGCCAAGACTTTTTGAGTTTTAACAAATAATTATGAATATCTTCAAACATCATACATATTAGATTATCTGTGTAACATTGAGTAAGAATCAAAGATTTAACTGACTTCGACTGTTACTCTCTTTTCTTCACTGAGTATTTTAAACAACGTTAAGAAAAAAAGAGGACTTTCAGTTGGTAAGAAAGAACGCGAGGACAAAACATGGAAAAGGAGGACTTGTCTTCCTTTTGGATACCACCTGGCAACCCTAAGCCTGAGGGATTTAGCTTAATAATATCCTCCAACCGATAACGGCTACGGCGGCCAATCTCAACAATCAGCCACGTACGCAGGATATATTATAGTGCTCAAGTGTGTGCGTGACACGAACGGAGAGGGATTGGGCATAGGACCAACGGCTTAACGTGCTTTCCGAGGCACGGGGGTACATAACCGCAGACTTCCAGACTCCGGGCTGACACTTAGAATTTCTTATCGAAAACTTAGGTACAAATTTTTGGTCCGACCCGGGGATCGAACCCGGGACCTCTTGCGCAGCCGTCGCTTTTAAGTGCGACCTACTAACCACTGGGCCACCGAGGCAGTCTTTTTTTATGAACTATAGGCTAATGCTTGACCACAATCTCACCTGATGGAAAGTGACGATGAGGTCTAGGATGTAACGCGTTCGCCTAGAAGATGCCTGATCAGTCACAAGGACTTAGCTTATGATGTGCCTAGAGGGAACAGAAGTAGGAGTTTCTCATGTTCCTTTCTGTTACAAATATGAAGCCACTGACATAAAGCCACATGAAGCTAAGTACAAGTTGATGTTGGAGAAAGTTCAAAAAGCGTTTTTGAGATACTTGTACAAGAGAGTCTATGGATATTATCCATTTTTATATCCAACTAAGTTTTGATATTTTATAGCAATCTTTTGCGATTTATTCTTAAGTAAATAACACACTTAAAAATTTCATCTCGTGTTCAGGCGGAACACGAAAAGATTGCTATAAAATATCAACTATTGATTAAGCAGTCTCATCTTAACTGGTGGTCAAATATTTGTAATAATATTTCCACTGGATATTGTAAATATACCTACAATATTGATGAGACTATCGACAGCTCATGTCGAATCAAGCACTTACAAATTTCGTCGACTTAGTAACGCGTTCAGTAGTACATTCACCCGGATTGTGGAAGGTGTGGGTTCGAGTCCCGCCTGAACACGAGATGAAATTTTTAAGTGTGTTATTTACTTAACAACTAAGTTTTTACAAGGTATGCTCGGTATGTGTTCGTTGGAGGTTAGGCGTCAAAAAGATCAAATGACTTTTGGACTGAAAATACTCCGCGGGGACGTTCAGTGTCCTGACGTCTTAGACCAGCTTTCACGGCTATACGTACCGGAAAATTATATCCGACATCGCGCATCACGACGCCATCTGTTGTTTGCACGCTTACCTTGTCGCACCGTAGCACGTGCGGAGTCTCCCTTGTGTCGCATGCACACTGCCCTCAATGCACTCTAGGGTCACCAACCCCCATTGCAGATCTATTTGCAGATCCATGGCACAGTATAGTGTCCACATGCCAGTCCTTCTGCGAAGTACACTGCGCATAGATCTCCGTCATCATCATCATCAGCCCATTTAAGTCCCCACTGCTAGGGCACGGGCCTCCCTCAATCACATGAGGGGTAATTGCCATACTCACCACGCTTGGCAGACGGGTTGGCGAGGGTTTTGATATAAATGCAGAGTTTTCCTTCTCTGGGTGCTGATGATCATGCCAGCAGCTTTACCTTAGTCGCCTTTTACGACACCTCGGTAAGAGTGAGGGTGGCCTATTCTACTCTGGCGGGCACCACACGGCCGAGATCTCCGTAGTATTGTAATATAAGCCTAGTTTTCTATGTAGATATATCAGATAATTCACGTGTTTGCCTGTTTTTTGATATTGTTTTATTTTATTTTTTTACTTTGTTACCGTCTTTAATTACGTAATTAGGTTTAAGAACCTGTGTAATTAAATAAATAAATAAAAGAAAATAAAACTACCAATTCAAGGGTCATAAAAAAGCTGACAGAAGTCGCCGCGTCCACCGACCTCGCGCCCAAGGAGTACTACCACGAGGGCTTCAACCACATGTTCGCGCTGTGGAAGCACAACATGACCTACGAGCGGGAGGAGTTCGCGCACATGCTCGCCAACAAGCAGGGGGAGGTTAATGGGTTCGTTGAGCTGGCTAAAAAGGTTTGTAAACCCCGCTTAGATAGATAGAAAATCTTTATTGATGCAAATAATAGGTTACATATTATAGCTCTGATCGACTGACCGGATGGCGCAATTGGTAGTGACCCTGCCTCTTACGCCAAAGGTCGTGGGTTCGATCCCCACCCTGGACAAACATTCGTGCGATGAACACTTGTGTTTGTTCGGTGTCTGGGTGTAATATATGTATTTAAGTATATATTTGTGTTCCTCTGTTGTCTGATATCTGTAACACAAGTGTTTAAGCTACTTAGTACGGAATCAGGTCAACGTATGAGATGTTGTGAGAATTATTAACAAAAAAAAACATAATTTCAATTTCAATTCATAGCTTACGAAAAATTACAATTAGAAGGAGCCATTAAGTAAGGAGGAAACATTAACGTCTGCGCTAGTTTACATAGAAACTGTGTGACAGACGCCAATTATTCTTCCACAGTTACACATGTTGTAATTTAACAGAGCCAAACACTTTTGTTTTAATATTAATGTTCTCTAAATATAATCAAATTTTATTAAAGTATTATGGTGTGTGTGTGTGTGTGTGTGCGTGTGCGTGTAACCTGTGTAAATGTAATATGTGACTCGATTTAAATAAAAAAAATCAAACAGTTTCAAAACCTCGAGTCACCTCAGATTTTGGGATATAAAAGACGATCAGGTAACCCGTTTGCTCGTTTTGCTGTGTCTAGCATAAAAAAAACTGCAAAAAAAAACCGCCTTCAATAACCACGATCTAAAAAGTGTATTTTACACAATATTTTTTACACTTTATACACCTCAAATAACATTTTATAACAGTACATTCGAGAAAAGGTTTTACGTAAGTCGGCGTCCAATACTATCTTATAATTTAATACAACATTCAATTATTTAACAGGGATGTATAAAATGTAAAAAATATTTACACTTTTCTTTAGATCGTGGTTATTGAAGGCGGTTTTTTATTAGCAGAAATTTTTTTTTCAAGCTTTTTAATGTCTCATTTTTTAGGGTTCCGTAGCCAAAATGGCAAAAACGGAACCCTTATAGTTTCGTCATGTCCGTCTGTCCGTCTGTCCGTCTGTCACAGCCGATTTACTCGGAAACTATAAGTACTACAGTGATGAAATTTGATGGGAATATGTGTTGTATGAACCGCTACAAAAATATGACACTAAATAGTAAAAAAAGAATTGGGGGTGGGGCCCCCCCATACATGTAACTGAGGGATGAAATTTTTTTTTTCGATGTACATACCCGTGTGGGGTATCAATGGAAAGGTCTTTTAAAATGATATAAAGTTTTTTAAAAAACATTTTTCTTAAAGTGAACGGTTTTTGAGATATCAGCTCTCAAAGTCGTAAAAAGTATGTCCCCCCCCCTCTATTTTTATAACTACGGGGTATAAAATTCTAAAAAAAATAGAGGTGATGCATGCTAATTAACTCTTTCAACGATTTTTGGTTTGATCAAAGTATCTCTTATAGTTTTTGAGATAGGTTGATTTAACTGTAATTTTGGACTTTGCTGCTACGGAACCCTTTGTGCGCGAGCCCGACTCGCACTTGGCCGGTTTTTTTGACTCCAAACATAAAAAAATATATATAGACATGTCGAATTGAGAACCTCTTTTTTTGAAGTCGGATAAAAATATAATATGCGAGTACATTTTCCAGGTGGTAGGCATGTCCCAGTTCACGCTGGCCGCGATCCTGAAGCTGTTGGATGACAAACTGCCGCCCGTCGACAAGGCCTGGGGCGACCGGGTCACCAAGGAGCTGGCTGATGACCTGAAAGTGAGTCTCTTCTTCATCTTTAGCCATTTTCAACCTAGACCCTCTTATTCCAAAACGGGGTTTGAAACTAGTAATGGGAACAATACAAGAAATAATTGAAATACTAGAATAGACATAATTACAAAACTAAGTTTAACGTTAGTTAATATGTCAACTATAATACTAATGTTAAACCACTCGAACCCCTAGTTTAAAATGAGTACTAAAATAATAACCTCAAAATATCGATTCAGTGACAATGACAGTTTATCCATGTGACAGTTCATTCCGTTTTACGGTAAGTTATTGATGAAAAAGTAGTCAACTTATTTTTTTTATTTAATCCCAAAATAGAAGCAATTCCTAATTAGCTGACTTGGACACCTTACATAATACAATATTAAATTGTATTTTTGCCTAAAACATTTCATAAATATTTTTACTTCAGTTCAGACAACAAAACAAGGTTATGTAAAACGAAACGTCCACTGAACGAATGATTAAATGATTCGATCGATCGCGAAAACCCTTTTCGCGTGTGAAAAACCCGCTAGATGGAGTAATATATAGGAGTGGAGTCCATATACAATGTGTTTGCTTATTTTTAAACGTGATCTGTCAAAATGTCAATTTGACAAACTACACAACCAACGCGGTTGATGTTGGACCTCAGTCCAACAGTACGCCATCTAGCGGATTTTTCACACGCAAAAACCCTCATTTTTACACTATCCTGTGGTACCGAAGTGGTCGAGGATTTGTAATAAAAATCAGAGTAGTTTTTTTGTAATAAGAGGGCTAGGGTGCAGGCCTCCTTCAGTTTATGCCATTGTTGTCGATCTTGGGCGGTTTCTATCCACTTTGTTCTTGCCAGCGTTTTGATGTCGTCACACCAACGCATTTGGGGTCTTCTTCTTGGATAGTGAGTATGAAGTATGATACAGGCTGATGGGGACTTTCGTGTGTGATAAATTCACTAGATGGACCGAGAAGATACGAGCTCAGTGGTTCAGATTGCGCCTTCCATACGGGGGCTCCGGGTTCGAATCCGAGCATGCACCTCTGGATTTTTCAAATCTATGTGCGTATTTCTACCGTTAGCTCGGCGGTTAGGGAAAACATCGTGAGGAAACCTGCAAGTTTCGGATAGTTTCTCCATTTGACGACCCGTTTGGAACAGTGGTAGTGAACGCTGCCTTTGGTCCAAGGGTTGCGGGTTCGATCCCCGCACAGTACAAACATTGTGTGTATGAACATGTCTGTTTGTATTGGTCTGGGTGTTTGTATGTATTATAAGTATGTATTTACAAAAGAAAAGTATTATATGTATAAGTATATTTAGTAATTCCGCTGTTGATTCTGATATCCGTAACACAGGTGCTTGAGCTACCTATCTCGGAGTCAGATCAATGTATGTGATGTTGTGAAATATTTATATTTATTTATTATACGTTACCTATGTTAACGTGTAACCATGGTACAGTTGGTCTGGTTTCCCTGTATTTTTGCCAGTCGCTTGTATTTTGGCCCAAATATAAAGTGCCGGCTCTGACGTCATCTCTCAGCATGACAAATTAATAACGCTTTTGCTCACGTTGATTTAAAAAAGTAAAATCTCTAATCATAAAATGACAAGACAAAATAATGACAGTAACTTAAAGTCACTTACACATTTTTTTATTGGATATATAGTATCGACATCACAACACGTTGAGCCTCAGGACTACGTGACTTCCGGCATATTATTTAATAAAAAAAAAAATATAATTAAAACACACAAGAATAAAGATGACCCATATTTTTTTTGTGATATTAAATATATCACAAAAAAATAAAGGTCATCTTTTTTCTTTTTTTGGAAAAGCGTTTAAGAATGCTTATATTTATTTTTGTTATATTGACCATTACTCAGGGGGCCAAGTCCTCAAGGCATCAAAAATGTTTCTGGCCGTCACTTGGACCACAAAAGAGGATGCTGTATGTCAGTTGTATCTTCAAGATTTCTTCGTTCCTTGATTGCAGAGCACCCTAGGCAGTAACGGCGTGCTGATATTCCCGAGCGCGCCCATGCCGGCGCCGTACCACTATTCGCTGCTGCTGCGACCTTTTAATTTCTCCTACTGGGGGGTGCTCAACGCCATCAAGTTCCCCGCCGTCCAGGTACAGTATTACCAATTTTATAAGACACCGAAGTCTTATTTTCGAAAACTGCGGCAAAATCACAATCCAACCAATAAGGTATTTGACTAAGCTCGAGATTATACAAAATATAAATATTTTATCAAAATATAGGTAAAAATGTGCCTATAGCAAAAATTCTCTGTTAAAAATATAATGTCTAGTCGGTTTTATGGTCATTCAAAGATTCATGGGCAAGTCCATTTTAAAAGTATGAAATTATTAAAAAATAATTATACCATTGAATAACCCATACAATTTGCACCGACTATTATAATAGAACCATTGACATAAACTAAACATTTGATATAGCTACCTTACAAAATTCAAATGAAATGCATACAAAATACTGTCGTGTGACGTCACATCTCAGTAGCCATTTGTATGGAGCGTTTTGGGTTTGCCCAAAATAATGTGATTTTAAAGTTTTGATATCTCAGGTAGTTTAAATGAGAATCAAGTGATTCTTTCAACGATGTTTCTATCATTGAAAAGTCTTTTGAGTACAAAAATAAAAAAAAAATAGTCAAATACCGTATTACCACTTAACCAGATAGCGAGACAGCTCGAGATCCCGGTAAGCACTGCCCTGCACCGAGCGGCGGAGTGCAGCCGATGGCGACAGCTGGTCGACAAAATCGGAAGGAGTCACGATCCTCAGCAGTGAGGGAATTGACAGGGGAGAGAAAGAGAGGCACTTGATACCCCTAGACACGTCTGTGTACTCGCGTCCTGAGGAGGGTTTTTTCTTGTTCCTTTTTCTAGGTATAACTATTGAAAATAGCTCGGGTTTGTGATCTCCAATCCGCATTAGGCAAACATGGTGATTAAGCCCAACCCCATCATAGTTGACTGACCGGATGGCGCAATTGGTAGTGAACCTGCCTCTTGAGCCAAAGGTCGTGGGTTCGATCCCCACCCTGGACAAAGATTCGTGCGATGAACACTTGTGTTTGTTCGGTGTCTGGGTGTAATATATGTATTTAAGTATATATTTGTGTTCTTCTGTTGTCTGATATCTGTTACACAAGTGCTTAAGCTACTTAGTACGGAATCAGGTCAACGTATGAGATGTTGTGAGAATTATTAACAAAAAAAAAACATAATTTCAATTTCAATTCATAGCTTACGAAAAATTACAATTAGAAGAGCCATTAAGTAAGGAGGAAACATTAACGTCTGCGCTAGTTTACATAGAAACTGTGACAGACGCCAATTATTCTTCCACAGTTACACATGTTGTAATTTAACAGAGCCAAACACTTTTGTTTTAATATTAATGTTCTCTAAATATAATCAAATTTTATTAAAGTATTATGTGTGTGTGTGTGTGTGTGTGCGTGTGCGTGTAACCTGTGTAAATGTAATATGTGATCAGGTCAACGTATGAGATGTTGTGAGAATTATTATTATTATAGTAGCGAAGACTTGAATTCTATAATGGTGGCCTTTGCCCTGCAGTGGGACAGTTGGTAGGCTGATACTTTATTTGAGTTTGACTTCGGCGGCAGGTCCCCCTAGGGCTGAGCAGCCAGGGCCTGCCGCTGGGCGTGCAGCTGGTGGCGGCGCCGGAGAACGAGGCCGCGTGCCTCGCCGTAGCCCAGCTGCTTCGCGACGAGTTCGGTGGGTTCGTACCTCCGTGTAAGGTTATCCAGTAACAAGACTCTTACGGTTTAAGACATTTATTTCTCAAAAAGAATACATTATTCACTTATATGAGAAATACAAGATTATGTGGGTATATAATAAAAATCCATGCTCTTAGTGCGCGGCGCGCGCACATTCCAAAGCGTTAAAGTATTCTGTAATTGAACGCGACATTTAAAAACTCCAATGTTTACATTTCGTTCTATCACATCATATGATAAAATATTTTTACATAGTATCATTTT
Source organism: Marasmia exigua (assembly GCA_019059595.1). Taxonomy (NCBI): domain Eukaryota; kingdom Metazoa; phylum Arthropoda; class Insecta; order Lepidoptera; family Crambidae; genus Marasmia; species Marasmia exigua. The sequence goes on along the minus strand of CM032479.1, from coordinate 5,244,844 downwards.
AACATTAAGATAGCATCTACATGAAACAATTTTGAAAACATATTATAATTATAATTACATTAATATTGAATTTTAAAATAAAAAAGTTACAAATCATACCAAGCACATAAGTAGTCTTGAGTTCGCAACTTAACCGCGTCAAAGGCAACTTCGAACGAATGTTGGGAAGGTAGGGCGATTTGATTATCATATGCACTCTAAGAAAGTGCTTACACTTTTAAACACTTCTCTAGAGGAAGATCCGATTGAAGGCATTGTGTAAACGTGACATCCAACTTTTTTTTTTAATATTTGATTCTTACAACATCTCCTGCATCATTAAGGTGACGGGTAGAGCACACTAGCGACGCCAATCGATTTTAATGTTGAGCTACTAAACCGGGTCTATTTTAAACAATTTCGGGGTTACAACCTCTCGGCAAACACTTATACTATTTATTAAATAACCATGCACAAATGTTGGGTCCAACGTGTACGCTAAAAATTGATTCACGCCAAAAGCGGCCACTTTTGGCGTGAATCAATTTTTCGCGTACAAAACCGAACCCAATATTTGTGCATGGTTATTTAATAAATAGTATAAGTGTTTGCCGAGAGGTTGTAACCCCGAAATTGTTTAAAATAGACCCGGTTTAGTAGCTCAAAATTAAAAGCGATTGGCGTCGCTAGTGTGCTCTACCCGTGACCTTAAGCGCTCATGTGTAACTTTGACAGCATCACAGCGCAAATGCTGCTTCATGCAGGTTTTCTGTGAGGCCGTGGTATCTCTCCTGCTACTTTTATTTGGACCTCTTTAACGCCATCTATCTCATTATACACTGGTGAAACCCTCAGAAAGGCAAAATTTCGTTAAAATTAAATTTCCAAATCTATTCACACGACAAAAGACACTTATCAGAATTATAAACAATTTACAACAAAGAGATAGCTGAAAATTAAATTTCCAAAGACTAAAAATCCTAACTCTCCCGTGTATTTATATTTTTGAAATGTGTCTTATCGTAATAAAACACCCCAAATTCTTCAAAAAAAGACAGGATATACCCACAAAATATTATTTTCGTCCAATAACTGTAACTAGATTGATGTTGCCTACCTTACACTCAAACTTAAGTTGAGCTTAACTTACACTCAAAAAGCCCGCTAGTAATGTGCGTGAAAATATTTAATGTTACAATAAACAAACGTCTTTCTAAATCGAGCATTTATGATCAATTCTCAGACTTAATAAGTCCTTATACAACCTGTGCGGATAAAGAATGGGATCAGAAATGGCGGCGCATCTATTCACCTCTCGCTCGCACACTATTTGCGTCTATACTCGCACCCCACGAGTGCGAGTATAGACGCCATTTCTGATCCCATTCTTTATCCGCACAGGTTGTACTTAAAATTATTATTGATTTTTACTAAACGAAACAAAATGTTATAAAACGAAAAAAATAAATACTATAAATTGTACATTGTATCTCTGTATACCTAGCTTTTATGTTTTGTATGTTGTGTAATAAAGAGTAATCTATCTATGTATGTAATACTCTGAATATCTACAAATTTTGACTAAACATTAAAAGTGTATGTATAAACGAAAGATGGCTTACATTTCGACGACCCGTTTGGAACAGTGGTAGTGAACGCTGCCTCTGGTGCAAGGGTTGCGGGTTCGATCCCCGCACAGTACAAACATTTGTGTGCATGAACATATCTGTTTGTATTGGTCTGGGCGTTATCTATGTATTATAAGTATGTATTTACAAAAGAAAAATATAATATGTATATATTTGTAATCCCACTGTTGATTCTGATATCCGTGACACAGGTGCTTGAGCTACCTATCTCGGAGTCAGATATTGATAATACATTGGTATGTGATGTTGTGAAATATTTATTTATTTATTATTATATTTTACTATTTTGCCTTGTTATGAGAAAAATCAGCAATAATGATGTGTTGGATAATTTGGTCTAATCTCAAACTCTTCCATCATACATACGTAAACAATGTTTATTTCCTTTCTCTGTCATTTTCCTATTTAAAAAAATAACGTATTCATAGAAAGTCAATCACTCCATTTGACATGGAATTCAATATTTAAAAATGGTGTAATGAATATGACTGATCCCCATTATACCTTGTATGTAAATACGTCCACTATGCGTTTTTATAAATGAAAAGTATCGGAAATAAAACTCCGTAGTAAAGTACTCAGAGGGCCTACAACGAAATGAAATTCACGACTGAATCTAGGTCCCTGTACCTTTCACACTCGCTGTGCCTCACTTTTGTTTGGATGCGATGATACTCTCATAATCTCATTTGAATAAATAAATAGAAATAATTTATTCAGTGTTACAAAATATGGTACGGTTTCGTTGTAGGCCCTCAAAGATAATTTTACAAAATCAAATTTAGAATATTTAAAGACTGATGATGTATTTGTGTTATGTAAAAGCATTTTTGAGTGTGAAAGAGATCCAACCGGCCCTGACGCAGATTCTATACGGGTGCGGTAGAGAAAAAACATCGCCCAGCACGTCACCCCAGTATTAAGGTGACGGGTAGGGCACACTAGCGACGCCAATCGACTTTAATTTTTAGCTACTAAACCGGATCTATTTTGAACAATTTCAGGGTTACAACCTCTCGACAAACACTTATACTATTTATTAAATAACCATGCACAAATGCGGAGCCAACATTTGTACGCGAAAAAATGATTCACGCTAAAAGTGGCCGCTTTTGGCGGTAATCAATTTTTCGCGTACAAAAACGGAACCAACATTTGTGCATGGTTATTTAATAAATAGTATAAGTGTTTTCAGAGAGATTGTAACCCAGAAATTGTTTAAAATAGATCTTGGTTTAGTAGCTAACAATTAAAAACGAATGGTTTCGCTAGTTAGGCTACCCGTCGTCTTAACGGCTTCGCGCGGTTTTTCAAGTATGGCTTTCTATGAAAAGGCACAGTCTGTTCTGAATGTATGTCTATGGGGCCGACTGGATCTCTTTCACACTCTGTCTGTGACATGTTTTCCTAAAATTGCACATTCCGTTTACAGCGCGCGATTTCTAGTTCCATGGCTGAATCTGACTAAACCCTCTCTAAGAAAATAATAATAAATAAAATAAGATCAGGATATACATGTAACAAAATTGTTTTCTTATTTAAATCTCTAGGAATATGATGAAGAATAGATGTCTAAGAATTATGGTACAGGTCTCATTTATTTGTTAAATAGGTTAATAGGCTTTTTATGGTAATGATCGCAATACATTTAATGTTTATCCAATTCTATTCTAAGTCCATATTTTTTTGTAAATTTTCTTGCACAAAGAATCTAATCATTTGATTTATTAATTTTTGTCTTCATTCCAGGCTGCTTTTTATTTTAAAATGTTTCTATTAACTTATCTTGTTATAGAGAGAATCCATTACATTCGTATTTCAGTTTTCAAAAAGATTTAACCCAATAATAAATCTATCCTAATCCCAATAATAATCTATATATTATAAGTATATATTTACAAAAGAAAAGTATTATATGTATATATTTGTAATCCCACTGTTGATATCCGTTGATCGTCTGTTGATTCTGATATCTGTAACACAGGTGCTTGAGCTACCTATCTCGGAGTCAGATCAATGTATGTGATATTGTGAAATATTCATTCATTTATTTATTATTTATCCTGGATAATAGACAGAGCACGCTTAATATTTAAAATAAAAGGTTCGAAGTCTGGATAATTTGGTCTAATCTCAAACTCTTCCATCATACATACGTAAACAATGTTTATTTCCTTTCTTTTTCAATTTCCTATTTAAAAAAAAACCGTATTCATAAAAAGTCAATCACTCCATTTGACATGGAATTCAATATTTAAAAATGGTGTAAAGAATATGACTGATCGCCATTATACCTTGTATGTAAATACGTCCACTATGCGTATTTATAAATGAAAAGTATCGAAAATAAAACTCCGTAGTAAAGTACTCAGAGGGCCTACAACGAAATGAAATTCACGACTGAATCTAGGTCCCTGTACCTTTCACACTCGCTATGCGTCACTTTTGTTTCGATGCGATAATACTCTCATAATCCCATTTGAATAAATAAATAGAAATAATTTATTCAGTGTTACAATATACGGTACGGTTTCGTTGTAGGCCCTCAAAGATAATTTTACAAAATCAAATTTAGAATATTTAAAGACTGATGATGTATTTGTGTTATGTAAAAGCATTTTTGTAGGTGATGGTGCTATGACACAGTGGGACTGTGGAAAGTTTAATAAATTTTATTTCGCAGAAAAAAACTTTTTTTTGTTCACCCTCAAATAAGTATTTCTAGTTGTGTGACATTAGCATTAAGCCCGTACTAACTTTAAATTCTGTGTTTTTTTTATATGATAGGTGGCAGACGATCAGACGGATCACCTGATGATAATCGATTGCCGCTGCCCATGGACATTCGCGACACCAGTGGAATCACAAGTGAGCTGCTAACCTTTAAACCTCGCTTTCCCCCGGATTGAGTGAATCAATTTTTCGCGTACGCGTTGGACCCAACATTTTTTCATGGTTATTTAATAAATAGTATAAGGGTTTGCCGAGAGGTCGTCACCCCGAAATTGTTTAAAATAGATCCGGCTTAGTAGCTAAAAATTAAAATCGATTGGCGTGTCGCTAGTGTGCCCTACCCGTCACCTTAATGTTTAAAAAGCTACCTATATTCAGTTCTAATAAAAACTCCAGTCTGAATGATGGGATAAGGAGTTATCCGAGGTTGAAAATATTATCTTTGTATAGCTTGTATGTATGAGATCTTTTTACCAGCATGATCTTAAAAATGGAATATCCTCCAACCGATTACGGTTACTGCGGCAGATCGTAACGATCAGCCACGCCGCAGGATATAATTTTTAGTGCCCAAGTGTGTGCGCAAACACAAGTGCACTCTCTATACCTTTCCCCTCGCCTCGTATTCCGATGGGACACCAGTGTGACACGACCGGAGGGATCGGGCGCATGACCAACGGCTTACGGGGGGTATAAGACCGGTAACTTCCAGACTCCGGGCTGACACAGAATGTCTTAACAGAAAAACTCAGGTACAAATTTTGGCCCGACCTAGTCATCGAACCCGGGACCCCAAGCGCAGCCGTCGCTTTAAAGTGCGACACTACCCACTGCGCCAATAAGGCAGTCGACGCGACAACAGATCTCAATGTTTCTGTATTAGGGGTCACTGTTCGCGAAAGTTAGGACTCAAAATGAAACTAGACGTGTCTGTAACTCTTTACTGAAACTACTCAGCCAAATGATACACTGTTCCGAATCGCTAATGTTCGCTCCGAATGCATCATTCGACTCAAATGGATCTCGAATTCTCGACTAGAGTGGTCAATCGGTAGGCGGTAGTAATCTCGAGTGAGCCGAATGAACCGAGTGAGTCGAATAAGCAGAATGATCCGAATTAAGAATCGGTGAATCGGTAACAGTCTTTCCACGTATTACGCTGAGAAAATAAATAGGTATATTACATGGCACAGCAGCAGGAGGGGATCGATTATTCATTTGCAACTAAATCAATTAATCCCGCATCTATCTGACAGTTGATGTTTCGAAATTATTTCACTGTTCCGCATCTTTGCGATGATTCATATGCAAATGTTCCAATTTTTTTAAAGATATAATTTCGCCAGGTGTAAATGAAATCACCAAAGAACTGAGAATAAATCTTTATTATATCTTAAATCTCGATACATCCACGCCCCACGTTCGGGGCTCCGCCCAGGCAGCAGCTACGCCACCCGCTAATCGCACGACGACAGATCTTAATGTTTGTGTTGGGGGGTCACTGCTCGATAAAGTTAGAACTAACTCAAAAAAGTTTAAAAACAAACCCGACTACATAAAACGCGCTCTAATAAGTATGAAACAAGAAAATTGTCTCTTGCTGAAATTATTATGCTGTATTGCTGTGGTCGTATGCCACATTGATTTTATTTTAGATATTATTATAATGAATCTGTTTTACTACAGTAGGTGGCATACCACGGCAATACGGCATAATAATTTCAGCAGCGACAATTTTCTTGTTTCGTACTTTTTAGAGCGTGTTATTTTGGTAGTTTTTAAACTTTATTTTTATTTAACATATTTATAGTTATGTACTTAAATAAAATGTGTGCGTTCCCATTGAGGGTCCACATTGGAATTTTGAGCTTTTGAATGTGTCAGGCTTTAGTAAAAGTTCTCAAACGATTGTAAATTCAACCTCTAATTTGTAAAAGTCGGCACTCAAGTTACATTCGTGGACCCTCAGTCGTGACTGACAGGTACCCATACCTTATTATCTAGTTAAAATTTACAACCCCTGTAAAAAAAATACTTCTCTTATAAAATGTCACCCGTCCCCCTGTTCACTTAACAATAGAAAGTAGCAATCAGAAGGTGGTCCCACAATTGAAACGTCTGTCATAAAAATCAATCAATTTACGTAACATTTAGTAGTTAAATAGACAATTTTGCTATAGTCTATTCTTTAGTAGAAAACTTAACTATTGCTTCACGAATAATATAAAAAATGTACAGTTTTACTTCAAATAATAATCAAACTCCTACGAAGAAATAGTACGGTCGAGGTGACCACACTTTCGAGTTTTCTTCTTTTTGTGAATTGTGTACACTTCCGAACTAAAAGAGTATGTTTAAACCAGACACCAAACTCAGACCAAATATTTAAACGTGCATCATTATAAAAGTTAACCTTAAGATAAAACAACTAAAATTACATATTTGAAATATGCTATAAAAGCTCTTTCATTTGATACCCCACACGGTACCTTCAAGCAAAATTTTTTTTTAGTTCCTTACACTAAGTCCCCTAGAGGGCGCGGTAGTCAGTTTAACGTGACGTCTTGCCGCCTATAACCAGAAGACAACCAAGACGCTTCTAACGACATCTATTTTGTTCAAACTATAATAACTAATTTAGAAGTTATGAGGGAACAGATGAACAATCATACATACATACAGGTCAAAATCATAACCCTCCTTTTTGCTTCGCCGTAGTCGGGTAAAAATGAAACTAGCACATAACTGAGAATAAATCTTTATTAGATCTTAAATCTCGATACATCCACGCCCCACGCTCGGGGCTCCGCCTCCGCCCAGACCGCAGCCGCGCCGCCGCTGCACCCGACGGCCGAGCGGGAGCCTACGCGAGGGCCTGGGGGGTGCAGCAGCGCAGGCACTGGCGCAGCCACAGCAGCGCGGGCGCGGCCCGGCCGGGCGGGCGGGCTCAGCTCGGGAACTTGCAGTACAGCGCGTAGTGCAGCGCGTAGCCCGCGAAGCGCACGAACGACGCGTCGCGCTGCAGGAACTGGTTCAGCGACGGCAGCTTCTCCAGCTGGCTCGCCGTGTCCGCGCCGGGCGCGTCCTGCAATCCAACGACCAAATTAAGAAACTGTGGAATCAACTAACGCCTGCGGTGTTTCCGGACCAATACCGATACCAGGTGAAAACCCTCAAGAAAAGAGCGTACTCCCTTTTAAAAGGGCTGGCAGCGCACCCGTTACGCCTTCGACGTGGCAGGGTTCCATGGGCGGCGGTAATCGCTTACCATCAGGTGACACGTCTGGGCGTCTGCCCCCTATATCATTTGATAAATTTCAGTTAATCCGTGCTAAGAACCAGGACTACGCCTAACTTTTATTACTACTAGACTTTTCCCGAGCTTTTGACTCTATTAACATCCCATTACTATAATCCAAAATAACTACAGCCTTGATGTAACGTCTGTGAAATGGTTTCTTAGTTACTTGTCCCGCAGAAAACAATATGCCAATCTTACATAGATCAAAAGAATCGATTTAAAATTACAGCTAAAGTCAGTAACCAGAAGTGTCCAACAAGGTTTATATACTCGGACCAATAATTTATATTCTTAATATTAATAGCTTATTATATCATATCATTGGCTTACCGGCGTAGCAAACACGGTGAGCACGAACTTGGCGGGGCGGAACGCCTCCAGCACCCGCTTTACCACCTCCTCGTAGCTGGACACCGGCACGTTGGACTCGAACGACACGTACGAGCACGAACGCTCCGGCGTTATGTGAATTGTCATGTAGCATCCCTGTGGAGATGATTAACATATATGTATTCAACTATTAACAAAGAGATCAATTCGCGACAACGACAATACTTAAGGGTAAATCAGGAAAAACGCTGAGCGCTACAATCGACACTATCTATTGGTACAGTTTGGACATGAAAATGAACTGATCAACTGGGTTTTGCAAAACTAAGTACCTACCTAAAGGAAATGAGCCACTTTTATACCTATTTTTTAATATATTCCTTTTAGTGTAATCGATTTACCATATTATAACCATTTACCATAAGACATCGTTTATACTGAACGAAAATTGATAATAATTGCATCAATTAAATATCATACATGTCTATTACATATGAAATGTACGGCAGTAAAGTTCAATTAAATCAATGTTGATAACGACATTTATTACAATTTAAATGTCTGACGCACTATCTATTACACATGGGTACCGATTAAAGATAGATTTAGCCAGTTTAGAGGTCATTATACACTTTGAACCACATTTTTTCTACTAAGATGGTTCGTATCGTGGTTAAAGGTATGTATGTATATGTCCACAGAGACACCATGTATGGTGTAAATGTTTAAATTGAATTATTCTTTTGAACTTAAGGAATGTTTGAACTTACTGACGGTATATCCTGATCTCCCTTCGCAGCGTGAAAATAAAATTACATAAAGGAACTGTATACAACAAATTACTATTACGTTAAGATTTATATGAAAAGGTAAAGGCAAGTCCTACAGCAAAAGGCAAAGGTGATATTTTAGTAATTTATTCAGACGCAAGCCATTGGTTATCATAATCATTGACTCTCAATTATTTCACGGAACGGGACGTTACGATATTTCAATACCTATTGAATACTTCTATACCTACTACATCATAGATGATAGTAGATTTTCCTTGTGTGCTTATAACGTAGTGTATTCTCTTTGGTGCTTATTTTCAGATATTATAATGTAAGTTTTAGTATTTATTCATTCCTTCATTTAATCTCTATGGTATTTCATCATCATCATCATCAGCCCATTTAAGTCCCCACTGCTGAGGCACGGGCCTCCCTCAATCACATGAGGGGTAATTGCCATACTCACCACGCTTGGCAGACGGGTTGGCGAGGGTTTTGATATAAATGCAGAGTTTTCCTTCTCTGGGTGCTGATGATCATGCCAGCAGCTTTACCTTGGTCGCCATTTACGACACCTCGGTAAAAGTGAGGGTGGCCTATTCTACTCTGCCGGGGACCACACGGCGATATCTATGGTATTTAAGATATTTATTTTCTCATTGGTTTCACTTATGATGACACGATATTGAGATTACATTAATCTTCAAACTAAAGTGACCTAGATTTTCATTTATTAAAACAGATCAGTGTGTTGCAGAAAGCAGGTCAGCGTATCCACGTGATTGGCAGACGAAGATGGCATGCATTTAAAACCACTTAATTAAATATGCTTTATTTGATTTAGATGACTGAACGTATAAACTTATCTATGTAATATTATGTTTAATCTTGTTGGTATGGTCTCCTTTCCTAAAGGTTGCAAAGTCAAACAGCTGCAGCAGTCGCTTCATTGTAATCACCAGCCAGGATCATGATCAAAGCGTACCTGAGTCATTATTCGAGCTGTCGTTTTCCTGGCCGCAAATCTAATATTACTCCGAAATTGACATCAGAATCTTAAAATACATATAAAAGTTATATTCTTTATAGAAGAGGCCTTTATGTATGCAGAATATTTTAAGATTCTGATGTCATTTTCAAAGTAATATTAGAATAAACTTTAGTGACGAAAATCGAAGAACTATCCACTCCTCATAACGAATAATTTAGTTCTTCAGTTGTTTTACCGACGTTCATTTGTTTTTCCGACTTTAATTTTTTGTTTATGTGTACAACTTAAGTTTGTTAAAATAAGATTACATTAATTATCCACGGTGATTAAAGTACACTTTAAATAATTAATTCTTACGGTCTATTCCACCCTTTAGTGTACTTAAATCACCCCGGTGATTTAGCTCAGGTGAAACTGACAGGACGTGATAACAAAGAGTTGTATTTGTACAATGCTGGAATGAACATTACTTACATCTTTGGCGACTCCATTCATGGAATACCCGCATGGGTCGAACAGGAAGTCGTCTATCACCATCCCTGGAATGATTTTGTCTATGCCCGACGCCTGGAACAAAAAAAATAACGTTTTGAAGAATACGAAAATTAAACTTTTTAATGTAGTGACAATTTTTACGACGACAAATACAAGGCGTATCGGTAAACAGTTTTTAACACTTAGATCGCTGAACGAAATGTGTTGGGCTTGTTTGAATAGTACAATCCGCAGAGAGCTTCATTTACAAAAGACCGAAGTGATCGGCATAGTGTAATGAATTAGAATGCTGAAATAGCAGTTAGCTGACCATCTGTCGAAGAACTTATTACAACCGTTGGGGTAAACGAAGTAGAGACCGCGATTCGTAAGGCGCCCTCCGACTATTAATGATATGATATGAATATTATAAAATCCTGCGGATAGGAAGGAACTAAAATTTGACATTCCTAGTGTCATAATAATTAGCGAGTAATTGTGCAGCCTCACTCTTACTGAGGTGTCGTAAAAGGCGACTAAGGTAAAGCTGCTAGCATGATCATCAGCACCAAGAGAAGGAAAACTCTGCTCTTTATATCAAAACCCTCGCCAACCCGTCTGCCAAGCGTGGTGAGTATGGCAATTACCCCTTATGTGATTGAGGGAGGCCCGTGCCCCAGCAGTGGGGACTTAAATGGGCTGACGACGACGAAGTGTGCAGCGCTACACCCCAGTAATAAGTAACAATAGCCTGTATGCTGCATAACATTGAAGGATGGTGCTCCGTCAACTTCGCCAAATTGGGCGGAAATGTATGGTACAGATAACATCGCGTTTGATGGTCGGGAAACGATCCGAGGGAATGCCGGAGGTGCTCCAACCCTGTATCTTAATTAGTATAATCATAAGGCTCAAATTTTAATATTGATAGTGACTACACGCTAAGATGAAGAGTAGATTACATACCTTGGTCGCGGCTGCCGCGTCTGTGGAGGCTTGCCTGGTGAATATGTCCATCACGGCCGGGTCGAGGTCCGACATGAGGATCTCGATGGTCTGGTCGGGCTCAGAATCCCGGGACCCGTTCACCACCTCGCGTTGCTCTTTCTCTAGTGCGTCTACTGTGCCTGGAAAATATATTAAAATTGTTAAGATTATACAATGGAAATCTGTAGAAGGATGTCTGTATTTTATTTTTATTTAGTACGATAATCCAAAATCCAATCTAATTACTCATGATGAAAATGCCCTCAAACTTAACAAAAATATCTGAGCATTTGACAAAAGACAACTGTGTGTCTATACACGCCTAGTAACATTATTATTTAATGGACAATACGACAAAAAAAGTTTAGCATTTTTATATGCTTTTCGAATACAAAAAGAGAAAAAAAATCACCCATATTTTTAAGTTATCATTAAATGTGTGTTTTTATTATAATATTTATTTTTTAAATTATTAATTATATGCCGGAAGTGACGTAGTCCTGAGGTTCAACGTATTGTGATGTCGGTGCTATAGTCCAATAGTGGTTCGGCGTGTACGATGCAGATTATATAAAACAGTTTTGGTGACTTAAATGTTACTGTCTCTGTCATTATTTTGTCTTGTCATTTTATAATCAGAGATATTACTTTTTTTTAAATCAACGTGAGCAAAAGCGTTGTTAATTTGTCATGCCGAGTGGTGACGTCACAGAAGGCTTTTTACAATTTTTTTTTCTTCATAATATCTGTTTCTATCTGTTAAAATTCCGAAATTATTTTTCTTTTTCTATGAGTGTAATAAAATATTTTTTGTCGTATTGTCCATTTTGTTGAACAAAACAAATGATATGCTCAGATATTTTTGGGAGGTTTTTATACATTGATGTGATGCTGTCATCCGCCACATTGCTTATTCGTAAAATAGTTTCCTACCTAAACACTAACATACCTTCCAGCGGCAGGAGTGTGTAGAGATACCAGCAATCTTTTTCTGGACCCATTATGTAGGCGCGACCGTCCCCGAAGAATGAGTCCAGGAGTTCCACCTGCAGACAAGAAAGAATTCCATTAACCACTTAAGATAACTTAAACTTACCACCTGGAAAGACGATATATGTTGTTAAACTTTAAAAAATATACCTATGAACCAAATCCATCCTGCAACCGATTAAGGCCCGATTCGACCAATTTTTATTAGAGAATAACGCTACGAATCTTTTATTTTTGTCAATAGGCTAACGCTTGACCACAATCTCACCTGATGGAAAGTGACGATGAGGTCTAGGATGATACGCGTTTGCCTAAAAGATGCCTGTTCACTAGGATGTCCAGATTATAGTGGTCAGGAAAAACAACATTAAATATCTAACACCGTATTATAAATCGCGATCTAAAGTTATTACCGTACTAAATCTCATGTCATTCCGTTCCAACACGCAATGTTAAAATGGGCTAGCTTTGTTCCGGGACCATCGTTAGTTCGCGATTTTGTATAAGGGGGCTAATCTCATCAACAAAGTAAATTTTCAACTATTCGTTAGTTTCATAAAAATGTGTTTAATAGTAAACACTAAATACTAATGAGCAAAATTAGTTGAACCCGTATCTCTTAACTGGCATATTTTGCGATAGCAAGTGAACAATATTTTTTCCGTGAATTGAGCATTTTAGAGAAACGATAATATTATCTGCGCACTATCTATTCTACGAATAATGTAGACAGGCGAACTTTTGATCGAATTAAATGTTAAATCAATAGGAAAAGTCTCTGGGCACATAACTTTGACTCCACGAGGGGCGGCAACCGCTTACCATCAGGTGATTTGTGTGATTGTCTGACACATGTAAATGTAATGTAAGGTGGACTCCTTTTTCCGCACTTAGACTCCCATTTGGTCCATTGTGCGTGTTGGGTCCTGACTATTCTAGTTAGCAGAAGCGCAGAAGCTTCCTGGGAGCATCACAGGTTTCGCGGAGTGACCTCGCCGATACGAGGATTTCTTTGCATTATCTGGTCAACGCATCGCACCATGTGTGTGACTGATTCCTCGGCGCTGAAGCATCCCCTGCATAGAGGGCTGTCGGTAGCACATAATATGAAACATTTAAATATTTCATATGCGCTACCGACGATTGTATAGTTCCCGGTTCAGCATTATGCTGTTGTGGGATCTGGTTTGACCAGTGGTCTCGACCTTCATAGTACCGTGGATACGTATTGTTGTTCCTGGATATCATGTTTCGACTTACATATCAGAGTGACGTGGTCTCAAGCGCAAATGCATCGATCAAACCGCTCGTATCACAACGCTATACGTTTTCACGGAAATTGTGCATTGACGCCTTTCGTTGGTGCACAATAGAGAACAATGATTGACAATGCAAACTGGTTTTTGTGGAATCTTTCATATTTTTTTATGTGCAAATAACAGATGTATCCCCTGGTTGTTTATTAGAGTGAAAGGTGGCAAAAAGTATGTTTATAATTTTTCGAACATAGCTCGGGTTTGTTATCAATCACCAATCCGCAATTGGCAAGCGTGGTGATTAAGTCTAATCCCATCATAGACTTGATTTCTATGATCGAGGCTTTTGCCCTGCAGTGGGACAGTATATATGTATAGGTTGATACTAACGTTTCCGTAAAACAAGACAAAATTCAAATTTTTTAAACATCTAATCTCAAAAACATGGTAAATTTTCAACTAAGTATTTGTTAGTTTCATAAAAACTGTGTTTAATAGTAAACACTAAAAACTAATGAGCATAATTAGTTTAACTATCTGTTAATGATACTGACATATTTTGCGATATCAAGTAAACAATATTTTTTCCGGGAATCGACCATTTCAGAGCTACAATATTATAATGTAGGTAGGTGAACTTTTGATGGAATTAAATGTTAAATCAATAGGGAAAAGACACATAATGAAATATATTTAATTAAACATGTCTGTTTGTATTGGTCTGGGTGTTTGTATGTATTATAAGTATGTATTTACAAAAGAAAAGTATTATATGTATGTATATATTTGTAATTCCGCTGTTGGTTCTGATATCCGTAACACAGGTGCTTGAGCTACCTATCTCGGAGTCAGATCAATGTATGTGATGTTGTGAAATATTTATTTATTTTTAAGTAAATAACACACTTAAAAATTTCATCTCGTGTTCAGGCGGGACTCGAACCCACACCTTCCACAATCCGGGTGAATGTACTACCAATTATACCACTGAACGCGTTACTTAGTCGACGAAATTTGTCAGTGCTTGATTCGACATGAGCTGTCGATAGTCTCATCAATATTGTAGGTATATTTACAATATCCAGTGGAAATATTATTACAAATATTTGACCACCAGTTAAGATGAGACTGCTAAATCAATAGTTGATATTTTATAGCAATCTTATGCGATTTATTCTTAAGTAAATAACACACTTAAAAATTTCATCTCGTGTTCAGGCGGGACTCGAACCCACACCTTCCACAATCCGGGTGAATGTACTACCAATTATACCACTGAACGCGTTACTTAGTCGACGAAATTTGTAAGTGCTTGATTCGACATGAGCTGTCGATAGTCTCATCAATATTGTAGGTATATTTACAATATCCAGTGGTGGTCAAATATTTGTAATAATATTTCCACTGGATATTGTAAATATACCTACAATATTGATGAGACTATCGACAGCTCATGTCGAATCAAGCACTTACAAATTTCGTCGACTAAGTAACGCGTTCAGTGGTATAATTGGTAGTACATTCACCCGGATTGTGGAAGGTGTGGGTTCGAGTCCCGCCTGAACACGAGATGAAATTTTTAAGTGTGTTATTTACTTAAGAATAAATCGCATAAGATTGCTATAAAATATCAACTATTATTTATTTTTATTTATTACTAGCTGACCCGACAGACTTAGTCCTGTCGAAAAAATTTGTAATGTGGCAACAAATATGAAATAGCAATAAAACTCAAATTGTGAAAAAGAAAAGGGCTGTTTTTAGGGTTTTCCCGACAATTATTCGATTTTTTCTCGCCGTAAGAACCATCCTTGGACTTCAACGAACATTTTAAAAAAAGAATTGGCCAAATTGGTCCAGGCGTTGTTGAGTTATGCGCTAACCAACACATTTTGCGATTCATTTTTATATTATAGATTATTATTTAATATAAAAACAAAAATGTTGTTTTAGTAGTACAGTTAAAATAATACTTGGCTACTGTGGTTAAGTTACAGTTTAATTTATGAACATTTAGCACACATAATTTTTTTTCCTCATTGTATATTTCTAAAGTCTTTCCTTTAACTTCATTCTTCAAAGCTGTTGTAGGCAATTTGTCTTCAATTTAAAATTGCCTTAGTTTTCCTTCCTCACGAAAAATTTACAAGATAATAAACAAAGTCTTCGCCGGCAAAATACCCACGATAATTGCAATAATTATGCCTATAACGTTAAGATAAGCTTTGCGAAGAGGAAAATGATATAATAACTGATACGAGACGTAAAGATTAACCTTGTTGTTAACAATCTTGCAAATTTCTATCTTAAAACCACCGACAGTTTACCCATTTACCTTACCTATATAGTATAGTATCATCCTATATACTGTCCCACTGCAGGGCAAAGGGCTCCATCATAGAAATCCAAGTCATCGCTACTATGATGGGATTAGGCTTAATCACCACGCTTGCCTAATGCGGATTGGTGATCACAAACCCGAGCTATGTTCGAAAAATTCGAAACATACTTTTCGCTCGACCTCACGGCCCGGTACTTAAACCACTAGACCAAAAGAGCGTTACCTTACCTACTAATATTTTTATACATAAGTCAAAACGTGAACTCATCATTTCAGTGTACAGACAGGCACACATCACGTTACCAGAATCTGTCTTTCCTCAATTTATATTGAACCAAACGTGCTTGACATTAAAATGGGAATCGATTGAAGGAATATGACAGATTTTTATACATTGATGTGTGGCTGTATAATCTGTCAATTAAGTCGTCAAAACAATTGATGGCGCCACTGCGCCACTTAGGTCATAAAGTATGGTAACCCCATTGGTTATAAAACATGGGAACAATTTCAGTTCCTCAAAAATCCGTTGTCACGACTTTATCGACGCAGTATACGTAAGTATAGCCAGCGTCAGATCAAGTTACCCCCCTGCAGTGGAAAAATATCACTTGTGCCCCAGACATAAGGACGGTCCAAAGGTCAACAAGGGTAACTCGATGCGACGCCGTGTAATAAATCGTAATAAATTGCTGAAGATAAGTTTGATAATAACTCTTCTTCGCAAGGTCTTTGACATTCATAGCGGAGAAGCTATCAGCTCGCATGTCATCCCTTTCGTCGTTAAACCAAGCCTTTTTAGATCCACCCCATAGAGGCATTCAAAGTCTATACCAAGGAGTCGCTACCAAGGGTGGACACCCTTGGCAGCGACTCCTCTCAACGCCTGAAGAAAGAAAACCCCTAATGGAACCATCCAGCTTACAAACAACAGATGGCGCCAATCTGACTATTCCATACAACATCTAAATTCTCATACGATTCTACATTGCGAAAGCAAAGTCATGCCTATTTGGAATTGTACGACAAAACTAAGATAGTCCCACGGACCATGGTCCCAGAGCCAATACCAACAGGCTCGGCAGAAGATATCTACCATAACCTTCTACACATCGGCTCACGAAAGAGACCACAAATAGCTTACGTCTACGCATGTAATCTCATGATGAAAACACTTGAGACAAGAAACATTTTCAATTAAATATAGAATGAGTTGAGTCTAAGTCCTTATAATGTGTTAAGTTGAGAATGAGCCAGTTCTTCATGAGATTACATACGTAGACGGTCGTAATTTGTGGTCACCTTTCGTGAATCGACCTATACAAGGTTCTCACGATGGTGGCATGTCCAGCCATTTGTTACCCACATACTCATAAATATCAGGTTTCCGTAGGCTATCAGCTAAGGCTACTAGAGTCTAAATTATCCTCTGACAGTAGCCAGGTCACCTACGAACCAAACGTGGTGGTCACCAATTATCAGCGACGACATATATCCTACACGGTCCATTTATAACATAAAACAATATTGCGATAAATGATAATTAAACGTGTCGGCTACTAGATAAAAGTTTATTAAACCAAGAAGGATCTCGCCCAGTGCGTAGTCGCTGTAATCTCCTTGGGTCATAGATGATGCAAGATCTACTTCTGGGTTCAAACCGATAGCGTGACTTTAGATTGTATTGTTTAATTTTTCGTATCAGTTTGGGTATTTCTCGAAGTTGCCAATAGCGAAGGTTTGTAACAGAGCCTCTAAGGCCGTTTGTACAGGCTAAGAAAAGTCGCCGAAATCGTTTCTGTACATTGCTCCAACACTGACCAAGGAATGAGGCTGACCTCAGAATCCAAGTTATCGTCGTCGTGCCCCAAGTCTTGAGTGCCTCTTGGCATTAAGTTCGCCTATTGTAACAAATTTTGTGCAATAAAGTTTTAAATGAAAAGAACATACTTTGGACGAAAATCTGACCACAGTAATCAAAGCTGTGTCGTGGTGCCAATCCAAATGCAGCTAGCTTGCAAAAGGGTCCTACTTCTGAATCTAAACTCTCTCGTCATGCAGGACGTCATGACATCGAGATGGACATGCTAGGGAATGCAACCTACCTCGAAATCAAAGTTTTCGTGCCGCTGCAGCTGGCGTTTAGGGCGCCCAAATTCCCTGCGTGAGCAAAATGAAAACTAGTGCGAGATCTGGCACCGCTGCTATGTTGGCATTATTGCAAAGGTGGTGTTCTTCTAAAGTAGACGTGTGTAACTGTTTACTGAAACGACTTAGTGATTCGACTCAGCCAAATAATACATTGTTCCGAATATCTAATGTTCGCTCCGAATGTATTATTCGACTCAAGTGGATCTCGAGCTCGAGCGAACCTAATGATCCGAATGAGCTGAATGATCCGATGAGCCGAATTACCTGAATGATCCAAGTGAACCGAATGATCCGATTGAGCGGAATGATCCGATGAGCCGAATGATACACTGTTCCGAATCTCTAATGTTCGCTCCGAATGTATCATTCGACTCAAATGGATCTCGAGCTCGATGAACCTAATAATCCGAATGAGCTGAATGATCCGATGATCCAAGTGAACCTGAATGAGCCGAATGATCCGATGATCCGAATGAGCGGAATGAATCAAGGGTCTATCTGAGAGTCGATGTTCCAAATTAAGCGTTTCACTGTTCCATCTCTGCACTGCAAATGTTCCAATCTTTTGAAAGGTACGTTTTTGCCAGGTCTATTCTGAAGGGAACCCACCTCGGAATCAAAGTTGTCGTGCGGCTGCAACTGCGCCTTGGGGCGTGCGAACTCCCTGCGCGAGTAGAACACGTTGTGCACGCGCTCGTGGCCGGCCACCTCACGCGCCAGCGCCAGCACGGCGCGCACGCAGCGCAGCGGCGTCGTCGTGCCGCACGTTTTGAGGATCCACCGCCGGCGGGAGACGAACATGCTGCTCTCGCTGGAAAGATGAGAAGATATACATGAATAAGTGATTTACAACCAATCAAATTTTCTACAGCATCACCTTAAGGCGACGGGTAGGGCACACTAGCGACGCTAATCGATTTTAATTTTTAGCAACTAAACCGGATCTATTTTAAACAATTTCGAGGTTACAACCTCTCGGCAAACACTTATACTATTTATTAAATAACCATGCACAAATTTTGGGTCCGTTCCTGTACGCGAAAAATTGATTCACGCACGATAAAAGTGGCCGCTTTTGGCGGTAATAAGACCATCTAAATAATTTATATTAAGAATTCAACATTATGTTCTAAAAGGTATCTTTTGAAAGGCAACACATTAAATGTGTTTATGAAACAGTTTTTTTATTGACGATTTACTAAAAACAGTCAAGTGCCCTAATAAGATCCACCTGGTTAGGTTAGTCAAAGCGGAGCGAAAAGAGAGACCAAATCATCATAATAATACTGAAGGTACCTTTTTATTTTTTTTGGTTTTGCAGGGGGAATGCCGCCGGCTCAAGAGATGAGCCGACTTCCTTATGCATACCAGACCACCGGGGGGCGGCCGGGTTATGTGGGGCTCTCCTTTGGCGGGGGGCGTCTCCCAAAGAGAAGCCGGGCAAAGGCATACCCACTAAACCCCCTGCGGTTCTCCCTCATCGCCAATATTGGGGAATATCATGGTGATACAGCCGAAGCCTCCCTCCACGATATTCCCAGGGCGGATGTCCGCCTACAAGGTGGACTAGGCCTATCCCCTCAGCCGGGAGAACTGAGCCGTCCCTATCGGGCAGCAGAGGGAGCCTGTGCAATGCTGGTGCTGGTGCCCCCGTACCACGCACCAGCGGGCTCCCTCCGCGGAGAAGGGGGAGACGCGCATCTGCTCGGCGTCTCCTTCCCCTCCTCACCCTGATACTGAAGGTACCTATGCCAAGCAACACAAGGCAACAAAAACTATTTTGCGAATAAAACAAGAATCCGCGATAGAACATAAATACATCTAGTGATGACAGATGTGCTTTTTCGCGACCGAGAAAATGTTCGCAATTCCTCATACATTCTCTACCGAAGATGAAAATGTATGAGAAATTTCGATAAAATAAGCTTTTATGTTTTTTTCTTTACAAGTTGATGCATATTTTTCTTGTTTAGGGATATTTATTAGTTAATATTACCCTTTATGTTAACAAGAACCCAATTCTCGTGCTCGTGATATTTGGAAAACATGGCGGATATCACCTGAAAACCATACAAAAAAACTATGTTTTAGTGATATATGTCGCATGAAAGTAAATATCACGAGCACGAGAATTGGGCTCCTAATATTACCTATGAAATTGCCGTTTTGTATGGCGATTTTCATAGAAGTTGTGTTTTTCATATTTCTTTAAATATTTGTAGTTATTAATGCTACTACATACTCCACAATTAACTGTGCTTTAATGGTCAAAGTTTAGAAACGTGTGGGATAGTATTTGAGAAAAAAATATTTTTTAGTTATAAGTTATTATTGATAAAAACGTCAATTATGACGAGTAAAAAGGGTAGTTTTCAAGTTGTTTTTTTTTGCAACACAAATGCAATAATATTGATCTCTATTTAGGATACAATCCTGAAAATATAGTCTTAAATCAATATAAAATTACAGTACAGTGCCTTTTTGCTTATTAAAGGAGTTATACATCTTATTGTGTCTAGAAAAAACACGAAAGAACTATTATGTTGCATATGAGTATAAATATTAAAAATACTTTTATCGCCGTCATACTTAAGTTGGCAGACATTACTCAAGATATCTAAGCTAACAAATGGCCCGTGGTTACAGTGCTGATAACATGCTCTTTACAATGGGTAATCAGTCTTGTGTATAAATATTTAGAGTACATAAGGCCATTGTCCAAATTAAATGTTTTTAGGCGCTCTCAAAATAATATGTCGGGCTTTCACTTTCCACTTCGCGCGATCTTGTGCATCCGTAGTGGTCAGTTGATTAGCACGCTTGTCATCCCTTACGATGTCAAGCCACACATTTTTAGGTCTACCCCTCCTGCCGGAAACCTGCGGTGGTGCCATGGCCAGACATTTGTTTTCCACGTAGCTGTCCGGTTTTCGCAGGACATGACCGTACCAATGTAGGCGACTCTCCAACAGTTTCTCCGCTATGTCACGAATATGAAGGCTCCCACGTATGCGTGAGTTTCCTCACGGTCTTTTCTTTGTTTTCCACGTAGCTGTCCGGTTTTCGCAGGACATGACCGTACCAATGTAGGCGACTCTCCAACAGTTTCTCCGCTATGTCACGAATATGAAGGCTCCCACGTATGCGTGAGTTTCCTCACGGTCTTTTCGCGTAACTCCACACATCATCATCTCATCCTGTTCATCTCCGTGACATGCAACTCCTGCTTGTATCGCTCAAGTAGTCTCGCTGCCATACAAAAGTACCGGGCTAATGAAGGCCTGTCTCTTCAATTTAACCGGCTTTTTATTAGATCACTTAATTATCACAATGTCTAAAAGACTATGTTTCTAAAGAACACCTGAAGTTGAAAGTAAAATAAAATAAGCTATCATGTGCTATTTTAGTTGTAACGGGGCCAAATAAAAAATCCCCTTAGTATTGCTCCATTTTGTTGCGACTTTTTAATACCTTAGATTTTCTTTCACACGAAACTAGTAGTTAGCTACTAACTACTTCAAAGCTTGCCCCGGTTCTCATATCCCCGATTAGGCTAAACGGTCCACCCATCAGCCTGATTGCTCTGCTCTAAATATTGACTATTTACCAGCGATAACAGCCGGGCGATAGTTACCGCAAGTGCCGCATAAAGCAAGCTTGACAAAAATAGACCAGAGACCAAAATAATTTTATTCATAATCCGGGTCGTTGACCTGCGATGTATTATTATTTGAAAGAAATGGGGTGAGCCTTGCGTCTCATAGCCACTGCGACCAGTTGATGATCTATTGTGGCAGCCCCAGAACCACCGCCCCCGCCAGATTACAGCACCTAATGTATCTCCAGTTCCAGGATAAACCCGAGAATGGAGCTGATGGGGGAGCTTTTGATCTCGTCTGCCGAGATCATGTGTGCTCCCAGGTGCCGGCTTCTGCAACGGCGCAGCGCTATAGCATTCGCCGATTACGTGGATAATCGTTTCGTCGTCCTCGCGACAGAACCTATGCTGATTTTGGAATCTGAAAGGCCCATGTTGTGCAGGTGCTTGTTTAACTTGCAGTGCCCCGTGAGGGTCCGAGTGAATGCCCTAACATGTCCTCTACTCAGTTTTATTATTTCTACAGCTCGTTTCTGATCGAACGCCTGTATCAACGCCTTGGACTGTTCTAGTCAAGGTAGTCTTTTCCAAAATTCATTGCTTTGATTATGCTCTCATTCTTTTGTTACGGTATTGTAAATAGGGTAGATAGGGAGAAAGATAATAATAATAACATAAAATTATCCGGAACAAACACACATCACTAGGGGCCGTTAATATATAATAATAATATTAATACTAGGACAATATCGCTGCAGGGAAGATAATTGATCAATGGCTGGCTGGCTACCTAGATGTCATAAAACTAAATAATCATAAAAAAACCGCACACGCATGTATAATGACAGCCATTCCGAATATTTACATAATAATCGCAAATTATTTACTAACATTTTCTACAATTACTTGGTGCGTATTGACACGAGCTCAACGAGTGGACTCTTGACTGTCCGTTAATTGCGTACAGTTTTGATCCTATCTTCTAAGACGTAAAGTTCAATATTGATAAGGATTAATCATTGTAATAATTGATTAATGAACTATGTTGCAAGCGCATAAAAGAAGATTTAATACATTTTAATACAGTACAGTATGGTTTAAATTTGCATAGCGTACAGGACTAAGTTTTGTATTGGCCAACCATTGGTCATATACAAACTTATGTTGTTAATGTAGTGTAGGTATAATGAGCCGGCGTTGTTGACATGTGGCGATAATGACCCAGTGTTGCATAACAGAATAACATTAACACGTGCCATTTGTCCATCCCTATATGGACACAAAGCTGAATCGTAGAATATCAAGCACCTATTAAAATCCCATGGGGGCGATACCTATTTGTGTATGCGGCGATACCAAAGTGATATCGGTTAGGTGGATAGTGGGACATGCAGTTTGTGATGCAGGTTTGATTCAGTGTCATAATTGTCTGATCAAAGATGATTCCGCGTATTAGCTTCTATGTCTGTGACATCCTCCTCATCTCTTTTTTTGTGAGATAGGGGACAGACGAGCAGACGGATCACCTGATGCTAAGCGACTACCGCCGTCCATGGACACCTGCAACACCAGAGGAGTCACAAGTGCGCTGCCGAATTTTTAAAAAGGAATACGTTCTTTTATTGAAGGTTTGCAGGAAATACCGCAGGCGATAGATCACAGCGTGTGATTCCCGATTGCGTGCCCGGGATACGCTTGGACCATGGTTCAGGATTCGAGTAGTAATCACAATGAAGCAACTGCCGTCTGTCCTTCGCAACCCTTTTACTTCTGAACTAAACCCACTAAATCTTGATTTAGTTGGTTTAGTTTAGTTCACAAGTTTCAGAAATAATCCAACGTTTCCTGACGATGTTTTCCTAGTGGTATAATTCTTCATGTCTGTGACATAGCAGACAAAATGCAGGAGTACCGCCTACTCTGGTACGGCCATGTTTTACGGAAACCGGATAGCTCCAGGAAAAACAAATATCTGGCCATGCCACCGGCAGGCTAAAAGGGTTATAATAATTCTCACATCTCATAGGTTGACTTGATTCCGTACTAAGTAGAGTAAGCACTTGTGTTACAGATATCAGACAACAGAGGAACACAAATATATACTTAAATACATATATTACACCCAGACACTGAACAAACACAAGTGTGTATCGCAGGAATGTTTGTACAGGGTGGGGATCGAACTCACGACCTTTGGCGCAAGAGGCAGGGTCACTACTAATTGCGCCATCCGGTCAGTTATGGGATTAGTTAAGTTGCACGCATGTCAGCGTGCTACTACTCTTCTTTTCATCGTGGATGCCAAAGACCGTGCGAAGTGAAAGAAGGAAAATCGAGTTCCGGACACTGAAAAGACAGCAACCGGTAATAAACGCTATGATGATGATGATAAAAGATAATTTCGCATCGTCGCATTCGGAGGGCACGTTGAGTGCCGTCCCTTTCCAATCAACAATTATGATACCAACCAAAAAAATTGCAACAAATCAAGTATAGCAATTGAATCAATGAGTTTAACACTTGATACAATCATGTGACGCTTGTAAGCCCAAGTCGGAAAGTTTATTAATTCCAAGTGGCTGCATCACTTATTGCGAATCATTTCACTCGTGGCCATTGTTACATTGTCTGATAAAATCAACTTGTACATTCTTATTTTCTCATACATCCTTTTACTTCCACAAAATCGCTGTGCGAATTTTCAAAAGTCAAAGAAGTCAGAAGTAATATTTGACGACCCGTTTGGATCAGTAATAGTGAACGCTGCCTCGGGTGCAAAGGGTTGCAGGTTCGATTCCCCGCACAGTACAAACCGTTGCCGTGTGGTCCCCGGCAGAGTATAATAGGCCATCCTCACTCTTACCGAGGTGTCGTAAAAGGCGACTAAGGTAAAGCTGCTGGCATGATCATCAGCACCCAGAGAAGGAAAACTCTGCATTTATATCACAACCCTCGCCAACCCGTCTGCCAAGCGTGGTGAGTATGGCAATTACCCCTTATGTGATTGAGGGAGGCCCGTGCCCCAGCAGTGGGGACATAAATGGGCTGATGATGATGATGATGATGATGATGACAGTACAAACATTTGTCTGTTTGCATTGGTCAACACCGGTGCTTGCGTGCGTGCGTGATGTTGTGAAATATTTATTTATTTATTTAATATTGAATAATTTAGTAGTACCTATTAAAGAAGTCATGACTGCATAGGCACCCGCTTATAATAATAGGATTTTCTTCTTGCTGCATAGCCTTCCATCCACATATTGCTTACCCGAGCTGGCCACCAAGAGCACAGAATAATATAGCAAAGATTTAATTCGGACTCTCCTTTGGGTACAGAGGCATAGCGACCAAAATCGACAGTAACCGTGGGAGAGCCAAGCTTCGGCATGAATGGGCCGGCTCGACCGGAGTGACGGCCACACGGAAAACCGGTGTGAAGCAGCACTGTGCTGTGTTTCGCTGCATGAGCGAGTGTACCGGAGGATATTTATTCTGTGCCGGAGGCCCAATCCGGGGGAAAGGGGGGTTTAAAGGTTGGCAGCGCACTTGTGACTCCACTGGAGTCGCAGATGTCGGCAATCGCTTACCATCAGGCGGTCCGTCCGCTCGTCTGCCATAAAAAATAGTAAAAAGTCTAGAATAAGTATGCCAATAATTTCAAAATGGGGCTAAAAAGTTTTGTTAACCATTTTTTTAATAGAAAGTTGAAGAACTGACTTTTGAGCTGTTTTTTGTATAAAGTGTGTTTGACACACTTCATAAAATAACAGCTCAAAAGTCAAAGTCCTTATCAGAGGATTCTTCGCCACAAGGTTTTACTCCAATTAGGTATTCTTACTTACTCAATGCAATACTCTCATTATTTGCTGACGAAGTTGATGCTTGTGGCGACTAAGCCCTGTCTTTTTCATCAGAGCCACAGGGGCAGCCTTGCTCAATACAATTGATATAATTATTTTGGGCTAGAAATCATTATTATAAGGGCTGAGTAGGCATAAAAAGTGCTAGATCTAACCCGGGACGGGCTAAGTTGACCTGCCTTTATCTACATGGCCAACTTTTCATTAAACAGTTTACAACCAAAAACATTAGATTACAACATACAGTAATCAGTAGCGCCCAAACTTGGTAATCCTGTCTTATGGGGGCTAATGTTTGAGGTACTTATATAAAAGTAGGATTAACAAATCATTGACGTTATTATCTAATTTCGGATTATCATTAATAAATCATTGAGACTATTCATGTTACATTATATTTATATAGAAATAGTATTGGGGACAATCAGTCTGCCCAACATGCTATAGAACAGTGTCGTGTTAACTCAAGTACCAGCACTTTATAGCATCTATTATAAATTATTATCTAACTGAGGAGCAATTGAGATAAAGATCATAAGAGACAATTACAAAATGATCACGAGCTACAACAGCTGGTTACGTTTGTATAACGTATTATCGCGTTAATCAACTTATAAACGAAGGTGTTAACTATTATAATGCATTACGTATTCTAATAATAGAAATAGATAACTGCTCTTTTTGATCTTTTGTTTTCGTCAATACACTACTAAACTCACCAATTTAGTCACAGTATGTACAAACAAATCGACGCAAATGTGTACATTTTCCAATCGACATAAAAAGAAGAAGTCATATTTGTGTCTGGTAGGCACATGCCTGTTTGAAGAGGTAAATTGATACTTATCTTAATAAACTTCACTGTTCACTCCAAAGAACGACTATAAAAAACTTCAGGAAATTATATTAAAAAGGAGTTCTGAATTGTGTTTCTTAAAATAACCCTTCTGATATTTTAAGAAACACTAACACAAGTTCATCACGGAAGTATAGTTTCACAAGGAGATATAAGTGTACTTGTATTATTCATGCTATAAAGCTTAAAAGTAGGTGGTAGGCTTTTATTTGATATCTACACAAAAAAGGACGAATTTTAACTTCAAACTGATTTTGTACTGATTCGTTTGTTGGCTTAAGTATTAAGATATTTAATAAGCTACCACAAAATGTCATTAACCTATCACTGGATAAGTTTAAGTCTCATATTAAAACCTGCCTAATGAAGAAAAGGTTACCTAAATGATAAGGATTCTTGTCAAGTTAATGATTATAGTTTGAGCTTTTTATTCATAGTGGTGTCTACTACTTCTAATTGTATTTTTTTTTTCTAGATTAAAACTGTAACATCATCAATATTTGATAAAAGGGGCTTATATAGACCAAAGATGAATTTTACCTTTAAACTGATATTGAGACTAACTTTCAAAATAATATACGATTTCTGAAACTTTTCATTCATAATATCATTCATTGTTATCCTATTCATTATGGTGTTCAGTTTCATATGTATTTGATTTGATTAATGAAATGTTATGAAACATTTCATTCAATAAAAATGACACCGTAATATTTGTTGATATTCAATCAAAAATATTTGGTTCTTCAATTGAAGATTGTATAAAGAAGTTGAAGAGAGAAGAAGCAACATGCTAAAGAAGGCAAAGAAAATCATTATTATTTTTATTGAACACATGTCTGGTTTGTCCGATATGTGAAGAGAGAGAGACATTGCAATGTCATCATCATTAGCGTTAAATCCCGGTTTCGTCAAAGCTAGGCTCTTCGGAGCCCGAGGGTCCGCTTTATTGCCTTTAGAAAAACTGTCCGTGCCACCAATGTGAGACTTCTTCTCTTTAGAAGACAAAAAAAGATCCATTTTTTGCTATCGACTAATAGAACAAACTTATCCACTATAAAAATAAGTGGATTATACTTTCTAATTGGAAAATAAACAATTTTTAAATTAAGATGGGTACACTATTTTAGTAAATAGTAATACAACCTTAATTAAGTTACCTATCTTATGACACTCTTGAGACTGTTGAATCTTAAATGCATGCTTTTGCAACGCCCTACCAGGGTCATGTTATGGAACTCTAGATATTTGTAACACCTATAGCTATGTAGACTAATATGTGCAATAAATGAATTGAATTGAACTAACGCTCTGAAGTACGCAATTAGTTATCCAACATACCCTTTCCCGCATTTCAGTACATTGTACCTACCGTTAAACATCGCTGCAATAAATAATCAGATAAGGGTTAAGTTTGTAAATTGTTACAGTTTTATGGAAAAAGCGCTATCGAACACTCAGCAAGGTCAGCCCTACACGCTCTGGTTTGTCACGCGAGGGTTAATAAAACAGAGCGCTTAAAACGAAACCGTCCAACGCACGAAAATATAACTGTCGGATTCCAAACAATAGAGACGCACAGCGTTTGTAAAAAGGACGCGGAAGAAGATTCTGTCATGAATTCAGTTTCGTTGTAGATCCTCTGGATTAACTTTCATATTTCCCTACTCGTAAGTCATGTGACGGTAATTGGAGCGACTAACCAATTATAACGTAAAAACCTAGATTTTATGACAAAAACCCTAAAGCTATGTTTTGAAGAATTTAAACGTGTAGCTTGCTTTAGGTTTTATAATCTGTTAAATCAATACTTATAATTATTTAAAACTTAACTTTCCTTCCTTGTTCTACTGGTTCAAATATTTTATTTAAATTAATTGTTTGTAATTGGAGTTCCTTTACTTGGTTTGTTAATTTCACTTACAAAGCCTTTAGTCACTTTTGCTGCAGAACCATCAAGTACCAATAGATCCACCTGCATACGTTGATCACGCAGGCTATTTCCAGAAACAAGACAATACATTTGATCCTCAAATTGACCTCAATCTATGAACTTATCAGTACACATCTATGCTCTACCTAAAGGATTCCTGTAGAAAATATATCGTCTTGTATACAAGAGCAATACACATTTTCCAGTTCAAACTAATTTTGAATTATTATTTTCTCGATATATGTTGACCGCGATGTGTCATGTGTTGCATAAGGTCTGATGAATTCATGAGGATAAACTCGAGTACACCCAGTCAATCTACCTACATCTTGTCCTTTGTGTAGAGACCCATGTCCCTTCCACGTGTTGATTGTTAATGCACTAAATTGCACTTGGGTGGACGGCGCGTGTGCAATTTTATTGCGTCAGTCGAAATACGTTCATAGACGCTATAGTAATCATAGATCGCCATCATTGATGCCGGAAACATTAGGCGGAAAATTAAAACTCAGCTCAATTTTCAAGTAAGTGCTAGGTAATTGATTGGTTTTATTCTCGGTTTGGTAAGTGTATATAACTCTCAGATTAATAAAGCCGAATGGCTAAAACATAATATAAAGTGAGATAAGAAGTTGTGAAAAGTAGCCTTGATCTTCAGATCTTTTGGATTCATCCAAAATTATATTTGTCATAAATCCAGGATATATTAACAATCATCACTGCATGCACATGTATAGATAAAGCTTGAATTAGGTATCAGTCGTAAGATGATTAATTGTGCATGTTTTTTTATCTTGCACTCCAGCAAATCAAGATAAAGTTGAGTGGATATTATAATAAATTGTTTTCCAATTGGATGCTCTAATATTCAAGTGTACTTACTACAGTTTCCATATTGGTGCAACTATAATTACGCTACATTTACACTAGAGCAAAGTAAACAGCATCTCATTTCCTTCAGTTGTTTTGTTTTAACACCCCTTTGTACAAAGTATGACACGTGTATATAACCGCTATGCAGCCGTTACCGACGTCTCAATTGCGTCACAGGAACGAGGCTCAAATACAACCTGTTAAGAAACCTGGAAATGTTCTTTTATTAGTCAGTTCAAAGTTCTTGCTTCGAATTATTTTTACATAAATAACATGACTCACAATTATCTCGAATTTAAGATTGATTATTTATGTAAGTAATGTATTTTTTTTTTATTTCTATTTCTATATTGCTACAACCTTCAACTGCTGAACCTTTCCCCCTAACATGTTCAAATTAGGACATACTACAACCTCATGGCAGTCATGCGTTCCTCATCCATCATACTACATATTCGTATATCGTCCGGCGGCATGCTCAGATCTCGTAACTGCGTCACAAGGGGCCTGAATACCTTTTGAAAAGATGCTTTGTAAGTTCTCAAAGCCTTTGAAATGTACAAGTACATTGTCACCTACTTCTTGCTTTGAAAGACGTAATTTAGCAACCCATATAATGCAACCTGCATCTGTTGATGACAACCGAAACGTATAGTAAGATATGCTACAGCCTCATGGCAGCCATGCTGTACGTATTACATTAGTTTTGTGCATCTCTCGTAACTGTGTCAAAACGTGTAGTAAGATAACTGCTGCCAAATTGTGTAGTAGGATTTTAATATTCTACAGCGTCATGACAGCCATGCTTTACTCATACTCATCATACTACTCATACATATTCGCATGTTCAGCTCGTAAGTGCGTCACACGAGGCCCGGGCGCTACCTTTTCAAGAGATTGCTTTTTAAGCTCTTAAAGTAAGAATAAATGCGGCTAAAATATGTAGTAGTATATTCTACAGCCTCATCGCAGCCATGCTTTACTCTACTACTCGTACATATTCGTATATCCCGCATGTTCTCGTAACTGCGTCACAGGAGGCCTGTTGATTGCACCCGACCGCGCAGGCCCCGATCGATCCGCCCGGCCCGGGGTGGGTGCTATATGCACCCAGTATTCTAGACATTTATACGACCTGGGAAAGTGGAAGCTCGGCCGTACATCACAGCTTGCGGACTGCGACAGGGCTCGTTTGTTGCGGCGCCATATTTGGTGTGGTTGGATTTATTGTAAAAGGTTTTATGAGAATGATTTTCAGGAAACGAATGATGGGCGTTTAACTAAATAAGATTTGCATTAATGATTACAGGAACGTTCTTGAGAGACAGACAAGAGACCATAGCTAATTATAACAATAGTATACTTTTAACCTGCATTGAAGACGTTAACGACTTCTAAACATAACGTTCCTGTAATCATTAATGCCTGTAATCAGTTCCTCGTCCTTCCTGTGGCTACAGCAGCTATCCTCAAATGGTGACAAATTTCTTAAAGTGGGGCATGGATGTTTGTTATTCCCTCGGCACAGCGCGAGTTAGTTCCGCAACATTATCTCACTAAGTTGTGCCTCCACTTATCTTGCTTGGATTAACTCATCCGTTTCACTTTTAGCTCACAAACGAGTTGTTTCAGGAATATGCTCTGTTTAAACTTGACGTTTGTTAGTTCTGGAGACTATCTTATCTTTAGCTGATTTAGTGTCATCATGAGACATCATGATGCTGAGACAGTGTCATTATAAGAATCTTAACTTTGTTTTTTTTTTGCTTTTGTGCCAGTGCTTAATGACATTCTTCAATCGTTGCAATACCAAACATACAATCGTTTAGGATACAGCATACTAACAAATACATTTGTAAGAATTTGTAAGTTGTTGTTTTTTTGGGATCTAAATCTAGACCTTTTATGAGCTTTATGTCGGTATTTTAATATTTCACAAACCATATCAACGCAAACTGACGCTGTCCGTCTTGTTATTATTTTCATTTCTAAATTACAAACACGCGGGCGTTCAATATTGTCGCGAACAGTTTTAAATAAACTGAAATTGGCAAACGCCCATTAACCCTATTCATTCCCGTGAAGTCAAAGTGATTTTAAATCAAACTCCGTCTAGTAAGTACTTAATCAAAATAAGAATCCAGTCTAGTCAACTAGACGTGTTTTGCAATAATGCCAGCGTATGCCAATTTTGGCAGCTTTTATTTATATATTACGGTTAGCTTTACGTCGATTTATAGAATTACATGTAGGTACAAATGTGACATAACTATAGATGTCAATAGCAGAGAGTACGGCAATAGTCCCAGTCCAAACCCACGTCTACGTATGAAACTCAAAATTCTTTATTTAGTTCAAGTCCATACAGAACAATTATGAATGTCAAATAAGTAATCTACCGCTGATTCGGAATGTCGATCTCTACCGAAAAGATCCAGCCAGCAACTCAGTAGTTACTCTTTTCAAATATATCATTACAATTTTTATAATAAAAATGGAATATACTTTTACTGTAAGGGGTGTAAGGGGGCGATCTACCACCTTCCCGCCCCAAGCCAACCTCACCTGCCCGTGGTGCATCCTGCTGAATTACCAACGAGGCTCTGGCGACCGACCGATGGCGGTATAACCACGACGGTATAACTATGGCGTGGGCAAATACGCCAGGCCAGTGACGGGCAGCAGCGTCATTGGCGCAAAAATCCACGTCCTGCGATCGCCAACCCGCCTGCCCAGCGTGGCGATTATGGGCAAACCCTCCAATGACAGTAAAACTGCAGCCACGGCCCCCAGTTCCCGGCAGTCCCGCTATTCCTGGTCATGGTGGCGACCATGGTAACGGCGGGACGGGGGGTGCGAAGAATCTCCGGGCTACGGGAGGCCACCACATTAAACTGACCCTGGCGACGTACAACGGACGCACTTTGCGGCTTGATTCGCATCTGGCACAACTCGAGGTGGAACTTGGGAAAATAAGGTGGCACATCCTTGGTTTAAGCGAAGTCCGAAGAGAGGGCGAGGACACCGTAACCTTGGAGTCGGGCCACCTAATGTACTTCCGCGAGGGAGACCAACATTCTCAAGGCGGCGTCGGGTTTCTGGTCAATAAGTCCCTCTCTGACAACGTAGTGGAAATGTCTAGCGTGTCGAACAGGGTAGCGTACCTCATCATCAAGCTCACCGAGAGGTACAGCCTCAAGGTGGTGCAAGTGTACGCACCGACTTCGACACACTCAGACGATGAAGTGGAGGAAATGTTCGATGACATATCGAGGACCCTCCACTTCACCACCAAAACCCACTACAATGTTGTCATGGGGGACTTCAACGCTAAAGTGGGAGTACAGAATTGCAACGAATCGGTAGTAGGATCCCATGGATTTGGAGTTAGGAATCATAGGGGGCGGATGCTTGTCAACTTTCTCGAACGAGAGGGGCTCTTTTTGATGAACTCTTTCTTCAAGAAGCAGCCCCAAAGAAAGTGGACATGGCAGAGCCCCGACACTATGACTAAAAACGAGATCGATTTCATCATGGCGGACAGGCGGCATATATTCAGAGATGTCTCCGTGATCAACAGGTTCAACACCGGTAGCGATCACAGACTTGTCCGAGGCACTCTGAATATCGACTTTAAAGCCGAACGAGTCCGCTTGATGAGGTCAAGACTCCGGCCTACTCTACTGCAATCCATGAAAGGATCTGAAAAGTTTCAGTTAAACCTGGAAAACCGATTCAATGCCGTGGAAACCACAACGGGCGTTGACCAGAACCTCGAAAATGTGGTTCGAGTCCTCAGGGAAGAAGGCACGAGATTTTGTAACATGCAGCGCAAAGGTAGGAAGTCAAAACTCTCTGATGAGACCTTGGGGCTAATGAGACAACGACGTGAGCAACCACCGTCCACTTCGTCAGGAAAACGGACTCTAAACCGGGAGATCAGTAAACTTGTGCGACGCGACCTCCGGTGCTCCAATACTCTCTCGATTGAAAGAGCTATCGAGCAGAATCGGGGGTCGAAGGTTTTCGTACAATCTCTCGGAAGAAGCCACCTGACCAAGCTGACCACATCACGTGGAGAAGTTGTTGGTTCAAAGCCGGCGGTCCTTCGAGAAGTGGAAGACTTCTATGGCCAATTATACGCTTCGCATGCATCTCGACCTGATCCCGAAAATGAGGACTCTAGGGCCACATTAACACGCCATTTCACCGAAGACTTGCCAGAAGTCAGCATTGGCGAAATCGAGATTGCTCTTGGACAGCTGAAAAATGGAAAAGCCCCTGGAGAGGATGGCGTTACAACAGAGTTGTTGAAAGCTGGAGGATTACCCGTACTGAGGGAACTCCAAAAGCTCTTTAACGATGTCCTCTTCGAAGGGAGAACTCCGGAGGCGTGGAGTAAGAGTGTGGTCGTCTTGTTTTTCAAAAAAGGGGACAAAACCCTTTTGAAGAACTATAGACCCATTTCCCTTCTAAGCCACGTCTATAAGCTGTTCTCAAGAGTGATCACGAACCGTCTTGCGCGGAGACTCGACGAATTCCAACCACCGGAACAGGCTGGGTTTCGGAGCGGATACGGCACCATAGACCACATCCACACAGTGCGGCAGATTATACAGAAGACAGAAGAGTATAATCAGCCCCTGTGTCTAGCATTTGTGGATTATGAGAAAGCCTTTGACTCGGTTGAAATCTGGTCTGTTCTGGAGTCCCTGCAGCGATGCCAAGTCGATTGGCGATATATCCAGGTGATGAGATGTCTCTATGATGCCGCTACTATGTCCGTCCAAGTACAGAACCAGCAAACAAGTCCTATACCATTGCATCGAGGAGTGAGACAAGGGGACGTCATCTCCCCGAAATTGTTCACAAATGCAATGGAGGATATGTTCAAGACGCTGAACTGGAAGAGACGTGGCATCAACATCAATGGCGAATACATCTCTCACCTGCGATTTGCTGACGACATCGTCATAATGGCAGAAACGCTGCAGGACCTGCAACAGATGCTGAATGACCTGGCTGACTCTTCTAAATGCATCGGCCTACGGATGAACTTGGACAAAACCAAGGTCATGTTCAATGAACATGTTCTACCGGAACCGATTGCAATTCACGGTGCCGTCCTCGAAGTTGTTCAAAAATACGTATACCTCGGGCAGACTTTGCAATTGGGTAAAAACAACTTCGAGGATGAGGTGAATAGGAGAATCCAGTTGGGTTGGGCAGCATTTGGAAAACTACGTCGTGTCTTCGTATCGTCGATACCACAGTGCCTAAAGACGAAAGTCTTCAATCAGTGCGTCCTACCCGTCATGACATACGGAGCCGAAACGTGGACACTTACGGTACGGCTGGTCCACAAGTTAAAGGTCGCTCAGCGGGCTATGGAACGAGCAATGCTCGGCGTCTCTCTCCGAGATCGAATCCGAAATGAGGTGATCCGGCAGAGAACCAAAGTTATCGACATTGCTCACCGGATTAGCAAGCTTAAGTGGCAGTGGGCTGGCCATATTAGCCGCAGAACCGATAACCGATGGGGTAATCGGGTTCTGGAGTGGAGACCGCGTCTTGGACAACGTAATGTAGGGCGCCCTCAGGCTAGGTGGGGGGACGATCTGCGCAGGATGGCTGGCAAGAGCTGGATGCGAGAAGCCATGGATAGATCACAGTGGCGAACAATTGGAGAGGCCTACGTCCAGCAGTGGACTGCGATAGGCTGATGATGATGATGATGATACTTTTACTCATATTTGTAATGATTACAGTTACAGTCTTACTAGAAGATTTAAGAGCAACTCAGATGTGACCAGTTATATCAACAATGGTACCAAATGGTGCTTGGTGAATGATGCAGATTGCAGAGATGAGATGTCAATTTTCTTATTGAAGACAATATGTTTGTTGGTGCCGTGCAATGAAACTAAAGTTCGTTCACACAAGTCTATCTAAAGTAGTCGCAAATAAGACTATAGTTCCTAAATGCTTTGCATTAGAAAAGATAATAATATGCATAGGGAATAGAGATATACTCGTAAAGCGTAACTAGTAAAAAGAAAACATTATCTGCCTAAGGTAATCATATCCAGAAGAATACTAGAAATACTTCATGAATCCGCCATCCAAATAAAATTTGATCTGACAGAATCTGGTTCAATGACGAGAGATAGATAAATCTCAATGTAACACGTTTCATACATTTATATCGACCGTTTTTTCAATAGCAGAAGTAAATATTAAATGAATACGCAAATTGTGGTTGACCTTTGAGTAATCAAGGTTACTCGGGCTTCGAGCAAGTTTAGCGATTGTGCTACAAACTTTTACAGCCCCAAAATATTTCGCTAGACGATATAATGTAGGCGCAAAATGCAAAGGGGATTACTGAATCACAGGTTCCTGAATATAAAACTTGTTTAGGTTACATTCGGTTTAACAAAAAAGACAAATGGAAAAGCTTATTTTAATTAACTTTCTGAAATCTACGTAAAAACGTTTATTAAGAACACTGGTATATACCATGACATCATCCAAATATGCAAATTCAAAATTAGCAATAATTTTTGATCAATGACTGTCAGAGGGCCAAAATTACTATTAATTGCTGCAGTTCCCAGCGAGGTCCGCACAGATTATTCTTCAGTCTCCTCATAAATAAGCCGGGCATAACAGGACGTGTTTGTTTTTGTTACGTAACGAACAATGCAGTGGCCTTGGAAACGAGCTATAACCGCACTCGGCCGGACTTGAGCCCCGTGGTGTTAGGCCTTATCTACACGTACTCGGAGGCCTAAGAAAAGGTAATAATCATTATCAACATCTTAGATGCCGATTTTGTCCCAAGCTGGAGTCCGCTTTCCTGCTACATCGCCTCCACTTCGCACAGTTTTTCGCATTCACTGTAGTGAAGTTATTTTATTATAAGACGAAAGGTGGAACTGATAATTTTGTTTGTATGTGATTGATTTATTGTATCAAATCCGAATATATTACATATTTTACTGTACTCCAGCAAGGATATTATCCCTAGTTTGTTTTGTTCTCAGAGAACACATCAAATCAACACACACGAACTTGATCGTCCAGATCAATGAAGATGAGAAGACTGGGGAAATGTTCTTGTTGTAATTTTGGGCATAAATCTATAATTTTTACTTCTTTTTCATGTGACCTTCAAACAATTTGAACTTCTTGCCAGTTATTGACTTGGGACTTATCGACTCTACCAATAACTGGCCAGAAGGATATACCGAAGTGGCGATACCTTGTTTTGGAGGAAAAGACTATTCGGATCGCTGAGCTAAGAAAGTAGGTAAGAATTTGATAATTGTGGCTATTTCAAACCTTATTTGGTACAGACTTATTTATACTGGAACTAAGCAATATCCGAAGAAAAAGAAGAACTGCAGTTCAGTATGTAAGTTTCCTAGATATTTTTAGGACTATGTACAGCCAAAAGATAGGGATATGTGTATTGTCAGCATAACAAATGTCCTTGTACTGTCGCTCCGTGTAAAGCGTGCCTTTTTTCTCGCGCCCAAAGCCTAGCCAATTTTTTTACCGGTGATGTTTTTGTCAGCCGTTTGACCATTGACCTGTGCCGTGCCATAATATCCTTGAGGGGTCTTATTTATCTTTTGTAGGCCATAATGACGATTAATTCACGGGACATGGCTATAACGGGCGAAGTGATTTATTATCCTCTTGGTCTTAGCAATAGTCATTGCATTGATGTATAAATTGGTATTCTTTACCGCATAAAAAAGTAAGAGATATCTAGTACAAGAATTGATTTAATAACCAACACATCGCTAGGTATCCTAACAATAAAGAACTTCACCCATGATCCTGTTTCATGAAAAAATACTCTATTTTAGCTAGAGGAGTAACATAAGCAGATACTTCGTTTTAATGTTAGGTCTTTAAATTGTACAAGCATATTACATTTCTGTAGCAATGAAAGCTAAACCACGCAGTCTGCAAAACTCAATAGTTTTTGTTTTTCTGTTGTGGTCTATCCGGATATAATTCATCCTTTACGTCGAAGTCATAATATTCCCTTTTCGTCTCGCTCGGATCGGTTTGTTCCCAGGGAGCACGTCAACACACGCGATAAACGCATGGCCCTTTAGAGAGGTCACGAATATGTAAGAGGCTCATACATAACTAAAAGCCTGCTCCAAAACCATCGGCCTTTCCTTAACAAAATCGGACGAAGGTTCGACTAAATATATCCTGGAAATGGGATATCTTATATTCTTCAATATGAGATGAGGTTGAGCGTAAATTTTTTATTGAAGGGCTCAGGCCCTTCGATCATGAGATTATACGATCGAGGCTCGGGGCACACAAAATATTTATTTGGGAAAATCTACACGTAGAAGATTTACATAGGTGCGTGAAAATAAGTTAGTTTCGAACCAGAACGTCTACCATCTTATTCTAAATCGCGATCTAAAGTTATTACCGTGCTAAATCTCATGTCATCCTGTTCCAACACGCAATATTAAAAGGGGCTGACACGAATTTTGTTCCGGGACTTTTCTTAGTTGGCGATTTGTAACAAGGGGGGTATGGTGAAGCTAAGAGCAATCCCATAAACATAAATATAGCGAGAATAGACAAATATTAACCGCGACAACAAGTACAGAAAGAAGACAACGCAAAGAATCCATGCCTGGCACATAAACAAACAAAGCATTTTTATTGACTTCGAAACATACGATGACTTTGACTTTCATCGCTGATCATAAAAATAATATATGGGTCTGATTCTATATTACATCTTTAGTTTTATAGTGACCTCCTTCGTTGAACATTACTATTTTCTACAGACACAATTGTATTTTATTTTTAAATTTAATATTTTCATCGCTACAAGTAAAGAATCCAGCGATAATTGATTGCTTTATTTTTATTTTCACATAAAAATCGCAGACATTTCACGGCCAGACTAAAACCAGATTCCTTGCCGTTTCACTTTACGACTCATACATTTGTTAAAACAGGTTTAATAAGTTAGGGCTTTTGGTGATTTGACTAAAGTAATATGTCAGACGACATGTTTTCCACTACATTTATTGAATATTTAGGCGTAAGAAATCTTGAGATAGCAACTCGTAAAATCAATTAGAAATACATATTTATAGCTTGCCCTTGAGTTTTCTTTTGCAGTTATTTATTGTTTCGTTGGCTAGGTCATGAATGTTTCAAGCTAAAATAACTTAAGTGTGCATATTTTTAGTTTCACTTTACATTAAATAATATTACTAAAATCACAAAATGTTCGAGAGATAGGAATGAGTACATTGGACGATTGAATAAAGCAACTAACTAACTGAATAAACTAACTAAGTAACAAAGGCAATGGAAAGCAAAAAATAAAAGCACTCATAACTTCAAAAATGTGAATAAAAAAACGTTGATGAACTTAAGGCAAAAATATTTGAAAGAGGAGAATTTTTCATCTTTTACTACATATAAGTTTCACGATCTTAGTAACATATTAAACGTAAATGCTCAAAATGTATGGGACGAAAACAAGCCACGTAGCTCCATAACCATAGTACCTATCATAGTACTAGATAGTTCCAGGCATTGGGTGCAAGTCAGACAGGGCGGGCGCAGCGTAGTCTGCAAGCGGTGCACGACGCATGCGCCAAAAAGCCTACCTTGACCTTACCCTCGCCCGCCCCCACCCCCACCCCTAACAGGCGAGGGGGTCCTCCTCAACCTCAAAATAACACATCATATCCGAGGGAACCATCTAGAAATGAGACAGCACCACACAGGTATGTACGCCTTTGGAACAATATACATGACGGAAAAGGGTGAGAGACTCATTTTGTTCGAGAACCTACCTATTTCGTGGAAGCTGAAGTGAATTTTCGCACACATTTTCTTGTAAGGTGTGGGTGGGAAGGCGTCGACAACTGAATAGATGTTCTACATCTACTATATTATCGATTGTCAATGTACCCTGGTTACAGTGAAACGTTTGTGACTTTGATTGAACATTAGGGAAACGTTATCTCGATATTCTTTGACAGAGAGCTCCACGTACAGGGAGTTATATCGGTAAACAACTGCATCTTTAATGTACTTATCCACTCATCATGTACAAATTGATTTTGGAAGCCAGCCAAAAATATACACTGACAAAACACTTTAGAAGGCGATGATGAGAGATAATTATTGAGAAAGCTATAGATAACATAAATCAGGCATATGTGACTGTCAAAAGTGATAGAACATTGAAAATTTTAAAAGGACGTTGTACCTAATGAGAGTTGTTGAAGAAATGTTACGTAACGAACGACTGGCGAAAAGAGATGAAAGATGAATTGATTTTTTGAAGGTTTGAAGAAAGATATAACTGAAATATAGTAAGATGAATCAACATCGAATGAATGACTATGTTTTGAAGAAGAAAACTGATAAAATCGACCCCAGATAATCCACAGAGCATGTCAGAATGAATGAATACGAAACAGCTGACGAAACAACAGATAAAATTAATGTGCACACTCAAAACAGGAATGCGTACGTCTCAACATTTGTAGACAAGCACTGTCTCTCCAAGCGTCTAGGCCGCGCAATCATTCCAAAAATAGGCAACGCCTACTCGTTCCAAAGCCGATTCTAAATCCGGGGTAAACAATCGATTCCAAGGGTCAAACAAGGACGTCCCTGTTTCAGTTATATTTGGATAATTTCACTTAGTTAAGCATGCGATTTTATAACCCAAAATCCCACTGCTTGATCTTTCAGGCTGTATGTTTTTATAATCAATTGTAACTACGTCATTTTAAAAAAAATATGAAGAATATTTAAAAAAAAACTGGTGACTTACCTATGTACTGTAAATAATTAACAGTATAATATACCTGTTTACATCTGGCAACCCTATTTTGTGGCAGACTAAGAGCTAGCAACCTTTCTTTTTCTTTTATTCATTTTTTTATAGTTAAATGTCGTAAAATTTATAAAAAAATATACTCTGCAATTTATATTACCAAAAAATGAATAGACGCCATTTTTTTTATAGGCAACCTATAAAAATATCATTGAAGACTTCGTCAACATTCATCCAAAATTTATTTTATCAGAAAAACAGATTCCTTCTGGATCGAGCAGTAAGCTCTTGGGTTATTATGTAATAATGCCAGACTAATTTAGAGTGTAGTCAGGTCGGCAACCGGGACCAAAGCTAAGCGTTTTATGTCGGGTCGACTTGGTTTAGGCACGCTAATCTTTTAGCCACCTTTAGCTCGGCGGTGAGGGAAAACATCGAGTTTCTAAAAAGTGTAACCATGATTGAGTTGGTCTGGTTCCCCTGTTAAAGGGTTACGAAGGTCAGACGGCAGTCGCTTCATTGTAATTACCAGACTCCCCGAATCCTGACTCATGGTCTGCGTACCCCGGTCTTTGGAGCGACATCACACCCTAAGATGAGGGAATTTTGTCACAAAGGGCCATGCTATGTTTAAAGTTTATACTGTCTGTAGTTAAGAGGCGCCTGGAGGGCCAGTCAGAGAACTCAGAGATGACAAAATGCATTTAGTACAATGGAGTGTGTTAAAGTCCTGAACATTAACGCCGCTTACTTTAGCGGTCAAACCCACTTAGAATTATGGAGTAAACTTTAGAAACAAGGAGGTTTTTCCCCTAGCGGCCTAGTACTAGTTACTCGTAGGAATATAATGATCTAGTGTTTTTAAGCAAAAGAGGCTTAATATGATCATAGTTCTTTCTTTTTGCTTCGGTTGACCTCATAATACTTATTTTATTATTTCCTTTATTTTATTTTGTTTTACAATTAAACTGTATGGCATGGTATGACGAAGACACAACATTTTATGAAAGTTTCGCGATTAAAAAGAGTATCTGGCGATTTTCTTGTCGGATCTTCTCGACCAGAAACAACTTTCCGAGCCGGTGGTAGAATCGCATTATGTTTATTTATTTTTTAGTATATTTTATGTATCAACATAGGTATACCTATATATTAACATGTAAATTATACATAAGTACTTATAAATAGTTTTAAATCATTCAAATGTATGACAATTTATAAGTGTACAAGCCTATGCAAATAAAGAATTATTTGAGTTGAGTTTGACATGCCCGATGGCACATTTGATTTCGTTTTGGTGTGATGAACACTTGTGTTTGTAGTGTACATTGTCTGGGTATCTTTTAAGTATTATATTTGTGTATCTTATTCTCTGTTATCCATAACACAAGTGCCTAAGTTACTAGAACAGAATCAGGTCACTGTACAAGATGTAATAAATTATATAATTGCATAGTAATAGAGTCCCTCTTGTTGACTTGTTAATATGGTTCATTATACGAATATTTCGAGGTTGAATCCTGAGGGATGACTCTGTCAGTTCAGTCGTATGACTCTAGGAGTCCAGTCGTATCCATACTCGTATGTTGTCGTTTGTAGACTCTGCTCATTATGTAAACATTCGTACTCTCCTATAAACGATTAATAAACATATCGTTTAGTAACAGTAAACAAGTGTATTATTGACTCCCATAAACCCAATATAGAGTTACAATATGTTTCCCTTACACGAGTAATCTTTCAATAGTTCCCATGGATGCGGGCGGCACAGGACCGATCTGTGTGGAGATCATTGGAGGAGGCCTATGTCCAGCAGTGGACGTATATTATCTGAAATGATGATGATGATGATAATAGCCACAGTGAGTCTAGTCCTATTTTGTAACATAAGTACAAGTTTAGTTCAGTCTAGCGATTTAAGTACTTTGCGGTGATCTCGATTCGCAGGTCGACCAAAAAGTATGGTTCGAATTTTTCGAACATAACTCGGGTTTGTGATCACCAATCCGCATTTGGAAAGCGTGGCGATTAAGCCTAATTCTATCTTAGTAGCGATGACTTGATTTGTATGATGGAGGCCTTTGCCCTGCTGTGGGACAATATACAGGCTGATACTTTACTTACATAAGAAAGAATATGGAAAATTAATACAGAAAGCGACGTTTACATAGTAAACGTATAATCCCCGAGATATATAAAACTTAAGCGTGTGATGATTCTATTTAAAGAACGACGGTATTCATAAACACTAGGACTGCACAATGTACAATACATATTGCACAGTTACATACACGTGGAGTTCACAAGGCGGTTTATTGTACCTACCAGTGCCGATAGCTGTTACCTTTTACGACCTCTAAAACTCACTCTCTATATTTGGAACTTTTAAATCAAATTAATACAATGTACTGTTAGCGTTAGATCAAGTTACCCTCCTGCAGTGGAAAAATAGCACTTGTGCCCCAGACATAAGCACGGTCCAAAGGTCAACAAAGGTAACTCGACGTGACGCCGTGTGTACTGTTAACAATCAAAAGTCATAGGTCATCTAGATTCGTCGTAAGACCTTTAAAACAGCAAAATCCTTGTTTGACTCGCGCTTTGGAAATCTGTATTTGTTTTTTTTTGCTAGAAGACGACAAACGAGCAAGCGAGTCACCTGATGTGTAGCTGGCCTTTTTAAAAACGAGTACGTGCTCTTCTCTTGTCGTAGCCGTCGGGAAATACTCCCGCAGCCAAACCGTTCAACAGAACTGAGGTAAGTGGTATGATACAATACATTGTTCTAAACTTTTATAGTAACTAACATTAGAATAGTACACTGGCAAAAATAAGGTACATGGTAAAAATCTCGTGAATAACTATTCTAATCTGTATGATACGATTTAAATCTGCTATCGAAACAAAAATAACTAACGCCAAACAGCCTTTTTTTTGTCGGTCGATCAGTTCCGTCACCAACGTGTACCTGAAAGCGTTGGTTTTGAACAGAGAATCACCACCGGGTGTGTGTTCTGTATGGATCTAACTAACACCCTAAAGATGGCTACATCGCAATTTTGCCACCAAGAAATCACTGTAAGGGCGCATATGTAACTACATTTTTTTTTAAATGAAATTCTCACAACATCTCATACGTTGACCTGATTCCGTACTAAGTAGCTTAAGCACTTGTGTTACAGATATCAGACAACAGAGGAACACAAATATATACTTAAATACATATATTACACCCAGACACCGAACAAACACAAGTGTTCATCGCACGAATGTTTGTCCAGGGTGGGAATCGAACCCACGACCTTTGGCGTAAGAGGCCGGGTCACTTCCAATTGCGCCATCCGATCAGTCAATATGCGCCCGTAGTTCGTGGTGGCTGGCCGGTGTGATGTGATAGAGATAGTACTACAGACTGTGTGCGGGAGCAACACGATGCGATATACTTCCTAGCGCGTTGGTCAACAAACCCTT
Organism: Marasmia exigua; assembly: GCA_019059595.1. Classification (NCBI taxonomy): domain Eukaryota; kingdom Metazoa; phylum Arthropoda; class Insecta; order Lepidoptera; family Crambidae; genus Marasmia; species Marasmia exigua. The sequence goes on along the minus strand of CM032479.1, from coordinate 5,201,440 downwards.
CTTATAGCAATGTCAGCAAGAGTCAGCCTTCAGTGTACATTTCGAGATGATACGATACCAATATTGGTCGTGTACACAGTACACAGTAACCCTCTCTACCGCTGAACAATAAACCGCCAGGTTCAATTAATTTTCGCTATCGATCAATCACGTAAGTTCAATGGCGAAAAATTAATTTAACCGCAGTAAGTAACACGAACGAACATTAATTATGGTAATGGCGAAAATGGCGAATTTCATATGGTAATGGTTAATTTCACGGTCCTACAAAAAAATTGCCCAAACAAGACAGATTTTCGACTATTTTAACTCTTACCTATTATTGTACGTATTTTGGTTTTTGACCTTGATATTTTATTTCTATTCGTGTTCATTTGAAAACATCGGAGAAACTGCAATAATAAATAAAGTAGGTACTACGAAGAAGAAAAATAATAGGGAAGAATAATTTCCCTCCTTCGTAAGTTTAAATCCTAAGGGAGGCATACCACTTTGTGTAAGTGGCCTTGGATGAATCCTAAGGGAGGCAAACCACTTTGTTCGGTATACTTGAATTCGGTATACTTAATGCTGTGTCTTAGAGGACCCGTTCTTATATTTGGACAACTCAAAAATATATGCACTTCATAAACTTGGCGTCTTTTTACAGCGATACAACCGCGCGTTTGTTTGTCGCGCGATTATCATATCATATTGTCGCATATTAGTACCGGCAAATGTTAGTTGCGACTGTATCGAGACAGATCTGGACTGCCCGGCGCCAAAAGGCGCCACCTGCGAGTGTCGTCTGCGGCCCCAGAAGAGGGAGATACCCACATATAGGCAAGGGACAAGGACAAAGAGTAAATAACTTGTAGGGAGTCAAGCATTGTGGCGCGATGGAGGGCTAATGTGCCTAGCCACATGCAATATCCGCGCACATCTCCCCAGATTCGGCCAGTATAACGTTGGTATGGCCGTGGGAAGATGGAGGATTGAATCGATATAGCATCAAAAAGTCGCGATGTAATTTTTATTATTTATTATATTGAGCCTGTACTGCAGGGCAAAGGCCTCCCCACCCGCCTTCCAACGTTTTCGGTCTAGAGCCATGGTAGGTCAATCCTTTAGATAGGCGTCAAGTTCGTCCCTCCATCGCTTTCTAGGCCTGCCGCGTGGTCTTTTCTTTGCTCCGGATATCCACTCTGTGGTAATCTTAGCCCAAAGATCTTGTGACATGCGGCAGACATGACCAGCCCAATCCCATTTCAGTAGAGCAGCTTTTCGAGAGACGTCACTTAAACTCGTTTCGGAGCGCAGAATAGTGTTGCGTACGCGGTCTTTTAACTTGACTACAAGCAGACTCGCTCCATAGATCGTTGACAGACTTCGAGAGCGGACCTCTGCTAATCAGTCAAACACAAAGTTAGGGCACCATATGTGAGGACGGGAAGGATGCACATGTCCATGACTTTCCGTTTAAGTAATACCACGTCCTCACAGAAAACCGGCGTGAAGCAGTGCATGCGCTGTGTTTCGCTGCGTGAGTGAAGGTACCGGAGGCCCAATCCAGGGGAAAGGGGGGTTAAAAGGTAAGCAGCGCACTTGTGACACCACTGGTGTTGCAGGTGTTCATGGGCGGCGGTAATCGCTTACCATCAGGTGATCCGTCGGCTCGTCTGCCACCTATATCATAAAAAAAAAGTGCCCCGAGCCATCAAGGCATGGAATGCCCTCCCAGCTCATGTGTTTCCTCCTTCATACAATCCGGGGTTTTTAGGCGGGGCGTGAAACGGCATCTCAGCAGCCCATTAGGGTGAGGATGGCAGACACATTGGGTACTTTGTTAGTTCTTTTGTGCCTGTCAACCTCATATTTGGATTTCACGGCCGCTTACCATCAGGCGGAGTGAGGTCTTCCTGATTAGGCCTTTCTATAAAAAAAAAGTGATATCGGCCATCGCCTTTCATTATTTATTTATTATTATTTTATTTGAAAGACCAGTAGCTCTTCTCCAGGCGTTCTCGGCTCGTCTTGCGACTTCTTTGTCTTGCCTCGTCTAGAAGGAGACTAGTTGTCCCAGATACACGTAGTCATTTACTTTACTACTTACTTCTCAACTTCCACGTCACTCACATGCATGTAATATAAAAATCTCACTTTCAATCGCATAGCGACAAGTATTTTTTGTTGACGCTATTAGAACCTTGAACTAGTTGATTTGTTATACAACCGAAAAGCCTCATGAACAGCATATTATGTAAGCCGACGTGTTAGTACATAATACAATACAAATATGCACCGACAACGTCGAATAGTAAATATTTCTTTATCGAACAAAAAATGTTTACTTAAACTTAAGTTTCACTTGAATCAAGGGTCACAGAAAATTTACTCTTTTGGGCTAATATTATCAAAGCTAAATAAATATTCGGGTATTATTGGTAGGCTTACATTAATTAATGATGATAACAACAATACAGTCAAGGCAGTCTAGTGTAAAATAAATAAATGTCAGACTAATAACAAATACATCGACCTAATCCCAAAGTGTCTTAAGCTGAGCCGACTCAATAAGTCGATAATTTTTCCCGAATGCGAGCTGTTGACAACCACTAACAACCACCGCCACTGACCGACCACAACCATATCAATCACCTCTTTGGCTATTCCACTACAACTCAGATATTCAGTGTATAAGTTAAAGTGAATTATTATATGTATAAAATACGTCAGTGCTTTTATACTTCGGTCGTCCACAACTGTCTGACACTGTACTACTGTCCTAATTATATCTAGGTATTTTTTATTATTTGATAGAAATGGAGTGAGCCCTGCGTCTCATAGCTAAGGGTCACTGCGACCAGTAGATGATCTATTATGGCAGCCCCATAACATATTACAGCACCTCATGTAGCTCCAGTTCCAGGATAAACCCGAGAATGGAGCTGATAGGGGAGCTTTTGAACTCGTCTGCCGAGATCATGTATGCTCCTAGGTGCCGGCTCTGCAGCGGTGCAGCGCTATGCACTCGCCGAGGACGTGGATAATCGTTTACTCGTCCTCGCGACAGAACCTGCAGATTTTGGTATCTGAAAGGCCCATGTTGTGCAGGTGCTTGTTTAATTTGCAGTGCCCTGTGAGGGTCCGAGTGAGTGCCCTAACATGTCCTCTACTCAGTTTTATTATTTCTACAGCTCGTCTCTGATCGAACGCCTGTATCAATGCCTTAGACTGTTCTAGTCGAGGTAGTCTTTTCCAAAATTCAGTGATTTGCTTATGCTCCCATTCTTTTAACTCGAACCTGACCATGCAGGCTGGAACGCCACTTATTGGTTCCGGTCCGAGTAGTGGGCTCTCTGCCCCGGCCTTTGCTATATATATCTAGGCATAGCTTAGTGCTGTATCAGTGTTCCATTGAGTATCATTCCCGCTCCATCCTTGCATCCATATCACCTTTATCCTCCTCATCATCATCATCGTCACTCATTACATCACCCACAACACGGGACGCCCCTAAATGATCCCCTCATGCGGGTACTACATCCAATGTAAATGCCCCTTTATGGGTATCACCATTAATTGACGTTGACTTCGAGGGTTTTGAAACTTCATAGATGCGCCCAAGGACAGCAAACCGCAGTTTGTAATTGCCCTCAAATTGGAAGCACCGACAAAATCAGATATCTCGGAGTCCTAGTAGATGAAAACCTATCATACAAGTACCAGGTTGCAGCTTTGTCAGCTCGAGTACGGAGGACCGCTATGTCATAAAGGCTTTAAGACTATCTGCTAATAAAGACACTCTAAGCATGGTATACAAGGCTCTCTGTCAATCGCTATTGCTTTATTGCAACAAAGTTTGGGGTGGTGCAGCGAAGACTACATTTATCGAACTTGAAAGAGCTCAAAGGATGGTCCTAAAAGTAATGCTATGTAAGCCATTTCGATTCAGCACCAATCTCCTTTATAAAGAATGCAATGTTCTAAGAGTCCGACAGCTCTTCATTTCTAGAGCGGTAGTCGCCGTCCATACAACCTTTTTGAAATCACCTGATTACGAGAGTCGCATAAGGCTGCGGGTACATAAGGTAAAAGTTCCTCTTACTCGCTCAGCTTTTGCCCAGCGACATTCATTTTTCCTCTTGCCGCGCATTTATAATGCGATCTGTCGCAAAGTTAACCTCAAAGAAGCCACGTCTTTGAAGGCAAAAAGAGCCGTCGAATCCTGGTTACTCAAGCAGGATTACCACCAGACGGAAAATTTATTTGATTTCCAAAGGATGTAGGTAAACCCTTACCACATGCCACTCACTCACCAAAAAAAAATCTCACACAAGCACAATTACACACACATGCATATAATATATAGACTATACACACATACAATACACAAACATAGCCTCACCTTATGGGCCTATTCATTTCACACCAAAATAACACACATCAGGAACATTTTTAATTCAATTTTTCATTCCCAAATTATAATAATAATACTTAATATAATATTTTATCTAAAATTTTTAAAAAAACATTTTGTCACATATCTACTTAAGTATAACAAATTCTTAGCAACTTATTCATTGTAAACATTTTTATCATAAATTAATTGTAGTAAAGTTATTATACATTACTGACCGGTCTGACCCGATAAGAAACTACGTCTAGTTAATTGTCACCGGATTTCTGCGACACAAGCAGTTTTTGCTTAGTGCAGAAGTCGCTGTATTTATAAGACCATGTACTTACTTCTGGCAATAAATGATATTTTATTTTATTTATTTATTTATTTAATTAATGAAACTGAAAATGAAATTAAAAAAATCACGAGCGTTTATCACACGCATGTTAGAAAATGCCCACTGTGATATGGATTTCCCACCCAAATTTGAAAGACATCAAACAAAAATACAGTAGAGTTTGTTTTCATACTTTTCAACAAAACGTTATGTTAGGATATTGCGTAATCTCGGTGATAAGCCAACCAGATAATAAAGTCAACGGCCTATCGTAATCTGTTGTAGCGATAAGTATGGCTGAAGTGATTTTGCTCAGCTGACTGATTAAGTGTCTCGTAGTCCAAGGTAGAATATAGGGCACTACTAGGCCTCACGAACGAGAACTGATCGAATTAAGAAAATGTGTGTGGGTATAGTCCGAGCCAAACAAATTTGCAAAAAGGTCATTGACACCCTCCCACCAATGCATTCAAAAATACAAAACGATACGAATAAAATGTATGAGTTGTACCGCCAAACAGGACTAGGCGGGTGTCTAGTGGTAAGTGGAGTCCACAAATATACACAACTAGTGGTCCGCCCTCAATTTGTTTCAGGACATAAATAACTTCAAAAACGGCCAATTTTATACTTGAACCACCGTTTTGCCCCTTTACAGGGGGTGAATTGCATCTTTTCTTAGTGTTTTTCTTTTGCAAATTTTCAAGTTTCTAGCCGTTATAGGTAGATGTAGATTTTAATCTCCAAATCAATCTATTTCGCCAAAGGTGATTGACCTTTTGTGCAGGATTAAATGACACTACCCTAGCAAGGGACTACAGAATGTTTATTTTTCACACAAAGTTAAATACAACAGAAATTCTTATATGGCTGATTGGGCTATAAAGTGGTTTTAGTGTACCTCCAACGTAGACAACTTTTAAGACAGATGACAGCACTAAACATCGTTCCCTTTGTATGAGGAGGTAATATAACTTTCAACACATTATATTAGCATGAATTATACAATGTATTACTCAATCGTATTTACTCGATGTCAATGAATTAGTCAAGTCGATTTCTCGTCGACATAAAGCCATGCTCGTTTTTTAGTTCCATGCATAAAACACAATGTGTTTTGTTTCGCGTAAAGTTAACACATTGACAGCTGCCCATCAATCTTATTGACATGCTCTTGCCTGTCAATCGACTGGCCACAGCATCGGCCGAGCAGAAAATCACTACAGTGCAATAATTCCGTTATGACAGATGGTGAAAATTGGAACGGCCGTCTTAACTAAATATCACTTTAGTTTTCCTCCAATCAACGTCACTATTCAGCCAAAACTGCTTTGTATCCAATAAATAACAAAAATTATGGATTAGAATTATAACAATAGAGCATTAGGTATTAAAAACTTTAAACCTTATAGAGTTGAATTCTTCACGATCAAAAATATTATTCATCAGAATGATTAGGAGTGTCAATGTGACTATACATTACATACATATCAATATATTAGGTTATGTATTCTACTTGTGTTAGTGTGACGTATTCGCAAATCCGCGTCTGAAGGAACTTTCCTTCGATAGAGTTTCCACTCTAGGCTTGTTTTGATAGGGAAAAACAAACATCGCAGTGAAATGACCGAGTTTATCGCTGGAAATATATGTTAGCTAGTAGAATATAAGAAGAAGAAAACCGAAGTATTTTTTTTACCAAAAATATAAATTGATATAGATATACGAGTAGAACACCACGAATTCGTAAATTATTATGGTTCCACTTGCAAGTCTCACAAATTGATGTGGCACCTTAATTAATTCTTCCAACTACATTCATCATTAATCTCGTCCATAACCATCGTTCGTTTTATTTATAACATATTTTGTATGGTTTTTGTAGCAACATCATAAGTGCACATGAAATGTTAAACCAAACAGGTAGCTAATTTTTCCGGACGGGAATAAAAGTTGAAGGCTTTTACCGAGAACTCATTTAATAACTGCAAGGCCCATGTATTTTGAGAACCAGTTTTAACTGTTTACTCGTAAAGAAAGTCTGTAATTATGATTTACGTTTTACTGTTTAGATAAATGTTGTCGTATCTTCGGATAAAGTACAACATAATAAATCAGCAGGAACTTACGTCAAGCGACCTTAAATAGATTACGTTCCGACGAAAATAAGTCCTATGTGCTATGATTTGGCAGTACGTTATTTTATATTTCTGTGTTACAGCCAATTACTTTATCTGATCAAAGTCGTGAATAAAATTATTCGGAAAATCTGCCAAATAATGTATTGTGCAATTGTAGTTATTCACTTACGCTAGAAGATCTTAGATTCTCATGAAACTGTTGACATGACACACAGCTAGTACATAACGGTAACAATATAATTCAAATGGTTCAAAGATTTGCCAGTATGTATATAAAATCAACAACCTCTTGTCTTTCACAAGTGCAGTTTAAAACCTGAATGAACAGATTGAGTACGACAGCCAAATAAATCGTCATTGAAAGAATATTTCTTTCGAGTATTGCCAATCCTTGCGCAATCTAAAAACGATAAAACCAAGGCATCACTGACCAGATCGGTTATCGATATTAATAAAAATATGTAATAAGAACATTCATCATTTATACAGCCGTCAACAAAAACACATTTACAAATTCCAGAGACCAAAACAAATTGGCAAATCACCGCTATTCTACTCATGCCTATATTACTTCCACTATGTCCAAATGTCTGTCATCTACTACCGTTTAAATTTCAACAGGGAGTAAATCCATATTCAGAACTTGATTTACCTTATTTGCACTTAAGAAAACCTCAGCATCATATTTAGGCTTCCTTAAACAGTTCCTGATATTCTATGTAACTTAAGGAGGATATTTACAGAAGTGAAATTGACAGATATCTCTAATTCCAGACGTACTGATACGGGGACGAGCATATCCTATAGTATGGATGGAGCACAACTTTATCTAGGTTAAGAAGAACATTTTACACAAGACATAAGATGGATGGATACACTTGGCATGAACCGGCTGTCTCCAAACACGGAACACGTAGGTATAATCTAATAAGTATCGTGACCAATCTAAATATACATCGAGCGCATTCTAATGCCGAAGACACGTGCGTCTGTGATGATTAAAACATGTACACTTTCGTGGTGAAGGAACCCACACGTGCTGAGGATTTCTCAAGCGAATTTGTACACAGCGCTGTTGATAGAACCCGCTTCCGTACTTTGTGAATATTTATTACTGATGCAATACGATTCTACACTATTACTCAAAGGCTATCGGCGACAATTGTAATTGAGTGCATTTTTTGCCTGAAGTTCAAGACTTGTGTAGTTGTGTCACCACCTCATTTGCAGTGTCCAATGTCCATACGCGTACAGTAGAGTAGCTCCCAATGGGACAGCTTTCTTCTCCTTGAACCTTCCTATTTAATTGACGCCCAGAAGACCAGAAACTTGGCGTTCGCATCGTTTCTTCTGATCATCGGATGAAATGGTCAAGCCTTGGTGTCAGTTTCAAACTGCTCTTAATGACAATAATAAACTGAGAGTTTGAATGGCTAGATTTATTGACGACCCGTTTGGAACAGTGGTAGTGAACGCTGCCTTTGGTCCAAGGGTTGCGGGTTCGATCCCCGCCCAGTACAAACATTTGTGTGCATGAACATGTCTGTGTGTATTGGTCTGGGTGTTTTTTATGTATTATAAGTATGTATTTACAAAAGAAAAGTATTATATGTATATATTTGTAATCCCATTGTTAATTCTGATATCCGTAACACAGGTGCTTGAGCTATCTATCTCGGAATCAGATCAATGTATGTGATGTTGTGAAATATTATTATTCTTGAGAAGTTCTAAGTGTTCGAGTCACTAGTCATATTAGAATGAAATTTTAAAATTATTCGAATAAATCCCAACACTAGATCATTTAATACGTTTCTATAACGAAGACATGCATTGTCGTGAGTCGATTTGCATTGCAGTCTGAAGTCATCAACCAACGTTTTTGTGTGATTTATACTGTTGTCTGTCTTCCTGGGTGAAATTGTATATAGGAAGAGAACAAAATGCTGAACTGTTTAAATCAAGACAAAATTGATATTGAATGTACATGCGATTGCACAGGGTCCAGGAAAGACAAAAAAAATGTACAGGAAGTTACGAAGCTTTGAATGCTGCAAATCAAATGATGACTGAAATACTGACATTTAAATAATAAATAACAGTCTGATCATGACAAAATTTCTAGCACTGGCGACTTCTTAAAAGTTCCTTTAAAATGTAGGTATCAGTTATGATCAGCCATAATACCGGATCCAGAAGATCTCAGTGAAGATTTTTTCGTTTACCTTATGGAACGTGGGACGGTTAATAAACGGCATTGACATTGTAAATGTTAAATCATATGTGCCTTAGGCTACTGGCTTGGCTTTCACTATCGTCGCAAGTTGGCCAAGTGCCTAGTGACGTCACGGGCAGACGCGAGTATACGTTGGCAGGTATCCTACGTGCGTGAGAATACGTAATAGTGCCGAAAACGCGAGAGGTGTAGGACTTGCCATTACGCGCGGGTATATGACCTACATGAACGATTTGGTTCGTTGCATCGACAACATAAAAGCTCTATCGATCGATCATAATTCAGAATTTTGATTCAGAGTTTGCGAATTTAATAAACTTACTTATGATAATTATAATGCGGGCATTATGCAGACTCAAAACTCGTACCGTAGATGTCCGGCCTGCCGTTTGCCAATATGTTAGTGCCTCAAGCAATTCAAGGCCGACTATTTTAAATTTTGCTAATGATTTGCATCGCATGAACTTGTGAAAGGAGTAAGATGAAGTTGCAAAAGGTGCTAGATTAATTATAAAGGTGATACATTTTTCAAATCTATACCTATGCATATTTCACAATTAACTCGGTGATGGATGAGGGTAAAAATCGTCAGATATTGTGCACGTTTCGGATAGTTTCTACCAGTGGATTCCCACAAATGTTGAGATAACGATCGTGTCATCATGATGTAGTTGGTCTAGTTCACTTGCCTATGAGTTACGAAGGTCGAACGGCTACCTCAATCGCTTCAATCTAATTACTATACCAATCCAGAATCATAATCAAAGCGACCCCGTTTAAAAAAGAGACTTTATATGACATTAACTGACTGAGTACTAATCCCAAAATGGGATATGAGCAGTAGCCACTGGTTTTACAGGTAAACAAGAAGTAGGAATAACTGCCGGCAATGCAGTTGATTTGTTTACGGATCCAGGAATAGACCCGGATACTTTGCGATGTTGTCAGCGTCGCGGAGATGTTAAAATGAGCGAATAGAAAGTTTATTTTGATGTTTTTTTTATCAAGAATAACTTGCAGTTTCTTTTTGTTTTTTTTTAACTGATTTTATTGATCACAAAACATTTTAACAGAAAAAGCAAACAATAGACACATATGAATAAAGAAACATAAAATACAGAATTAAGTGAGAAAGTTACGGTCAGCAAGTATCAGCCTCAGAAACGACAACTATTATTTTGACCGGATCCACAATAATTCCTTCCTAAGTTCTGAATGAAGCGTAGAACGGAATTATCTTTCGTAAGGCCAACACGAGATTAAAGATACGAATTATGTAAGACCAGGATGACGACATTATATCTACAGGAAATTACTGTTCTCCATGTTCCAGAACATTTTAATCACAAAGCACCTATTTAGATTAGCAACTGAGTTTATTTATAAAAAATATCAACACCCAAGTCAAAAGTTATCGCTTACTACTACAATCAAATTTGTTAAGAGATTGGCAATATAGAGATGACCCTGGTCGCTTTACCTCGAAGCTGTCGAATAATGTTCGACCACCAGATAAATTGGTTATCAACCGATGACCCCGTTACGTTGAATCTTTGGTTCTGCAGCGCGGTTAGCAACAGTGACGTCATCCCTTATCGACGAACGACCTCGTTCTTACGGAGTAGTAAACTACTACGCGATGATAGTTACTCTGATAACCCTGGGCTCAGCATCCGAAGTGTGAATTTGTCAGGGGATGAGCGCGTGATAACTACGTACGTCCGTTGAATCATCTTGTTATAGATAAGATAAGGATACTTTGTAAGTATGCCTTAATAGCTTTTTATTTAATTGCAAAGTGTAACTGATTTTAACAATAGAATCGTTTTAAGGCAAGCCTAGTAAGCAAACTTACGAAACGTTTATATACTTTTTCAAATTATAACCTCAGAAATACATACAATACATAATCCAAGACTTCCCATCGTGTTATTCCCAGTTATCTCAGTCTCTTTAGAGCCCGAGGTAAGCTAGGACCATACTCCAGAATTTGGTTCCAAATTGTGCTTTATTCTTCTATCTATTACTTTTCTTTCATATGTTTGAAAACTATTGAAAGTTATCTATTGGAACTTTGAATGGATCAACGATCAGACCAGAGGTCCACACGATGTATGCTTAGTTTATGAACTTCATAATACGAGTAATGTCGTCACTAGAATCACACGTCTTATAATTTTGGGATAGTTTTTTCTCCATAAATCGTGCGTCATCACCTAGTGCATATTGTCATAATCCCAAAAAAATACACTTACGTAATTTACTTTATGTTGATTCCTAACACTTTGTTTTGGAGTTCCAGGGAAAGTTATAATGCCAGTCACCTTGACACTTAAGGGGAACTTGCTGGTGTGTAGGAGTCTAACCCAAAACACACCTGAGGTGTCTTTCTCACCGCGATTGCGGTCAGATACCCCTAAGTAAGGCAGTCCTTGCTTCAGTTGAGTCAGTACTGAACCGTACCGCTATCGCTGTTAGGCTGGGCTACCTTAGGTTTCCGTTCACAAGGACAACTTAGCGGGTGTCGTCTGAACCTTTTTTATTATTTGATAGTTGTCAGACAAGCAGACAACTGATGGTAAGCGCTTGCCGCCTCCCATGGCACCCGCAACACCAGTGGAGTGTCAAGTGTGCTGCCAATAAACTAACCTTTAACAAGGATTGGGTCTACGGTACACTCACTCAGATAAGTTCAGCGCAGGTGCTGCTAAAGGTGTTAAAGCGCAGGTGCCGGTTTTCTGTGAGGCAGTATTATCACTCTAGTCGAGCCCGACTAGCCTATGTCCTGATATCTTTACAGCGTTGGTACAGGACATGCTGCTGAAGGTCAAAACCATGCCTATTGTCATTTGACTCCTTTAGTAAATAAGGTCATGGGTCAATTTCTGACAGCAGGGGTTCTGAACCAAGACCTCAATCTATGCACTTGTTTAAATGGCAAAATTGCTCTGTTTGTATCGCCCGAATACGAGAGCTTAATGGGAAAATTGGTCACAAGACCCGTAACGATATTATCCTTGACTTTTCATATAAAATTACTTTTTTATAGCGTATACTTAGATACCTTTAAGAGGTCCTTCTCATGATCAGAGGGGCATTTCTCGTGCACTTCACAATTAAAGTCGAATTTAGAGTTTGATACATTCGTCCATACCTGCTCTAGTTAAAACCATTTTGTCTGACTATGACTATGCTACGCTATAATAGTAAAACACTGTATGTAATGTTATGCATGGATTTGCAATGACAACAAAATTACGAAGCTTAACCATTTCATCTAACTACCGCAAAAGTGAGTTCGTTGTGTTGAGGCCACACCAAAGTATCTTAAAGAAAGTGGCAAAGGTATCTTAGCACGACTGTACTTTATATCAAAGGCATTATAACATAATAGACATTTGTTAATCAAGACTTCCTTTACAACTTTAGATATATTTAAGAGAAGAGCATACTATTTTTAAAAAGGCCGACAATACATTAGCGATCGCTCTGATTTCGCCGGCGTTGATTACTTTCCATCAAGTAACCCCGCTTGCTCTAGCATAAAAAAATACCATGCCAAGATAATGTGACTACTTTGGGCGGTTAGATAGTTTTGGCGTTGACTGTACTTTTGCACTCCTGTACCAGGAATCACATGGGTGTGTCATATCATATGGATGATTAAAATATGGCAATTACATAGATAACAAGGGCACATTAATGGAAAGTTATCTTATTACGTCACGATATGTAAAAGTATATCAATCTCTACTATCTTTTTTACTCAAATAGTAGGCAGACGGATCACCTGGTAAGCGAGTGCCGCCGCTCATTAACACCAGCAAAACAACTGGAGACAAAGGTATGGACTGGCCTTTTAAAAAGGCTTTTTTTTAAGGCTTGAAGATAGCTTATTGGAACAAAATATAAAAAATGGAGTGCACGATAATTTAAATATGATGCAGGTACTAACGCCCACCTCTGATTATTGAATTCCCAAAAAAAAATTGTTTATATTTTGTTTTTTTATTATTTCACCCTTGACCCAACGCAGTAAAGGAAAAAGACGGAAATTCAAGCCTCATTTTACATTTTATTCAAGTGTTATGAAGTTCAATGCCAATGGCTTAAATGTTATTACAATAAACATTCATGAATAACCTGGAAGTCGTATTCATCATCTCTTTGGCTAAAGGGCATTCATAAAAACTTGTTTTATATTGCGATGTAATGTAATATTATATGTATAGGGTAAGAGAAAATTTTAACATTCACATAAAGCGAATTTTGCGACCATGCATAATTTTCATAATAGGTAAGTACCACAGTGTAAAAATCTATAATTATCATGTTCAAACTAGTCAGTTGACAAATTATATAAATTAAAATAGATACCTACTAACATTCTGCATATTATTGCTTCATCAACAGAGTAATCTATTTTACAAGCCTTGAAATCAATACATATAATTCACATAGGAATCAACTGTAGAACATAATATTGCAGATATTTAATAACAATTTAAAGCAAATACTTGCATTTGGTACCTAATAACAAATTTTGAAAGAAACAAGTATGTATTCTCCTGATGAAGATAACAACAATATTAAACGGTCATTGCATAGAAAATGTAAAAAAAATAATGTCTTACCTTAGCACATACGCATCGACTTGCTCGCTCTGGGTGAAGGAAATGATTTCGCAGCGGACAATTTTCAGCACCTTCTCCCACTGTTGCCTGCCAAGGAAAAACATTAGTGTATTAATACATAGCATTAAGTTCAATATGTAAAAATATCATACCACCAACATATAAACTTTTTTCATATTGTTTTAGAAATTATGAAAGAAATTAATATTCTTTTCGTAGTAATCATGTCATGAGTGAGGAATGTGTAATTATACAATTTTAATTTGATACATATTTTTGTATGTAGATAAGAATTAATGTAGATTTCTGCTGTCTGTATAACATAAGTGCATCAGGTCAATGTAATGAAAGTAATGTGATGTTTTAATTTTAAAAAAGAAAAAACTTAACAAGTATTATTGAAAGTAAGCTTTCAATTAATTTCAATTAATTCAGTTGCAAGAAAATTAATTAGATTCACAGATGAAATCTCATAGAAGGTATACTATGTAAATAATTTTATTATTTATAAAAATTAAAATGAAATCCTAACATCATGTTCAGAATATTCTGTAGATGAAAGGGAAACTATTGATAAGATAATTTTCAAATGACGCGGGGCCCGCGTGGGCCGGCTGATGTAAAGGCAGACCAACCAAAAGCCGCCGCCCTTCCCCCAATAGCGATACAATAATTAGTCAAACAGCTGATCCAGAACATTCCTTAACAAAAAAACACTATTTCACAAACTTCCAGTGAATATTACGGAAATAAAAAAACTTTAATTTACTACCTTCAATACTCACTCGTATAAGTCATTCACAAGGTTATAATGACAATTTGCAAAAGCCGGTAACCTAACTTTAAATAAACCACTTGGAAAATTTCATTAAGTTTTCTAAGTGAGAAGAAAACCAAAGGACTTTTGCTAACTGCTTACCTGGTGATGCGCCTTAGGTCCGCATTTTTAGCCGGCGTGAACCATATCTCAATCAGCTTCTCAACACCCTCGAAAAATTGGTCAGTATTCTCACTATTCGATATTATTTCTGTTTCAGCCATTGCGATTTTATTCTGTTTATCCTGTACTGTTATAAAAATATTTTCAATTAAGTAATTTGATTTCACTAAAACTCTGAGCACATCCACAGCGGTCTGATGTCGGAAATTGACTGAAAGTGACAGAATGAAACGAAACAAAATTATTGGCAAAATGCAGGTGAAAGAAGAGATGGCAGTAGGAGGTCTCTTTCTATCAGAGCGAGCGAGTCGGCGCGCGCTGTCCGGGCGGCGGCGTTCGGAAGCGCCGAATATACGAAGTGAACTGACTGGGTGGTTAGCGAGGTAAATGTAGACTTCTGTCTCGTTATCTTTAGCAGGAATCATAGGTCAATAGATTTGCTTTTTGCTTGGTTTCACCTAACCTAAGTCATTACCCTAAATTAAATAAAGATTCTTTATCATTTAAAGATTTACAATATTTAAACAATTGTAGTTGTGGTCATGTGACAATCTTCGAGATTTTAATTTATAATACAAATCGTAATAAATAAAATTGTTGTATCGTTTCATTATGTAACTGACTAATAGTATTTGAATATTAATATATTATATTCAGTTTCAGAACGCCAAAAGAGCGGGAAAAATTTGAATCTGCTAAGCGAAACTTTTTGAACTACCTACCTACCTTCATTCAATAACAATGCAATACCTAACTACTACCTTATGCAATACTAATCACTTAACTTGATACTTCCATTAACACGGAAATGCTGTTAATAACTGGATTATTTTTCTTCAAATGCTGTATAAATAGGCAGCAGGACAAAACATTTGTAGGTAAAAAAGATATTACGGAAATCCCCCCACATTACAATTTCATAGTTAAGGCGACGGGTAGGGCACACTAGCGACGCCAAATGATTTTAATTGGCATCTACCAAAACAAATCTATTTTAATAATTACGGGGCTTCAGTCTCTCGGCAAACACTTACACTGTTTATTTAATAATCATGCCCAAATGTTGGGTCTGTTTTTGAACTAAAAAAATTGATTCACGCCTAAAGTGGCCGCTTTTGACGTCCCGTTTGGAACAGTGGTAGTGAACGCTGCCTTTGGTCCAAGGGTTGCGGGTTCGATCCCCGCACAGTACAAGCATTTGTGTGCATGAACGTGTCTGTTTGTATTGGTCTGGGTGTTTGTATGTATAATAAGTATGTATTTAAAAAAGAAAAATATAATGTGTATATATTTGTAATCCCGCTGTTGATTCTGATATCCGTAACACAGGTGCTTGAGCTACCTATCTATGAGTCAGATCAATGTAAATCAATGTTGTAAAATATTATTATTATTGTAACAAACCATTTTTTTCTGTACCATGAACCATCGGTTGTTTATGTAAAACTTCCTCCTAATTCCAACAGATGGCGCTGTGCGTAATTACATCGCGCATGTATTATTATTTTCTGTTTGTATAAGACCCAGGGTTAAGTTGCCTCGGGCTGTTAATAGATGGCGCTGTGCGTAATTACATCGCGCATGTATTATTATTTTCTGTTTGTATAAGACCCAGGGTTAAGTTGCCTCGGGCTGTTAATAGATGGCGCTGTGCGTAATTACATCGCGCAAGTATTATTATTTTCTGTTTGTATAAGACCTAAGGTTACGTTGTCTTGTATTGTTAATAGATGGCGCTGTGCATATTTAGATCGCGCATGCCTTTGTGATTTCCGATTATATATAAGGGTCGATAACTCTTGACCAGTGATCTCTCAGGTTACGGCATTGGAAGCCTGTACAGTAGTTCTCTGGTGGACAGTGGACGTTGGCAATCGGTAATAATATTATCAGATACCTCCGACCGAGTCTACCTAGGAGCTCTGTACCACGGTGTACGTGGACGTCAGTTGGCTTATCCCGGCTGCTGACGACCGGTACCTGTTAAGTGCCTCGCGCCTAGAGATTTGCATACTTTTTGAACGGGATATAATTGTACATAAATTGTTCTCCTGCATATTGCAAGTAAATTGTCATTAAAACCACCACCATCTTTGACTCGAGAAACTCCCCTTCTACATTATTAATTTAAAATTCGAGTGCAAAACCATAGCTAACTATAACTATTAAATAAATAATATATGTGTTTACCAAAAGACTGGAAGCCCCGAAATTGTTTAAAATAGATTAACTAACAATTAAAATAAATTGGCGTCGCTAGTGGGATATACCCTGCACCTTAAACCTGAGTATGTGCTATTATAATACATTATAAGCATAGATTTTATAATATAATTGTATGATTATAAGTAGGTACTTATTTGAATTATGTGGCCGTGTGGTCCCTAGCAGAGTAGAATAGGCCACCCTCACTCTTACCGAGGTGTCGTAAAAGGCGACTAAGGTAAAGCTGCTGGCATGATCATCAGCACCCAGAGAAGGAAAACTCTGCATTTATATCAAAACCCTCGTCAACCCGTCTGGCGAGCGTGGTGAGTATGGCAATTACCTCTCATGTGATTGAGGGAGGCCCGTGCCCCAGCAGTGTGGACTTAAATGGGCTAACGATGACGATGACTTATTTGAACTCATTGAACTATCAAACATTAAAATAACTAAATATATAAATGCGATATTTTTTTCTATGGCATTATCTGTAGGTAGGAATGAGTAAGCAAAGTAAGTGGGTTGGTGGGTAGGAATGAGTAAGTAGGTAGTATGGATTGTGCCAGTCAAAATCTGTCGCATCTAAACAAAACAGCAGACACCAGCGCGTTTTAAAGGAACGGGAGCAAAGATTGGTGTGTGGCTTCAATTTCATTGTAGGTCCTTAGGTAATAAAGCCAGAGACGTCTCGCAGGTCTAGACCCAAGACAATCTAGATTTTTTTTTGTGATAGGTGGTAAGCAATTGCCGCCGCCCATAGACACCCGCGACACCAGAGTGGAGTCACAAGTGCGCTGCCAACCTTTCAACCCCCCCTTTCCCCCGGATTGGGCTTCCGGTACCCTCACACACGCAGCGAAACACAGCACAGTGCTGCTTCACGCCGGTATTCTGGAAGGCCGTGGTATCACTCCGGTCGAGCCGGCCCATACATACCGTTTATTAGATTAACCTACATAATACTGGATCCCGAAACCGATTTCCGCGCTTGGGTGCCACACGTTAGCCACTACTCCATCGAGATCGTCATTAAGGTAATTCTTAAGGTTTTTAAATAAAAAAAATTAAATTAAACTATAATACAGCATTTGTCCGCGACTTTGTCCGCTTTTATCGAATATTAATTGAAGACCACGATGGCGCAGTATATCCTATCGCGTTCCATCCCCGGTCAGGTCAATTGGGGAAACGAAGTAGACGTTGGCTAACGCCAACTAGTCCTTGCTCAATAAGAACACATATTGACGACTAGATAACCAGTAAACAAAACAATAAGAAAAATATGTTTTATTATGTTTATAGTAAGTATAGTTCACAAAATAAATGATATTGAAAAGTTTGTTGACACGTGCTATGGCAGTAACCGTGATCCAGTTGGGTCTGGTTCCGCTGTCTAAGGGTCGCGAAGGTCAGACGGCAGCTGCTTCATTACCAGACATCCCGAATCCTGAATCATTGTCTGAGCCCCGACAGCTTTGGATGCAATTACACGCAAATATATAGGCAGCCAGCATTCTGTGTCAGAAGGTTTTAGCTTGAGACTAGACAATGGGATGGTGTGATTGTCTTTTTTTCTATATATTTTCTCCCATATATTTTTCTATATATTTTTTTTAACCAGGGAAGTTTGAGCTTAAGACTATAGGTAGATGATTGGTTTGAATTGTTTGGTGAATAATTTCTTCATAAATCTTCAAATGATGCCATTAATTTATGAAGTTCTCCATTCTCAACTTTCCTTATCGGCTTGAACTTCGGTTTGATCACAGGAATGTCAGGAATAATATCACTCTCCGTCTCATCCTGGCAGAAGTCTTCTATATTAGGTTCCAAATCTCTTTTGACACTAGTACTTGTAATTTTTTTGTCCTTTTTAGTTCTCAACTCACTAACATTAGCATTTAATTCTATTAGATTTTTGTATATCCTGTCATTGAAATGGAAATTTAATTTTTTTGTCATCTGAAAACAAAGAATTAAAATTTTTCAATGCAGAAAATGATTTACTTAGTAATATTTCTCCACCTTAAGAGAAAAAAAGAGTTACTAAAGTGGTGCTACAGGCTTTCTGTTTGCCACAAACAGCAAACATCTGCCGAACACCAAACAGGCATCCTTAAGCTTGACAAACATTTAGTACACTATGGATTGGCATTTGATAAAAATAAACAGCAAACACCCATCCACACATTTATGTTAGTTGTCTGTGCTTGCTGGTTGTTTTCCAAGCATGTAAGTAGGAATGGCACTCTTCTAATACATGGGCCTTAGTGCGAAGAGGTCCCGTAATAATGAATATACCTGTCGCAACCGTACATTGGAGAAGTTAAAATGGAGATAGCTGGTCATGTGGACTGATTCCAGGATGGGAGCTGGACAGCAAGAACCACGTCTTGGAAGGGCCCAGGAGGTGGAGGAGAGGTTGGCCACTTCCGCGCTGGTCCAATGGTATTGTCACCTTAGCGGGACCCAGCTGGATATGGAGAGCCCAAGACTGGATACAGTGGTGGGATCTGGAGGAGGCCTATACCTCTTAGTTAGAGGGTTCTAAACATGTATATATACTTTTAAAAAATAAAAATACGTTTATTGCTTTCTCATAAAACAAAACAGGTACATAGGTATTTCCGTAACACTCATAATAACTTACTTAACTAACTACTTAATAATTTTATTGTTTAAATTTAGAAACAAAGGCTTTTTTATTTTATTATTTTATAACCGTACAATGGAAAAACACAACGCGTGAGAAAAGGTATATCCGATTTGGTTGTAACATCCGGTTTGTGCTTAGCTCCTAGGTTTCATGCATATAATAGGAGGAACCGACCCCACATAATATTTATAAATTTTGTAGTCAGATTTGCAGTATGTTACAGTGTATTGATATATTTCGTACTTGAATCAAAATTAGGTATATGTGTCATTCTGCAGATATAATATATTGCACCAGGTTTTACTGTTTTGTTTACAGGGGAAATAACCAAAAGTTCTACTAAGATAAGGGAGTAAAATGGCTGTAGATCAAATGATTTTTATGCAGTCATAATGGGGAATACCCAATTAATACACTTATCTATGAAAAAGTTTCTGAAAAACACGACCTGAATGTTGCTAGCATATTTAAATATTTTACCACCTACAAAACTCTTAAATCTTAGAAAATCGTCGAAATTTTAGTCCGTCATAATGATGAACTGTGGAAAATACAAGAGAACCTTACTTTGGCTCCCAACTGACAATGTTCAACATCTTCGAGTGTCTCTGCAGGCGGCGCCGTTTTCTTGAAGTCTGATAAATAATTGGCCAAGGCTTCACTAGAACATAATGATGGTTGATTCAGCTGGTTTTCTTTTTGAGAAGAACATGAATTTGTATCAGTAGCTGCAAGGGTTGATGAGCAACCCATATCCAAAACCACAGCTTGCTTACGCGCTAAAGGTTTAGTTTTCTTTTCCACATTTCTAACAAGGGTTTTCTTAACCTTAGCATCACTGCCATACTTATTCATAGTAATTTAGATGAATCAATGATACATAAGAAATACCTTAATTTAATCTAAAAACAAACTTAATCAAATATTCAAATTGAACCGGCATTGGTTGACGTTTCTTGAAGTTGACTTTTTACTTTTTTAACGTGTTCCAGTTACTGGTCAGAATATAAATGTGGGTTAGCTATAAAATTTTATTTATTTGTATTACATAAACATTATACAGTTGCACTGCACCCTGTTAGTTAGGGTACTTCAAAATATAAAAACCTTTTTGTACTTAATTACTATAACAGAAATCTCTGACTACTACTTAGATAATTTAAGACGGGATGTGGCATAGCGCAGATCTAGTTTTAAAACATTCTGCCAAAATCCGCGGGGAGAAGGGAAGTTTAGTGATGGTCTAGATATGAATCAATATGAATAAATGAGTGACATTGTAGGAATGAGTTAGTTGAAACGACGATTTTTCTTTCTTTCTTTCTTTCTCTAAGTCTGACTACTAGAACATAGCATTGGCTATAAATAAAAAATAAAGTAAATAAAGCACCCCTCTCTGTCAATAAAGGCGTGAAAATGTGAAAATAAATGATAACGCTACTGCCGCTTACTAGGAAGTCATAGGGCATGGAAAGATAACTCCATCAAAGGAACTCCGTTTATAAAGAAATCTTTCTGTTTATAACCCTTTCATCATCATCATCAGCAACCCACACTCGTCCACAACTGGATATAGGTCTCCCCTAATGCACACCACTGCTCCCGATTTTCGGCCACTCTCATCCAGCCCACACCAGCCAGCCTTCGAATGTCATCATCCCATCTTGTCGCAGGACGTCCTACACTACGCTTACCAAGTCGCAGTCTCCACTTAAGTACTTTACGGCTCCAACGGCTGTCAGTTCTGCGGCTAATATGACCAGCCCACTGCCACTTCAGTTTGCTAATTCGGTGGGCTATGTCGGTGACTCTGGTTCTCTGTCGGATTACATCATTTCTGATGCGGTCCTTCAGAGATACTCCGAGCATAGCCCTTTCCAGCTCTTTGAGCGACTTTGAACCGGTGGACTAGTCCAGCCGTGAGTGTCCACGTCTCGGCACCGTAAGTCATGACCGAAAGGACGCACTAGTCGAAGATTTTCGACTTAAGACTTTGAGGGATGGGTGACGAGAAGACCTGACGAAGTTTACTAAATGCTGCCCAGCCTAGCTGAATTCTTCTCTGAATTCTGAAATTGTAACTAACCTAATAAGAAACCTGAAACAAAAGAAAAAAGTTTTAGAAAAGAAAACGTACATAGAAGAAGAAGAAAAAAGCTCTCAAAAAAGAGATGAAGATAAAACAGACACTAACCTTGACGAGGCTACTAGTACTCAGTCAACCGATACACAGCAAGTTGAAAATATAAATACCAACGATAGGAGGAGTACACCAAGTAATGAAGAAGCACAACAATGTAAAACACAAAGAGGGCCTCCTGCATGGATGAAAGACTATGTACAATTTGAAAGTTGTACCAGCTCTTCTGAAGAGTACTTATCAAACTATGCGTGTGACGAAGACGAACAAAACAACGAAACTAGTGATGAGTGGCATGAAACTATTAAAAAAGAAAAGGACAATGGAGCGAATATCGTCGATTTTAAAATGATTCTAAAAGAAAAGGGAACAATTAAGAAGGCTCGTTTAGTAGCCAGAGGGTTCACCCAGAGGCCAGGGATAGATTACAATGAGACCTACTCTCCAGTGGCAAAACTGCCCCTTATCTCCACAGCCGTCACAGAAAATTTAAACTTACATCAGTCAGTGTGACCACGGCATATTTAAATGGAGTGCTCGAAGAGAAAAATTTTATGAAATAACCAAAATACTTATAAAAGTACTTACAGGAAATTATGTTAGAGGAAAGTTCTAGTAATGACTTAGACGTATACACAAAGGCAAGAAAAATGTTAGAGGACATCAGAAAAAAAGTGAGAAAGCCTGCCTAATAAAGAAGGCAGTGTATGGGCTAAAGCAATCTGGGAGGCAGTGGTATAAACGACTTGACTCTAAACTGAAAGAAATGGGCTTTACCCACTCCAACGATCCCTGTATCTATACATTAAATGATGAAAATGGGAATAAAATGATACTAGGTCTCTATGTAGATGACATACTTATAGCCTACTCTTCTAAGGAAATGCTGAATGACATAATAAATAAACTTACCTCTATATTCGACATGAAGGACCTTGGACCTCCTACTCAATTTCTTGGAATAGAATTTGTCCTGAAAAATAATGAGTCCATTAAAATGAAACAGGAAAAATACATAGAAAAACTTCTTAGAAAATATACCTAAAATGGAAGACTGCAAACCTGTAAACACACCTGTCGAACAGCGCCCTAAACTAGAAAAAGGAGAAAATAATGAAAACTCAGACTTACCTTACCAAATATAATCCTAATAATCCTATCCCATCCCTCCGTCTTAGCTAAATTCCCTAACCCTTCCCCTCCCAGTCCCCCAAAACAACACAATGATTAAGGCGATACAAGTAAACCTCCAGCACTCAAAGGCAGCCACAGCTGCCCTTTGCCAAAGATTCCTCTCTGAGGACCTGGACATCGCCTTGATCCAAGAACCGTGGGTGAACAAAACCACGGTAATGGGGCTAAACTCGGCAGGTAAGATATTAAGTAACTCCTGCGGAGTGAGGCCAAGAGCATGCATGCTCTTCAAGAGAGATATAAATTACCTCCCGATCCCTTCGCTGTGTACAGACGATGCTGTTGCAGCGTATATAGACCTCCCCGGGGGGAAAGGTGCAGAGACACTCATAGTCAGCTCCATGTACCTACCCGGAGAGGACCAGGATCCGGTGAACAAAGTGACACCGGTAGTGGAATATTGTCTGGAGAGAGAAACCCAGCTGCTGGTGGGTACCGACTGCAACTCCCACCACACATCATGGGGCAGCTCCGACACGAACGCAAGAGGTGAGTCCTTGTTTGACTACTTGCTCACCAACAATCAAATTGTTCTTAACGTGGGTAGCAAACCAACCTTTACCACACGTTCTAGGCAGGAAGTACTAGATATAACATGGTGTTCAGGTAATCTCGCACACCGAGTAACCAATTGGCACGTCTCAGATGAGCCGTCCTTGTCCGACCACACCCATATTAGGTACGACATACTATGCTCGGAAACAAAGGAACCGAACACGTACCGAGACCCCAAGGGAACAGACTGGGAGGGCTTTAGGAACTCCCTTAGGTTATACCTTGGATATTTTAAATACATTAAAACTGTGGACCAAGTGGAAGCCGCAGCAGAGGACTTAGGCAGAAGCCTAATGAAAGCGTATCTAGAAAATTGTCCTCTTAAGACCACTAAGAGCAATAGGAACGCGCCTTGGTGGAACAAAAACCTGGAGCATCTGAGGCAAAAGGCCCGTGCCTTATTTAATCAGGCAAAAAAAGACAAGAACTGGGATGCTTACAGGAAGGCGCTAACACGCTTCAATAGGGAGCTCAGGAAAGCAAAAAGGAGATCCTGGCAAAAATTTTGCGGGTCCATCAAAGACACTGCCCAAGCTGCCAGGATCCACAAAATATTAGCCAAGACACCTGAATCCCATCTAGGCCTGCTAAGGAAAGCGGACGGATCTTTCACGGAATCCCCGGAGGAAACACTGAGACTGCTTGCTCAAACGCACTTTCCGGAATCCGTGTACATTAATAACGAAAGAGAACTCCAGGACAGTAAGTCTCCGGACAGGAGACCGCGGAATGAAGACTGGAGGAGAGCTTCCGTTATTTTTCGTCCCCAACAGATAAGTTGGGCCATTAGGAGCTTCAAGCCTTATAAATCTGGTGGGGTCGATGGTATTTTCCCGGCTATATTGCAACGGGGCGAAGATATCATCATCTCAACGCTGATAAAACTTTACCGTGCAAGCTTTGCTTGGAGTTATCTGCCATCAGCGTGGACTCGGGCGAGGGTCACTTACATCCCCAAGGGAGGGGACAAAGACAAATCACAGCCCAAGTCCTACAGACCGATAAGTCTCACCTCATTCCTACTAAAAACGATGGAAAAGGTGTTAAACAGTCACATCAGGGCAACATACCTCGTTGAAAAACCCCTGAGTGCAAGACAACATGCCTACCAAACAGGCAAGTCCACGGAAACGGCACTTATTGATCTGGTGGACAGAATTGAGAAAGCCATAGAAGACAAAGAAATTGCACTCTGTGCCTTTCTCGACATCGAAGGGGCTTTTGACAACACCAACTTCGATGTTATAACACGTTGCATGGTGAATCGTGGAATCGACGATACCACCACCAGATGGATGGGATCCATGCTACAAAATCGAACTGCAACAACAACGTTGATGAATAAAACTCTTCATTATAGAGTGACCAGAGGGTGTCCACAGGGCGGAGTCCTATCACCCCTTCAATGGTCATTGGTTGTTGACAGTCTCATCTGTGAGCTCAATGAAGCCAGATTCCTGACTCAGGGTTACGCAGATGACATAGTAATAATGGTCATAGGAAAATGTCCTAGCACCATTTCCAGTCTTATGCAAAGGGCCCTACGAATAGTAGAAAACTGGTGCACAAGACACGTGCTAACAGTCAACGCACGGAAGACGGTCTTAATCCCGTTTACCAAAAGAAGGAAACTAGAGGCGCTTCACGCCCCAACACTTCTTGGTACGAAGCTATGCTTGTCCAACGAGGTCAAATATCTCGGCGTCTTTCTGGACCAAAAACTAACATGGAACAAGCATCTCGACTACATTACTAGAAAGGCAAAAATAGCGATGGGGGCAAGCAGTAGGTTGGTGGGGCTAAAATGGGGGCTACGGCCCAAGGCCGCACTCTGGATTTATAAAACCATAGTGAGACCGATCGTCACTTATGGCTGCTGTGTGTGGTATAAGAAGACGCACCAACTCAACTGCGTGGAGAACCTCAGCAAAGTTCAAAGAACAGCCTGCCTTATAGCCACTGGCGCTCTTTCGTCCTCTCCCTCTGCAGCACTGGATGCCCTCCTGAACATTCCACCTCTGCACATTCACGTGCAGATGGAAGCGAGGATGGCCATTACGAGAGCAAAAATCAGAGGAAGGACGAGATGGCAATCTAGGGTCATAGGTAACCTCTACAATGAACTAATGAAAATTCCGGTCATGGATATGCCCTCTGACTCCATGATCCGTGAATACCGCTTCGATAAGCGGTTTACAGTCTTGTTACCTAGTAGACAAGACTGGGAGGCTGGAACTCCCGGAAATGTTAACCAGAATGACATCGTTTGGTATACGGATGGTTCCAGGAGGCAAGGCGTATCCGGGGCGGGATTTTGTAATGATCGCTTCAGAATACGCAAATTCGCCAACCTGGGTCGCTATACCACAGTGTACCAAGCAGAAGTTTTCGCAATAATTGGCTGTGTCCAAGAGAGTCTGCAAATGAATCTCCAGAATAAGAAGATATTCATCTTCTCAGATAGTCAAGCTGCCCTCAAGGCGTTAACATCCTGTGAACTTGACTCCAAACTCACTAGCGAGTGTGTCCTGCTCCTAAACCAGCTTGGCAATGCCAACATCGTAAATCTGATTTGGGTACCGGGACACTGCAATATCAGAGGCAACGAAGTCGCTGACGTGCTAGCAAAGGCCGGGGCAGAGAGCCCACTACTCGGACCGGAACCAATAAGTGGCGTTCCAGCCTGCATGGTCAGGCTCGAGTTAAAAGAGTGGGAGCATAAGCAAAGCACTGAATATTGGAAAAGACTACCTCGACTAGAACAGTCTAAGGCGTTGATACAGGCGTTCGATCAGAGACGAGCTGTAGAAATAATAAAACTGAGCAGAGGACATGTTAGGGCACTCACTCGGACCCTCACAGGGCACTGCAAATTAAATAAGCACCTGCACAACATGGGCCTTTCAGATACCAAAATCTGCAGGTTCTGTCGCGAGGACGAGGAAACGGTTATCCACGTCCTCGGCGAGTGCATAGCGCTGCACCGGTGCAGAAGCCGGCACCTGGGAGCACACATGATCTCAGCAGACGAGATCAAAAGCTCCCCCATCAGCTCCATTCTCGGGTTTATCCTGGAACTGGAGCTACATGAGGTGCTGTAATAGGTTACGGGGCTGCCACAATAGATCATCTACTGGTCGCAGTGGCTATGAGACGCAGGGCTCACCCCATTTCTAACAAATAAAAAATACCTTACCAAAATCTTATAGGAGCCCTAATGTTCTTGGCAGTGGCTACTCGTCCGGATATAATGTTCGCTGTCAGTTACCTCTAACTGTTCAATAACTGCTATACAACTGGACACTTCAAAGCCTTGAAAAGAGTCCTACGATACCTAAAAGGAACTAAAGGACTTGGACTGACTTAAGAAAGATAGCCTTGATCCGTTAGTAAATACTATAAACAAAGAGGCTCAGCAAAAAATAACAATTTATTGCGACAGCCAAGCAGCAATAAAAATTAGTCAAAATGCTATGGTAAGCAGAAAAACAAAACACATCGATTTAAGAATTCACTTTATTAAAGAAAACATAGAAAAAGGGGCTGTAGAAATACAATACATTGAGACGAAGAAAATGGAAGCAGACATTTTAACAAAGGGCTTAGCTGCACCTAGATTCCAGAAGCTAAGAGAACAATTAGGTTTCCACTGATGGTGCTAGCTACTGCTGTGAGGAGGAGTGTTGGATAGCCGCAATAGCCTAAATCCTCTCTCTATTCTTTTCTGTCATCTGTCATCCATCTTGGAAATTTTCGTTGCTTCAAATAAAATGTAATTATTTACATATTTATTAATCTTATTATTTACGTATGTAAATTCCAACATATATTCTAGTGATGATAGATACGATGTGAATGTTAGTTCCCACAGAGTACATATATACTGAAAGTTAGTTCCCTGTAAGGTGCGACCGCGACCGGTCCTTTGAATAAGACATGTTTTTTCTCAAAGGGCCGGTCGGAAATTATCAAGTGGAATTGTACCTTATTTGTCAATGTCAATGTCATGAAATGTCAATTTTTTCGATTCGTCGCGTCGACGATTTTCTTCTAAAAAATACCTTCGTGTAAAATAACTAGTAATTTTACATATTGAAAATTCAAATATCACCAAATTTTATAAAAAGTTACTTGTAGTAAATTCAAAGACCGAAGTTTTGTATAAGGGAATTGGATATTTGATCAGTGATTTACAAACCATGTCGAATAAGAGTGACATTTTTTGTGTAAGCTTTATTTTCAATTTCTTTGAATTAATATGTTTCGGTAAACTTTGTTTCATAACTTTATAATTTACTTTTAGAATCATGATAATCTGCCGGTGGAAAATCTTTACTTGTCGGTTACGAACGCAGGCGTGATACAAAGGATTCAAGCTCTTGTAAGTATTTACATGTGAATGTGAAATACAATGTAATAAATTACCTAAAGTTTGTTTTCAAACATGTGTGAATATAAATATTGATTAGCCATCAAGAATTAACTTTCGACTTTTTGATAGTGATAAGTATTTATTGTCAATTACTATATGTCCTTATTAAAAAATATTTTTTACAGAGGAGATTAAAGAAATTCGCATCTTTCATTCAAATTATTACTTGAAAATCATTATAACTAATTGATATTATGCATTTCTTTGTCTTATTAACATTTCTAATCTTGGTTATAATATAATCTTGATAACAATTTATTTTATATTATATCTCCAGGACCCATACTGGGTAGAGAAAACAAGGGAGTTAACATTGTATGAGAGGCCTCCGTCAAGTACATCTGCACCGGTGGGTGCCGTGGATGCGTGGAAACTTAAAGCAGAAGCTTACATTTCTGACCTCAAATGGCTGTTGAGCTTACAGCATCACAGGTGAGAAACAAATATACATTTTATTATACTTTGCCTTAAGCGGAGACCCCTATGCACTACCCCAGCGGCTATAGGATAATTGTGTGTCTCGTGGCTATGTATATGGACACTGGGACAGGCTGACTGTGATTATGATGAAACGGTATAAGTTTTGAATTGGAGATTTTTTTTTGTTTCAATTTTTATATTTTTTTAAATTTCAGATTCTGGAGCACAGTCCTGCACCATCCACAATGTATGGATGCGCTAGTCTCTTTCTTGCAGGAAGCAAGCCCCCCTTACCTCCCCCCTCACGATAACAGGGAGGTGCAGAAGATGTACTCGGAGATAAGAAGACTTGTGCTCGTTGTATTTAGCAGATTAGTTACTAATAAGGAAAGTAAGGTGTGAAGTAACATTATTTTATCCATAGCTTATTTAATTTTGATACCTAAATTAAAAGTGATTAAAAGTGACTAATTTTAGCACAAGACAGAAGTTCAGCTTTAGCTTTTATTGTTATTGAAGAGTTCATTGGCCTATGTGCTTGGCAGTAAATCATATTGTTTCTGTCCTGCACACGTTGCGTATAGTTTACAGCATGTGAAATAGTTAAAAGTTTGAATGATTTTTAAAAAAATATTATTTTCCAGTCCCAATGGATGAGCAAGGAATTCATGGCAGACACCCTGTATAACAACTTCATTTTCACAATTCCGATTATCTGGGACTTGTGCCTGGTATACGGGGTGGACAACACCAGGCACATCTCGAGGCTGCTGGAGAGCATATTCAGCATACAGCCCAAGTATGAGGACGATGCGGCCGCTGCGGTGGCGTTTGTTAAAGAGGTTCGTAAAAATATTTTTCTTGCTTGTGGGAGAGCCACTCTTCGGCATGAATGTGCCGGCTCGACCAGTGATACTTGGCACAGTGTAACAGAAAACTGGCATGTAATAGTACATACACTGAGTTTCAACAAGTGAGGGTACTGAAGGCCTAATCCGAAAAGAAGGAAGATTTAAAAGTTGTGACACCACTGGTTTTCATGTCCATGGGCGGTGGCAATTGCTTACCATAAGGTGATTTGTCAGCTCGTCTGGCACCTATAACATAAAAAAAAATCATCAACAGTCTTTAAATGTTCTTTCTTCATCATCTCAGCGTGTTATACCTGGGTACGCTGGGACCATGATCCAGGATTTATAGACAATACTTTTTTACAATGAGGCAACTGCCGTCTGACCTTCGCAACCTAATGATAGCAGAACCAGGTCAACTGGATCCTGGTTATATGTTTCAGAAACTTATTGTGCAGGTTTACTTACGATGTTTTTCCTCACCCCTGAGCTAATGGTAGAAATATGCACATTGATTTGATAAATCTATGGGTAAAAGCTCGGATTCGAGCCTACGAGCTCCAATTGAGATAGCACACTATATTTATCCACCAGTCAGTGGATGGTAGTCACCATAGCATTCTACTGACTGCCAATACACTGAAAAAAAAAATTAATTTCAGGCCTTCAAATTTATGATACTGCAAGTAAACAAAGACTATGATAGTGAGGAGCCACCGAACCTTCCTGAAACCTTTGTAGGTTTCAGCGAGATCAGGAGGCCGAGCAACAGTAAGAGCCAAGACAAGCTCACATTCGAAGTGCTCCAGGACTTGGTGGTACATTTGCTGGACACGGCAATGACTCTCAGGGTGTTCGTGGAGGTGTACCCTAAGAGTGTTACGATATTTAGGAAAACCAATTTTGTTCTTAGGTGAGTGGAAGTTAAGTTTTCCCAAAAAAAATAATAATAGACCATGCTTTTTTTACAGACTAAATCTACTCTAGAACAGTTTACTGAAACGATTTTTTAAAGTATGATCATAAACGGTCGACTTAAAAAAAAAATTGTACTCACAAAATTCAAAGAAAAGCAAATATTTTCTCTCAAAGGACAATGGCAAACCTGCATATAACATTTTTGTTAGTAATCTTTTTTGCGTCTTGGTATGAAAAATATGTATGTAGGATTGGTTTTCGGTAGATGCATGATAAGGAACGTGTAAAGAGATCGATATTTGAATTATAGAATAACGTGCGAGAGTGAGATAGACGACGCATGGCCGACGACTGTGAAAGGCGTAAAGACGTAGGACGGTTATATATTAAAGAAGTAGAACTATTCCCGAAACCAGTGGTGTGTTATTTATTCTGTCCCACATGTAATAATATATAGCTTGAGTTCCTCAACAGATTGACGTTGCACAGACGATTGTCGTAAGTCTGGAAATAAAGTTTGAAGTTTTTGAGGTTACGTCTGAACAAAACACAAAATATTTGCAGTATTTTTATGTCCGATATAATAAAATAGGTACTTTCCGAGTTCCTAGAAGCGAAGGGTTTCTTTTGACCATTGGGTCCATCACTTGTGAAACCCCAAAAGTCCGCTTCACACTTAGTCGCGTATTGCACGCGATGAAGCCGCGAGCGAACACGAAGTGTGGAGCAGATTCGCAAGTGAATTTATATGACATCATTTCGTAATAACGATATTTTAAGATGCTAAATAAATTACTCAACAATTATTTCACCATTGTTCTTTAGGCCCTCGTCCTTATGTGAAAAATGTTTGTCATCAGGAGTATATCAAACATTTCTATATATAACGAAAAAATAAATGTATTGCAAAAGATTAATAACTTAGCTGTATGAAGAATATTTTGACTGGTCCAATTGAGCGTCCCTTTTTCCTGTTGAGGTACGGAACCCTAAAACGTTTCACAGTAAATAATAATTCTTATTAAAGAATAAGATGTATTCATTTTCATCAAAATCTAATTTTCTTCAATCATTTCTACTCCACAACTAAGTCCGAATAGTAAATGCAATAATTTGTCTTTAGTATAGTTCAATTGTACGAGTACGCCATCCCGATGATGTACGAAAAACTGCAGGAGGCCGACCGGCCCAGCGACGCCAGGGCCGAGGCCGAGGCCAGGCTGGACGAAGCCCGGGCTGAGCTGGTCGACGTCTTCAGGGAGATCCTCGCTGTGTATAAGAACAAGATATTCAACGGAGAGTGAGTATTGTTGTGATATGTTTGCCATCGTACGGGTAACTGCAGGAGACCGACCGGCCCAGCGACGCCAGGGCCAAGGCCGGGGCAAGGCTGGACGAGGCCCGGGCTGAGCTGGTCGACGTCTTCAGGAAGGTCCTTGCGGTGTATAAGAACAAAATATTCAACGGAGAGTGAGTATTGTTGTGATATGTTTGCCATCGTACGGGAAACTGCAGAAGGCCAACTGCTCCAGTGACGCCAGGGCCGGGAGGCCGAAGCAGGTCTTGACCAGGCCCGGGCCGAGACGTTTTCAGGGAGAGCCTTGTTGTTTATAAGAACATGATATTTAGGAATGCAATTAACCAACCGAGTTTATTTTCTCTTTGGCTATCAGGGAGGGGCAGAGAGACTTGACCAATCGACCACTGCGCGAACTCCAAACAGAACTTTTTCGATTGGTCAAGGATACACCGCTTCCCTCTGATCGGCCCAAAGAGAATATAAGCTTTTTTGATTCGTTAAGCGCACTCCGCTGATTGGCCCAAATAGAAAAAAGACTTTTTCGATTGATCAAATGCACACCCCTCACGTCCCGCGGTCCATGGGAAGGTCGACTTTGTAGCGGCAAAGCTAGACCCACGAAAGAAGTCCTGCAGCTAAACACGGGACTAAAGTTTAAGATTCCTTGTTACTATGAATATAAAGCTCTTTGAATGTTGATGGCGGTTACTTAATACCAATAGATGACGCTAGGTATCGATTACATCACGCAAGCGTTTCGTGTTTTCGGATTACCTATGAGCGTTGCCGCTAACTGTAGGATTTACCTGTTTCTCTTTATAAATAGTATAGATGATGACTGGTATCCACCAGGGGCAACGTGGCGCAGCACGTGGAGGCGTACCTGGCGCTGCTGCTGGACGCGCTGGCGGAGCGGCTGCTGGCGCGCGACTACCACGCCTGCTACCCCGTGCACGACGACATCGAGATTCTGCGCCAGGCCTACCCCGACGTGTATCCTTGCTAATTATCCACACTAATACAAATACAAATACATTTATTGCTTATTAAGCAATCCTATTTCTGCCGCACCATTAAAAAAAGGAACTCGTTGCCGGTGGATGTATTTCCTCCTTCCTATAATATGGATTCCTTCAAATGAAGTGTGAAGAAGCATCTCGGGGGCCAGTATGGCAGTCCCAACGGAGGTGATGCCTGACATCCCTCCGCCAAGAGGGAGGAGGAGAGGAGAGAGCCAATATACGGAGTCAATATAAAAAAAAAATAAGACATATACATTATAAGAAACATAGCCATGGGTTAATTAAGTACACAATATTAAAAAAAGGAGGTGGCTCAGCTTGTGCTACCACAGAATGAGACATTCTAAGACAGCGCTGGTTTTCAGCCAATCCAGCTTCTCTAAAGGTGGATAGTGGATGGTGGTGGTAGGTTTATAGTTACCCGACTATAAACCTACCCACAAATTGCTGCAATGCAACATGTAATGCAAATTGCAATGCAACAAATTTGTATAAATGTCAAAGTCTGTCTGTCTGTTTGTCCGTCCGTCTTTCACTTTGAGCGACAGATTAAGGTGACATTGCGACGATACTAGCGCCGACAAGTGATTTTGTATTGATTGTGGCGAATAAGAGACATCTATTTAAAAAGTGAGCATATATAAATACTTCAAGGTATAGGAAAAAAAACAGGTTCTAATCCGAAAACCGTTTCGGGGCATTTGTATTTCATAACATATTTTAATATTTTTAAAATTTAAAACCACTGGATCAAGGATATTTTTAAATAAAATAGCGTTGACCTTTTTTTGACCCTAGATACGCTAGCTATTCAGACAGGTTGTATTCAGAAGATTTACATATAGGTGACAACAATGTCTCAGTGACTTATTCACCCGGACCAAGTAACAGATGGCGCTAGTTGTGTTGTATTCAGGAGATTACATTACGATAACTTCGTGGTGACAACAATGTCTCGGTGACTTATTCACCCGGGCCAAGTAATAGATGTCGCTAGTTTGACGTTTATTTGTAGGGTGACACCTAAATTAAGACAGTGAGCTGTCTTTATTTTGTTTTACCGTAATGTTACCAGATAGTGATTTAAAACTTCCCCGACTAAAAGGCATTTTAGAAGTAAGTAATTTTTTCTTACGATATACTTCCCGGAAATTGGGTAAATGACATATGGGAACACTAAGTGTAACACACACTATGTTTAAAAATTTGTTAAAAAATAACTACCTGCTATTTTGCCGTGTGGTCCCGGTAGAGTAGGATAGGCAACCTCACATAACGAGGTGTCGTAAAAGGCGACTAAGGTAAAGCTGCTGGCATGATCATCAGTACCCAGAGAAGGAAAACTCTGCATTGATATCTAAACCCTCGCCAACCCGTCTGCCAAGCGTGGTGAGTATGGCAATTACCCCTCATGTGATTGAGGGAAGCCCGTACCCCAGCAGTGGGGACTTAAATGGGCTGACGATGGCTATTTTACAAAAATATTCAAATTAGTTACTTAAAATAGTAAAAGGCATTGGAAAAAAATATTAAAATTATACTTAAAAATTTGTTCCCATAGCCCATTATTTGAGACAAACTTATATAATAATTTCTTCCTGTAAGTAAGATTAATCTTGATAATTGCTTAAAAGTGGCCTCTTTTCGCAATTATGAAGATTATTGTTACTTTTAGGAAAAAAATATTGCATAGGTGGGTTGCAAAAAATTGTTAATAATTTCCTTAAAGTATTTGTTGCTCACGCGATAGCGCGGTGTCGCCTTAACATGATTTTTAATGGAAATAGTTTCAGAGTGGGAGAGTAACATATACTACTTTTTGTCTTTGTACATAAGTATTGAAGTGTGACGTCATGTGCTGAATCATGCCCCCCCCCCCCCCCCCCCCCCATCGGGTTATTCTCCGAGATGTCACTTTCGTGGTCATCCTCAAATCTAACATTATTCCGAAAATAACATCAGAATCTTAAAATTTTCTGCATAAATATAAAGCCTCTTCTATAAAGAATATTACTTTTACATGTATTTTAAGATCCACACAGATACTCAATGGATGCGTTCTCGTATACAAAGACAGGTTCTCAATTCGTCGTGATCTTTGCTTTTTTTATGTATTCCTTGGACAGATTTGAAAAAATATTTTTTTATACTATAGTATAAAAAAAATTTTTTTTTCAAATCTGTCCAAGGAATATCTTGTCTTTGTGATCCTCCTATCAATCAGCTCCTTAACATAAACACAGTGACACCGTAAAGACTGATTTCATCCTTCAAGCAATATACTCCAACCTCGACGAACCAATACCAGAAAGCGCTCTCAGTCACGAGCCAATCACGAACGGCCATGTTGAAGTCATAGACAACGGCATCCCCCCGACCATAGACAACGAAGTCCCGGACGCCATCCGGGAAGAGTCGCTTATAAGTGAAGTGAAAGACATTTTGCCGCATCTTGGCGATGGTTTTATACTGAAATGTTTGAAACACTATGGTTTTAATTCGGCTAGGGTTATAAATAGTATATTAGAAGATAATTTAGCAGAACCTTTAAGAGGTAAGTTAATGAATCTTTTTAAAATTAAAATTATAGTGACTGGTCCGATAGCGCATTTGGAAATGACCCTGCCTCATACGCCAAAGGTTGTGGGTTCGGTCTCCACGGTCCAGAGTGGCGGTTCGGCGCTGGTGGATGTATTTCCTCCTTCCTATAATATGGATTCCTTCAAATGAAGTGTGAAGAAGCATCTCGGGGGCCAGTATGGCAGTCCCAACGGAGGTGATGCCTGACATCCCTCCGCCAAGAGAGGAGGCGAGGAAGATAAGGCTGTCCCGTAACGAACGAGAATAAACCTTTCTTATCCAAACAAAGGAGACACAGCGCGCGTGAAAGAGAGGGTAACTCCGATTCGTTCGTAACCTGTGCTTTAAATTAGGTCCTCAGGACCGCAGTGAATAATACCATCTCCGTCTATTGCAGAAAACAATATTTTTGAAGCTTATTGAGACGGTAAGGGTTGCGGGTTCGATTCCACACAAATGTTTGTTGATGAAACATATATTTGTGTTGAGTCTGGGTGTTTGTGCTATTGACCTTGGGAGAGCTACGCTTCGGCATGAATGGGCCGGCTCGACCGGAGTGACACCACGACCTCACAGAAAACCGGCGTGAAGCAGCATTGTGCTGCGTTTC
This sequence comes from Marasmia exigua, assembly GCA_019059595.1. Classification (NCBI taxonomy): domain Eukaryota; kingdom Metazoa; phylum Arthropoda; class Insecta; order Lepidoptera; family Crambidae; genus Marasmia; species Marasmia exigua. The sequence goes on along the minus strand of CM032479.1, from coordinate 5,165,888 downwards.
GCTGCATGAGTGAAAAGGGGGGGTTTAAAGGTTGACAGCGCATTCGTGACTCCACTGATGTCGCGGGTGTCCATGGGCGGCGGCAATCGTTTACCATCAGGTGATCCGTCTGCTCGTCAGCCACCACACATTATTTATGTGATAACATAACTAATGTGTGAACCAACCCTTTGCTGTCAGTTAGGACTTGCAGAAATGTACAAATATATGTTTTTGGGAATTTTAAACCTCTCCAATGAGTGAACCAACCGATTTCGACATTTCCAGGTTTAGACCAAAACCTCCCCATAATCCCCGAAGACCCAGTAGACAAGAAATACCTCGAGACCGGCATCCAGCGGCTGAACGTGTTCGACGGAGACGAGTTCGACATCATGACGCGTGATGACGTGGATCTGACGCGGATGCACGTGGGCAAGAGGAAAGACAAGCATCGGGATCTTAAATCCTTGCTAGATGACAAGACGGAAGTGAAGAAGATGGCTGATATTTACAGCAAGTATAAGTAAGTTCAATTCATTTACTATTGGCTCTTCATCAGTTCCTTTTGGGACCTCATTTTACAATTAGTGCGAAGCTGTACCAACATAAATATTATAGATAGGCTTATTTTTCAGTGGAGTATTTAATAAATAATAAAATAAATATTTCACAACATCACATACATTGATCTGACTCCGAGATAGGTAGCTCAAGCACCTGTATTACGGATACCAGAATCAACAGTGGGATTACAAATATATACATATAATACTTTTCTTTTGTAAATACATACTTATAATACATAGATAACACCCAGACCAATACAAACAGATATGTTCATGCACACAAATGTTTGCACTGTCATCATCATCATTAGCCCATTTAAGTCCCCACTGCTGGGGCACGGGCCTCCCTCAATCACATGAGGTACAATTGCCATACTCACCACGCTTGGCAGACGGGTTGGCGAGGGTTTTGATATAAATGCAGAGTTTTCCTTCTCTGGGTGCTGATGATCATGCCAGCAGCTTTACCTTAGTCGCCTTTTACGACACCTCGGTAAGAGTGAGGGTGGCCTATTCTACTCTGCCGGGGACCACACGGCCACAAGCGTTTGCACTGTGCGGGGATCGAACCCTCAACCCTTGCACCAGAGGCAGCGTTCACTACCACTGTTCCAAACGGGTCGTCAATTTGAAGTTAAGGAATACTTAAGTGCTTACCAACTTTCCATACAAAGTGTGTGCATAAGTTTATATTCTAAATGGAGGCTATCGCATGTGAAAAATCTGCCAGATAGCGTACTATAGGCCTCAAGTCCATCTACAAGGTGATTGGATATTTTTAAACGTAATATGTCAAATTGTCAATAACGAATAAATGGATGGTAGCTCAATGGATACTAACGCGCCTTCCACGCAGGTGGTCGAGGCTCGAATCCGAGCATGCACCAATGGTTTTTTTTTTAAATCCGTGTGCGTTTGGAAAAAGTTTCTGAAACGTGTAACCATGATTCAGTTAGTCTGGTTCCCCTGTTAAAGGGTTGCGAAGGTCAGACGGCAGTCGCTTCATTGTAATTATCAGACCCCCCAATCCTGAATCCTGGTCTGGGCTCCAAAGCGACAGCTTTGGAAGCAACCGGGAATTACACGCAAAGATGAAGAAATGATGTTGAAGTTTCACCTCGGTTCACGGGCACGCCATCTAGCGGATATTTCACACGCGATTCAATGGGGGCTATTGAGAAACTGGCCACATTTCTGATATTTTGGCTATGGCAGTCAATCTCATTAATCAGCTAAGAATGCTGGAAATGCTATAGCGCACATGAATGCGTAGATATCTCATCCAGTCACTACCAGCAGCAGTCCTCCAAAGGTTATTTGTCCAACGAGTAGCAGGGCGTTCTACACTATGCTTGCCTAACCGTGGTCTCCACTCTAAGAATCATCAGCTCCGACGATTGTCGGGTCCTCGGCAGACGTTGCCGGCCCAAAGCCACTTGCTCATTCCTTGGTTCCTAGGTCGAACCGTTTGTATCAGTGGTAGTGAATGCTGCCACTGGTGCAAGGGTTGCGGGTTCGATCCCCGCACATGTACAAACATTTGTGTGCATGAACATGTCTGTTTCTATTGGTCTGGGTGTTTTCTACATATTATAACTTATATTATAACTTTTAATACATAGAAAACACCCAGACCAAAACTTTTATTTTGTAAATACATACTTATAATACAGGTGCTTGAGCTACCTATCAATGTATTTGTGAAATATTTATTTATAATTTATAAGTGTGTATTTACAAAAGAAAGGTTTTTTTTTAATTTAGCCTGCGTCGTCCCACTACTGGGCAAAGACCTCCCCTAAAAGCCGCCATTGGACTCTATTTGTAGAGATGTTTTGTCGATTGCCTGAGAAGTGGTCAAAATCATCACGCCAAAAGAAAAGTATTTATTATATATTTGTAATTCCGCTGTTGGTTCTGATATCCGTAAAATAGGTGCTTTAGCTACCTATCTTGGAGTCATACAATGTCACACACATTGTATGACTCCACACTGTATGACATGTTGTGAAATATTTATTTATTATGTAATCCTTTGTCCTATCAAATACCATTGTCCTTTGACAATAAGTCGGTCGTTAGCCCGAATGCGGGCATCCTTGTTCCACACAAATGTATCCTTTTTTTATGCTAGAGGCGGACAAACGAGCAAGCCAGTCACCTGATGGAAAGTAATCAATGCCGCCAATGAACATCCGCGAAATCAGAGAGATCGCTAATGTGTTGCCGGGCCTTTTTAAAAAAGAGTACGCTCTTCTCTTGAAGGCCCCTAATTCGTAGCCGTCGGAAAATACTCCCGCAGCCAAACCGTTCCACAGAACTGAGTTACGTGGTTGACAGTTCCGCCAGAAACGCACAGTATTAAACCGCCATCCTGCGGCGTGCAATTTAATTCAAAATATCTTTATTTGCATAGGCTTGTATACATATAGCACTTTCAAATCTTCATACATTAGAAATTATGACTATTTATTTGTAATTGTAATAAACATGTAATTACACATATATGTCGATACATAATATATACTATGAAATCAATAAACATATTTAATGTGATTCTACCACCGGAATCGGAAAGTTGATTCTGACGAGAAGATCCGGCAAGAAACTCGCCAGTTACTCTTTTTAATCGCCAAAAATGTTAATACAATGTTATTATTACTATATTACTCGCATAAATAAGTCGATTTTATGTCCAACAATAAATATATCCATTACAATGTCTAAGGTGTAGGAAAACAGTTTATCATTTCCACAAATTCTTGTCATTTAAATAATCATCAACTGTATAATAGGCTTTTGCGAGTAAATAATTTTTAATTTGTATTTTAAATTTAGGCATTGGTAAGTCAACAAGCTTTTGTGGTAACTTGTTAAATATTTTAATACTCATTCCGACAAATGAATTACCAACCTTATGAAGTCTGATAATTGGGATAGTAAGTCTATGTTTATTTCTGGTGTTCAGGCTATGTTTATCAGATTTTTTTAGGATTTTTTTTTTGCGTTGATCTTTACCACTATCTGGGACAAAAGATCAAAAATGACATAATAATAATTCTCACAACATCTCATACGTTGACCTGATTCCGTACTAAGTAGCTTAAGCACTTGTGTTACAGATATCAGACAACAGAGGAACACAAATATATACTTAAATACATATATTACACCCAGACACTGAACAAACCCAAGTGTTCATCGCACGAATGTTTGTCCAGGGTGGGGATCGAACCCACGACCTTTGGCGTAAGATGCAGGGTCACTACCAATTGCGCCATCCGGTCAGTCAAGTTTTCCTTCTCTGGGTGCTTATGATCATGCCAGCAGCTTTACCTTAGTCGCCTTTTACGATACCTCGGTAAGAGTGAGGGTGGCCTATTCTACTATGCCGGGGACCACACGGCAAGGTTTCTGGTGTTCAGGCTATGTTTATCAGATTTTTTAGGAAAAAATCCAGATTTTTTGCGTTGACCCTTTCCGCTATCGGGGACAAAAGATCAAAAATGACATGTCTGATAACTTTGCCCCAGCTTGGTGTGCGACGAGGAAGCAATGTACTCGGACGAGTACGACGACACCTACGACTCGGACGGAGTGGCCCCCACAGCTGACGCGCCCGATGACACTCGCCGGCCGTTCGTCACTCCACGCGCGCTGCTCACTGGGAGACAAAAAGATGTTGAGGTAATCATCATTCAGTTCGGAATCATTATAACTTGTCACTATAGAGACAGCGCCACGAAAGTACAGCGGCAAAACGTGGAACTAAAATTTTAGTTTTCTTCTGTCTGTTTTTTTAATGTTGTTGGCGATTGTATAATAATAATATCCTCCAACCGATTACGGCTACGGCGGGCAATCTCAACGATCAGCAACGTACCTAGGATATTTATTATAGTGTTCAAGTGTGTGCGCTATATAAGTGCACTCTCTATTCCCTTACCCTCATATTCCGATTGGACACCAGCGTGATAGGACCGGAAAGAGATTGGGCGCAGGATCAACGGCTTTACGTGCTTTCCGAGGCACGGGGGTACAAGATTGCCAACTTCCAGACTCTGGGCTGCCACTAAGAATTTCTTACCGAAAACTTAGGTACAATTAATTTGTTTCTTTTTACTATTTTAGCAAGTTTTTCACCTTACTTCTTTGATGGCAGGGACGTTAAGGCGACGGGTAGGGCACACTAGCGACGCCAATCGATTTTAATTTTTAGCTACTAAACCGGTTCTATTTCAAGCGTACGCGAAAAATAGATTCACGCCGAAAGCGGCCACTTTTGGCGTGAATCAATTTTTTCGTGTACAAAAACGGACCCAACATTTGTGCATGGTTATTTAATAAATAGTATACCTAAGTGTTTGCCGAGAGGTTGTAATCCCGAAATTGTTAAAAATAGATCCGGTTTAGTAGCTATAAATTAAAATCGACTGGCGTCGCTAGTGTGTCCTACCCGTCACCTTAAGTAGAGAAATCCCTTATGGCCATAATACAATATAATTGAAATCAAAATTTAAACTTCTTGTCACATTCACAAATATGATTCCTTCATACCCAATATCTTGCTACCTCCCCGTTCCCTGCCCCACAAATAAGTGTAATAAATGAGTTCGAGTCGGTCTAAAACCCGCGATCGCTTTTAGAGTGATATCCGCTGAATCCGTAGGTCGATAAAACGTAAAAACACCGGCGTTTTATTGAGTGACTTAGACTGTTGACTACCAACTTATTCACAATAAGTTACTTGACATTGGAAAATTATCTTCGGGTAGAGCCATATGAAATAAAAATAAAATAAAATAAAAATAAAATATCATTTATTGCCAGAAGTAAGTACATGGTCTTATAAATACAGCGACTTCTGCACTAAGCAAAAACTGCTTGTGTCGCAGAAATCCGGTGACAATTAACTAGACGTAGTTTCTTATCTGGTCAGACCGGTCAGTAATGTACATAATAACTTTACTACAATTAATTTATGATAAAAAAAAATGTTTACAATGAATAAGTTGCTAAAAATTTGTTATACTTAAGTAGATATGTGACCAAATGATTTTTTTTTTAAATTTTAGAAAAAATATTATATTAAGTATTATTAGTATAATGTGGGAATGAAAAATGGAATTAAAAATGTTCCTGATGTGTGTTATTTTGGTGTGAAATGAATAGGCCCATAGGTGAGGCTATGTTTGTGTATTGTATGTGTGTATTGGTGAGTGTGTGACATGTGGTAAGGGTTTACCTATATCCTTTGGAAATCAAATAAATTTTCCGTCTGGTGGTAATCCTGCTTGAGTAACCAGGATTTTTTTGCTTCTTTGAGGTTAACTTTGCGACAGATCGCATTATAAATGTGCGGCAAGAGGAAAAATTAATGTCGCTGGGCAAAAGCTGAGCGAGTAAGAGGAACTTTTACCTTATGTACCCGCAGCCTTATGCGACTGTCGTAATCAGGTGATTTCAAAAAGGTTGTATGGACGGCGACTACCGCTCTAGAAATGAAGAGCTGTCGGACTCTTAGAATATTAAAAAAGAATCCTACTTACAACATTTTTTTTGCAGGAGGAATCCGAAGAAGAGGAACAGAACGAGGAGGAAAAACCCGGCAGCAGTGGTGCCAACAATCGTAACCGGATGGACTTCTGCGTCAACCCGGAGGAAGTGCGCGCGCGCAGGGATGCCGCCTACAGCGCGCGCCGCGGTCGCGGGCACAACCGCCCCGCGCCGAGCCCTCGGTAAGGGAATATCATCATAGATAGATAGATAGATATACTTAATATTTTATCTCTTCTTGTTTTTTAACGATCATAATTTTAACTTTTAAGCCCTCATAAACCCACCTTCTCGACTTCCACCCTCAGAGAAGCTGGATTGGCTGAAAATCAGCGCTGCCAGGATTGTATCTTTCCGTGGCAGCACAAGCTGAGCCACCTCCATTTGCTTATTGTACACCTATAAATTTAAGTTACATTACCTAATTTCATGTAATATGTATCATTAATAAGCAATAAACGTTGTTTGTTGTTGTTGTTGTTGTTGTAATTGCACAAAAAAATACAAAACTTTAAAATCTAGGCATTACAGAAACTTAATTGTACAATTTCGGCGGTCTTATCGCTGGAAGCGATTTCTACCAGACAACCTTCAGGCAAATGACATTTGATAGTAGAGGAGGGGTAGGTGGTGCAATATTGAAAAAGGGAAATAATATTTTAATAATAATAATTCTCACAACATCTCATACATTGACCTGATTCCGTACTAAGTAGCGTAAGCACTTGTGTTACAGATATCAGACAACAGAGGAACACAAATATATACTTAAATACATATATTACACCCAGACACTGAACAAACACAAGTGTTCATCGCACGAATGTTTGTCCAGGGTGGGGATCGAACCCACGACCTTTGGCGTAAGAGGCAGGGTCACTACCAATTGCGCCATCCGGTCAGTCATATATAAGAGTGAACTGTATATGTGTATATATATATATATATATATATATATATATATATATATATACATATACAGTTCACATATATATATATATATATATATATATATATATATATATATTAAAATATTATATACTAATAAATAAATATGTTATGCTTGGATAAAATAATATAAAGTACTAGATATACATTCATATAAATTAGGATCTTAGACGGACCATCGACTACTGATGACTGGACCTGTAAAAACTTAAATTATACCATCTTTATACTCCGTAAATTACAGCTTGATTACAATCACAGATGTCACTTGACCTTTATTTCAATGAACAGTTTTTCATTAGATATTTATTAACATTGAAGTTACTCACCAGATGGTGTAAGCAGTCTCTATATATTTCAGGTGTTGGATGATATATCCTGTGCCCTAATTTATGGGAAAATTTCCTAGTGCTAGGTTTTTCACTTGTATAATATGTAATATTTCAAAGTAACCATATGGTTTGTTACATACATGGAACACTTTATACCAACTTCATATATTTTTTTACTTATTTTAATTATACAACCTAAAATAAGTTAAAAAAATAGATGTACCTTGGCGTTTGGAGATGTTTTTGATTGCTGCCCGTTTGAAACTAGCCAGTTTGTCATTAAATATTTCTATTGAATTATATTTTTTACAAGGTGTTAAATTTTGTTGTTGATTATTCAAAATAATAAAAAAAAATATTACATAAAATAACAAACTAATAATTTAAAAAAAAATTCAAGCCACAGAGTCCATAGGTGTTAGTAACAATATTACCTTACATACTATGTTAGTACATATTTCTAGTCCCCTAATTAAATTAAATTAAATTAAATTTATTCCCCCCCCGTAAAAAGAATTGAATAAAACCTCTTTCATCCATAGGTACATTAAAATGAAATAGTGTAATTGTTTTATACAGATACGGGTAGCGACATCTGTTATCACTTTAGAGAAACCGACTTACTAATGTCATTCCAAAAGTCCTCATTATCATAAGGTTTGTTATTTAACCAAGTTTTATTCCATATATTCGTATTACTACAGATCTAAAGATCATTTTTCTGTGACACATAATAACTGTCATTCTAATCAAGCTAAATTTTACGGACTATAGGTATTTCATAGTAGATAATTAGGCTTATTTACATCTATCATAGATTATAAAAGTAGCATCACGGGTTGTGGCAAGTAGTTATCCATCACACGAACGAAATTATTATTTACCAATAGCCCGCCCTGAACTCATTTTGTGACATTTGCTATATGTTCCAATTTCTACCAATAGATGGCATTGGGTGCCGAATACACAGTGCAAGTGTTTTGGCTTTGCAGTTGACTTAGAAGGCTTGTCATCTAGAATTTATAATGCGGACGGCTAAGGAATGGAACTCTCTGCCGAGATCTGTTTTTCCTGACCACTATAATCTGGGCATCTTTGAGGCAAGAGTGAACAGGCATCTTTTAGGCAAACGCGTATCATCCTAGACCTCATCGTCGCTTTCCATCAGGTGCGATTGTGGTCAAGCGTTGGCTTATTGGCCAAAAAAAAAAAAAAAAATTACCTTTGTATAAATAAATAGTCATCAGCATGACCTTAGCATTTTGTCTCGAATTGCGTCCCAAGCTGTCGCTCCGGAGCCCGGGGTCCGCTTTTCTGCTTCTACTCCTCCAGTTCGCACGATCTTGTGCATCCAATGTAGTCAATTTATTGGCACACCATGTCATCCCTTACGACGTCAAGCCACACCTTTTTAGGTCTACCCCTTCTGCCGGCACTCGGTGGTGGTAGCATGGCCAGACATTTGTTTCCCACATAGCTGTTTGGTTTTCGCAGGATATGGCCGTACCAACGTAGGCGACTCTCCAGCAGTTTCTCTGCTATGTTTTGTATAAATAGTACAGATATTTTTTTATTTTTCTCTCTCAGAAATGTGGACGTGGTGGGCAAGCCCAAAGGTCAAGGGCAAGAGAAGGAGGTGCTCCACAACCGGGACAAGAAGGAGAAGACGAAGTCCTCGCGCGCCAACCACAACCGCCGCCAGGGCGCGCAGTGGAAAGCGATCGCAGGGCCTAATGCCTTCCTAGTCACACACGTGTTTGGTGCTTCATTCATTCTGGGCGCGTACTACTCGCGTGCGGGTGTAAGCCCCACACGGGATGCATTGCAATTTTCGGTGACATAAAAACTTGTATTATCGTGGGTATTCCAGGGATTTTTTTAAAGTTATAGGTGGCAGACGAGCAGACGGATCACCTGACGGTAAGGACACCAGTGGAGTCAGAAATGCGCCAACCTTTAAAACCCCTTTCCCCCGGATTGGACCTCCAGCCTCACTCACGCAGCGAAACACAGCACAATGCTGCTTCAAGCCGGTTTTCTGTGAGGCCGATTCTAAGGAAAGGCGGTGTTCGTATTATTATTTTCAATATTGAAAATATTTGTGATTACAATTAAAACCTCACTTAAGAAAAATATCCCGACGTCAATACCATGACCCACAAAACAATAAATATTGTTTTTTGCCGGTTTATAATGTCATTCATTCATTTACTAGTGAAACAAGGTATTTATTGACACATTAAATGTTACATTGATAATTAAGTATCATCAACTAATGCACTAGGCTCACAGGCAGTTTATTATGAAAATAAAGTAACGAAGTTATTTTTTCCCCGAATAACTATTCTCTTATAACTGTCATGTTGGTTGAATCGACACTAATAGATGTATGCATTTCTAAACATTTACAGCTTTTTGCCTCATTTTAAATTACCAAGAATTAAATATATAAAAAAAGAGGCTCGAATTATGCATCACATGATTCGATGTTAAATGGTTGCATTAATATAAAAAAACAACTCGCTAATTTCTACATGATACCTATCTAAGTGTGTGAAATATACTGTGATATGAAAATTAAACAATTTGTAAATGAACCGAAATAAAGGATTTATGATGTTGTAATGAGGGTTTTCGCATCCGCTAGATGGCGTACTGTTGGACTGAGGTCCAACATCAACCGCATTGTTTGTTTAGTTTGTCAAATTGACATTTTGACAGATCACGTTTAAAAATAACCAATTATATTGTATGTGGACCTCACTCCTATAGTACTCCATATAGCGGATTTTTTACACGCGAAAACCCTCATTATGTAGGAAATCCTATGGCGACTAGTTTATTATTGTAAAGCAAGTTATTGTAAAAATTAACATGAATTGATTTCAAATACAGTAGTTTATAGCATAACACTTTGAAAATGGGTAGAAGTAAATTAGACGTACCAACAATAGTGGGATAATCTAAAAAATGTCAATTTTGACAAATATGGCATTTTTGACAAGTTTGTGAATCACATATGATACATATGTTTTTATTGAGCTTAACATAATTGTTAATTAATATATAAATAAGGACGAAGTTATTGCCAAAGGGTGTCAAAGTTTACCTAAATTATGCATGAAAATATACGTAAATTGTGTATATTATTTATTCTTCAAAAACAATTTCATTATAATGCCTATTGTTAAACATCGCTTTCCATAATATGCGAATTATAATTCCAGTTTTAGCGCGATAAAACTTAGTAAATATTTTTATTTATTTCGTAACTGAACATTGTTATTAAAATCTTAAAGTTAAAATACTAGTAATTAATAATACAGGGTGTATCGGTAACCTGTTAAATCTCTTTAACTAGCACTTCTACACCAATCTGAACAACGTTTGTTCTACAACATTGGAATTTCGTGTTTCAAAATGACCAAGACACGAAAACTTAGATTTTTTTGAAGAAAACTTCCAATAGTCATAGAACTAACATTTTTCAGAATCGTTAATAGAAGAAGTGGTTAAAGCGATGTTACTATTTCCCGATACACTCTGTATAGGTATATCGTATTATACCATTCGTGCAAAAAATGTCATATTATATTAAATTTGATACAATATTTACTAAATTAAGGCTGGATTCCACCAATCGTTTTCTGTGGATCAATCTATGGTATAACGTCACATTTGTTGCTAGGCATGCAATGCATCGCGCCATCTACCGGAACAACGACGAACCGCCTGCTTGTTTACTTTGTACATTTGTATAGAATGAAAGCGCACCATAGATTTAGTATCGGAATTAGATTGGTCCAATCATCCCTAAGACGAGTACCTATTTTGTTTTGTTGAATACAAGCCATTGTTTTTAGTAAAAGCCGAATTATCATTATTGTTATACGATACTATAATACCTACTAAATGCCTAAATATCAGTAATATTAGAATAAATATAATAGTTGGACAACATGTTATATTTTGATACGTTATTTCATACATCGCATAATTCGGAATCTATTAATAATTGCAATGTAATTAAAACATACAAATCACGAATAAACAAAGTAGCTACCATAGAAGTTTACCGCTTTATTTTATCACCTTCATCAAAGATTTATTTACAGAGAATGGGTAGGTATAATTAAAATAAAATAATAAATATTTCACAACATCCATACCTACATTGATCTGACTCTGAAATGGTAGCTCAAGCACCTGTGCACAAATATTTACATATTATAATACTTGTCTTTTGTCTATACATACATACATAGAAAACACCCAAACTAATACAAAAAGACATTCATGCACATAAATGTTTGCACTGTGCAGGAATCGAATCCGCAATCCTTGCACCAGAAGCAGCGTTCACTACCACTGATCCAAATAGGTCGTCATAGTGCACGGTATAGTCGGTATAGTACACGATAATATAAAATTATTATTGGCCGTGTGGTCCCCGGCAGAGTAGAATAGGCCACCCTCACTCTTACCGAGGTGTCGTAAAAGGCGACTAAGGTAAAGGTGTCGTAAAAGGCGACTAAGGTAAAGAAAACTCTGCATTTATATCAAAACCCTCGCCAACCCGTCTGCCAAGCGTGGTGAGTATGGCAATGTGACAAATGGCGTGGGGACAAATGGGCTGACGATGATGATGATGATTATAAGTGCTCTCTCCTGCTATCTTTAATAGGAATTCATCATCATCAGTTCCCCCCCCCCCTTCCTCCCTCCCGATGAAGCGTAGATTTTGCCGTCCCTCAAGGGTGCGTTTCCATCGACGCTTAAAGTTTGTCTCGCTTAGGTACCTACTGTTGCTTATTTTCATGCTTAATGCATGCTACTTTCGAGCTAATGCTACTTTGTAGCATGTGTGGACGGACGTGCTACTAATACGCATGCTAATTTTGAGCATGCTCAAAAATCGCACGCCAGTCCACTTTTGAGCATGCTACCTGTAATGCGGGTAGAAGGGGAAGTGTAGCGGAGTGCTTTAGCATGTGTAAACAGGTTTGCTTATTTTTAAGCGTGCTAATACGGCTAATAGCATGCTTATTGATAGCAAATGTGAACAGATCATTAAGTATGCTCATATTTGGCATGCTTTTTAAGCATGTGTAAAGTAGCTTTAACGTATAAAACGTAGGTATATCAGAGTTTCCTTGCGCCGTAGCGGCACGACGGTACAACCACATATAGGCATAATATCTGTGAGTACAACGTGGCAACGTTCTCTGTAAGGTTATCCAGCGGCCAAATATCTTTGTTCTACTGTTTTTAGTTCCAGTAGGTTTCCTGCCTATCTTGCCGTTGAAATCACAACAGCAACCATATAATACGCATATTTTACTATTTTTGTGTAAACAAAATTCGCGTGGGTTTTAACTCGAATTGGATTGATCTTAATCTAACTCAGAAAATTCTCGCATCTAAGTATCTTAGTAGCATCTCTAGGACTTTAAAAGCTGGAACAGCAATAGCGTATATAATCTGTAGGTACTTAAATATCTGTCATAAACGTGCTAAGTGTGACAGTTGATGCCTAGGTTTAGAGTTCCTTTGTTTCCATGTAAAGTAGGTATCGTATCAGCCTAAGGTACTGTCCCACTGCAGCAGGGCAAAGGCCTCCATCATAGAAATCAAGTCATCACTACTGTGACTTGCCAATGCGGATTGGTGATCACAAACCCGAGCTATGTTCCACAAAATCGAAACATTCTTTTTGACCGACCCTGGCAGTATTTTTGTATGTGATAAGTGGGATGGGTTGGCGGATCGCTTAATGTTAAGCGATTGCCGTAGCCCATGGAAACTCCACACCAGTGGAGTCGCAAGTACGCGACCAATACTTAAACCCCCCTGGTTTTGTATCCTATGGCCTATGACCTTTAGCCCGATAGCTGTCCAGCTGGCAGTGACAGAATAAAGAGGCATACCAATTTGCATGTATTTCTCGTGTCCACACCTGTTTGTCACATTGGTGTGACTGACTACGAGCGCAACCAGCACTGACACCCGTTATTTCAATTCTCACTTGACATTAGCAAAATTATTGAGTTTTGCTGCATTGGGCTGCAATGGCTGATCGCCAAAATTGGAACTAATGCCGTGTGCCTCCTGTCCACACCGCGGTTTGTCACACTTGTGTGGATACGAAAAATTCCATATTAAATTATTAAAACCATGACTCGTAGTCACACCGCCCCAAGCTTACCGAAATGCATTTAGTATTGTGAAGTTGGTACTACTGCTTGATTGCATGGGGCTAAATCCCCGGATATGTAACGCAAATAAATAAAGATTAGCAAAAAAGAACTTACCTCTCTCTAAAATAGCCCTGTCTTCTCCTGGACCCAGGATTTTGTCTCGTCTCTATCATCTTCGCGTGTAATTCCCAATTTGGAGCCCGGGTACGATTGGACTCTCGTTTCGTTTCTCTCTAAAATAATATAAAGATTATTATTGCCTGTAATGACGTCATGTTCCTACAAGCTACACCCTCAGTCTATTAGGCATTCAACATAGTGTACCTACCGCGCAAAAAATCCAAAAGTGCAACATGCAATACAGAACCCAACGCATGAATCATGGCGGTATGAATAAATATAAGCAATAGAGAGGTCGCAATGCCTTGATGGCGGGCGCGAGTTAAATCGCACGCGCGTGCTCCGAATCGCAATATCTCATCTTTGTGGTGCCGACGGTACCACATTGTGACGAGCGGAGCGGGTCAGGGGCCTTAGCGCGAACCTGACGTTAGGACCGATTCGGAGTTCCCCTCCCTTTACATGCACTGTGTTTCTCCTTTGCTAAGATGCGACAGGTATATCCTACTTACTTCTATGCGACATCTTCCTCCAACTCCTAAAAGTAGACACAACTCCTCACCTCTCAGTTAACAAAGTTAATAAATATTTTTCAAACGTAGGGAAAGCTTTGGCTGACAAGATTGTCGCACCTTTGATTAATAATAACAAATTACCATCTCTGGTACCCAATCCGTCCTCGTTTTGTCTCTTTTCGGTGGATAACTCCGAGGTTGCCTTGTTAATAGATCTCCTTAAAACCGATTGCTCTCCCGGATGGGATAAGATACCGAATAATATACTTAAACTTAATAAAGAGTCCTTAGTTGGGCCTTTAACTTTTCTCTGTAATCTTTCTTTTACTGAGGGTGTTTTCCCTAATGTGTTCAAAAGAGCAGTTATAATACCCATCCATAAGTCTGGGGATAAGCTTTCACCTGGTAATTACCGTCCAATCTCATTACTTCCATCACTGTCCAAGATTTTAGAGAAACTCATGAATAGAAGACTGATTTCTTTTCTGGAGAAAAATAATATTTTATCCCCTAACCAATACGGCTTTCGCAGGAACTGTTCTACTGATGATGCAGTCGTCAACTTGACTGAATATGTAGTCAGAGCACTGGATACCAGGAAAAAAAGCCTCGCTATATTCCTGGACCTAGCAAAAGCTTTCGACACAGTTTGCACTTCCAAACTAGTGTCAAAGCTTGAATGCATAGGTGTGCGTGGGCCACAACTCAAGCTTTTCAATGACTACCTACAAAATAGAACTCAATCCGTTCAGGTAGGTGATTGGGTCAGCGACGAACTTACAGTGACCTGTGGCGTTCCGCAAGGTAGTATACTCGGCCCGACTCTCTTCCTGGTATACATCAATGACCTGTGTCAACTTTCTCTCAAAGCTGGTCAAATATTCGCATTTGCAGATGACACTGCATTAGTATTTCGAGGAGAGAGTTGGGATGAAACGTTCCAATGTGCACAGAACGGGTTTAACCTGGTGAGGTCTTGGCTTGACTATAATGGACTTACGTTAAATAGCGATAAAACAAAGTACGTAACGTTCTCTATCCAAAGAACAGGTCAACCTTCCTCCCAAAAAGCAATTGAAGTGCACAACACAAACTGTAATTCTCCCCAATATGATTCATTCCACTCTTTTAAATGCCTGTGCCCATCCTTGGAAAGAGTAAATAAAATAAAATACCTCGGAGTTATTTTAGATCAAAATCTCAACTTTAAAGACCATGTTTTTAACGTCACAAATCGCGTAAGAAAATTAATGCCTATATTTAGAAGTCTTAGACATATAGCTGATTTCAAAACAATAAAAATGGTTTATTACGCTCTCTGCACCTCAATAATAAATTACTGCATAGTTACGTGGGGCGGAACTTCTAAGTCGCTTTTACTTAATTTAGAAAGGGCCCATAGGGGTATACTAAAATTGGCTTCCTTTAAAAATTTTACATTTTCCACTGAGCTTCTATACAAAGAATGGAGAGTTTTATCTGTGAGGCAACTTTTCATTAGTAGACTTTTATTAAAAAAGAAAGGTGCTGGTAGTTTGGTCATTCATCATAACAAACGTCGTAAGGATAAAGTTTATACCACAGAATTATTTCGAACGTCATTTGCTCAGCATCATTATTGCTTTCTGAGTAATTTCTTATTCAATAAGACATGTCAAGACGTAGACATATACTCAGCAACACAATTCAAATGTAGAAATATGATCCACGAATGGTTACTTACAAAAAATTATGACCAAACCGAGAGCTTGCTACACATTATAAAGTAAGAAAGCATAATTGTTATAATATATACCCACGGGAAACATCGTACAAAAATCTACATACAGACACGCCCATTCACACACACACGCACACACACACATACACACACACGCACACACACATATTTAATATAATTATTGATAAACAAGTATAACATTACATAACATAAATAAATAAAATAAAATAAAATAAATTAAATAAAATTATTAAAACAGTGAATAACTCTGCAATTAATAAATTCTTCATTAATAACTGAAATATTTACTCTTAGCTGGTTCTTAGTTCTTAAGCAATAAACATGATTAATCCTCTCCTTTATACCAACTTGAAACTATATTTTTCTAATATTCTGTACACATTTAGGAAGACAACTATTGCCTGTAACACAAGCCTCGGCTTAGCATAGGCAAGGTAGTTTTTAAAAATGTAAAACCTTTATTTGAATAAATACATTTTTTGAATTGAATTGAAATTGAATCTTCGCGCTAAGGCCCCAAACTCGGGAGACCAATTCTCGTGCTTGTGATATTTAGCAAAAATCGCTAAAACATAGTTTTTTGTATAGTTTTCATACGACCTTCGCCATATTATTTCATACCGAAAATCTCTAGATTTTTTTTATGTGTGGTGGCAGACGAGCCGACGAGATTGGGCTCCTGATGACCCACTTTTGTGATACAGTTCGACAAGGCCGATTAATGGTGCCTAGACCTGATGAAACCATTTTTTATAGCCAATAGACGACAATCAAGGATGCTTATAGAAATGCTGATGAAGATGGCGATTGCAGAGCATATTACATGCTCGAACCTTCTCCTATATCCTTCTAATCTCCTAACCAGGACATAAACACCTTTTATGAGAATGCGACTCTGCCAGAAGCAGAATGTGTTTCATAGATATAGCTCATCCGGAACCAGAAGGCACTTCAAAAGACAGACATAGTGACGCTAATGGGATAGAACTTTCGCGAGTAGGAGTAAAGAAGGTACAAGAGATTCCTTAGAGTAGACGTGCTCCATGAAAATGGCCCCTACAGATACCTACAAGATAGCCGATATTTTTTCGATATTAATTATTTTTTCGCTTAGTCCCGTCCTTTGCCATAATCCATTTTCTACCGGTCATAAAGTCATCACCATAACGTAACCCTCTTAATAACTTATTTCACCCTTGACAAGTTAATCAGATACATATCGAATTGGCGCCCAACGTGGGGCGTAGGTCGCGAAAAGAGTGGGTGCACTATTAGTAATGCTAATGCAAATATAATAGAGCCACTAAATACTAGTATGTACGATCAGCAAACGCAGCGGTGTTCCGTTAGCTGGCAAAATCGCTTGTACATTGCTATGCGTGAGTACAGAGATTAGCTTAGCCCACCGCACTACGTGTGCAGCGATTATCGCCCGAAAATTCGTCAACCGTAGTAGATGTACCTAATACAATGTATTGCCACCTCATCTTTGAAGATCATCGTTGCAGGCAGCGCTAGGAGGTTGGTGGGACGATTTCTATCAGACAACTTTCAGAAGTGATGTCCCTGGGCGGTGGTAATCGATACCATTAGGTGATCCGTCTGCTCGTCTGCCGCTCTATCACATTAAAAAACACAAAAAAGGGCTTTGAAGTTAGGTTTGTATCGCTGCGCGTGCGCACATGACCGCGGCGCTACATCAAAGCCGCGCCGCCGCCATAAAAGCGTCGTAACCATAGACGCCGTAACTCCGCCCGATGACTTCATACGCCCCACTTGTATGCCTATACTTCTTGTATGCCTATAATGCTTGTGTGACCCTTGCGCTATCTTTATGACTCGGTGTTTATGAGGAGTTGGTAAAGCAAAGTACCTATAAATGTTAAGCTGCATTTGTGACACTCGAATAAATGTTCAAGAGTTTTCAGTACATATCCACTTATCGAACTGGCGGTAGATTAGGCATAGGATAGGTAGATATTTGACATTCGTTCTTTATGAGCCCAAATTAGATATTTTTTTAACTTTAAGGTGACGGGTAAGGCACACTAGCGACGCCCATTGATTTAAATTGTTAGCAACTAAAGCGAATATCTTTTTAACAATATCGAAGCTGCAGCCTCTCGGAAAACACTTATACTATTAATACTTATACTTAGCTTTTGGGTCTGCTTTTGTACTCGAAATTTGAATTACCGCCAAAAACAGATCAAATAGTAGTGCACAATTATTATTAAATAAATAGTATACCTAAATGTTTGCTAAGATACTCCCACTCCGAAATTGTTTCAAATACATCCGGTATAGTAGCTAACAATTTAAATCGATTGGTGTCGCTAGTTAGGGCTACCGTTGGCTTAAATTGGTTTTTTACGTGAAATGACAAATCTAATTAGGTAGTTTAATGTCATGAAACGCCCCATTTGGTCTAGTGGTTTAATGGTGGTCATGATCTCGGTGTCCTGGGTTCGATTCCCGGGTCGGCAAAGGTATGTTTCGAATTTTTTGAACATAGCTCGGGTTTGTGATCTCCAATCCGCATTAGGCAAACGTGGTGATTAAGCCTAAACCCATCATAGTAGCGATGACTTGATTGACCCTTGACTTGACCCTTGCCCTGCAGTGGGACAGTATCTATGTAGGGTGATACTATGTCATGATCGTACAGTTAAAAATAATTAAGATCCTATAAGAACAAAATATTTATACTAACAATCATAATTTGACAGCTTTGGATGCAACTGGGAAATACACGCTAAGATGAGGAGGAGTGGAAAGCAATCTAAGATCATCAGAATCAGACAGTACCTACCTACACTTTATTACATACTATTACTGGACAGTACGATCATCGCACACTGGAGGTGTACCTATGCACGTCCGGAACAATCAAAACTACAATAATAATAATAATTCTCACAACATCTCATACGTTGACCTGATTCCGTACTAAGTAGCTTAAGCACTTGTGTTACAGATATCAATAATACAACAGAGGAACACTTAAATACATATATTACACCCAGACATTGAACAAACACAAGTGTTCATTGCACGAATGTTTGTCCAGGGTGGGGATCGAACCCACGACCTTTGGCGTAAGAGGCAGGGTCACTACCAATTGCGCCATCCGGTCAGTTAGACAGTCAGACAATCTCGCATAAAAATGTGGTTGGGATCGGAACCGGATTGTGTCAATAAAATAAAATTATCTGTCTGTGTTCTAATTTAAGGTTTTTCTGTGTATATGGATGCTTTAATCTGAAATAAATATTTATTCATTTGTGGGCAACCCACATATACATACTACCTACTAATAAATAACTATCATACTTACACTACACGTACGCGGCCAGTCGCTAACCATTAGGCCCGTACGCTCGTTTGCCTCCGAAGCATCGGTCGCGCGGGAGTCCCCGGGACGCTGTGTGATCCAGAGGTGCGCGGGTGCGGGGGCAGAGAATGGGATAGTTATTTATTAGTAGGTATTATGTATATGTGGGTTGCCCACACATTCATTAACTTTCCTACATTAAGTATATTCCTCATTTACTTACGAAAAAAACCACGCCTCGTCGTCTAGGTACCGAGTATCAGTACGAGTAATAGCCAACCGCAGTGTTAAATTGAACTTTTTACTACCCCGTGCAAATTACCATAAGTAATTTATAATTCCCTGGAACTGCAAGAAAATCGCCGACTTTCGTAGTAGCTCTAATTGTCTTTGAAGATGCGACGTCAGTTCATAAAAATGCGACTAGGTTATTCAGAAGCCTAGGTAAAGGACTTTAAAACTCAGTGGTGCAGTGGTTAGTAGGTCGCACTTTAAAGCGACGGCTGCGCAAGAGGTCCCGAGTTCGGGCCCAAAATTTGTACCTAAGTTTTCGGTAAGGAATTCTTAGTGTCAGCCCGGAATCTGGAAGTGGGCGGTCTTGTGCCTCGGAGAGACAATAAGCCGTTGTTTCTGCGCCCAATCCCTCTCCGGTCGTGATACTGGTGTCCCATCGGAATATGAAGGTAAGGATTCCCTTAGGGAGTGCACTCGTGTTTAGGCACACACTTGAGCACTAAAATCCTGCGTGGCTAATCGTTGAGATTGGCCGCCGTAACCGTATTATTATGTAAGCTCTTATAAGTATGGCTAATAGGCGAGAAATCGAGTTGACTCTCGCTGAGCCATGGTCATGGGAAATGGTAGGTACCTTTTGCATACATGCTTCATTAAAAGACCGCGGTTTTTAGAAAATGAAATTGTATCCTGCTCTGTCTGTGTGCATTTTGATGCGAATAAACATTTTATCTATCCATCTAAACGTGTGTCTTATTTACATCCCACATGATATGATAGCAATACGTCGCGCCGTCACAGACGTCCGTCACACACAACCCATTATTTTCCAGGTATTTACCCAGCCGGTGTCACGCAGGGCGCCCAGGGCCGGCGTTTTATTATATTACCAGTAATGGGGGGCATTAGGGCGGGCCGGGGGATTTAATAAGCGAGCGGCGAGCGCGGCGAAATTGCGACGTCTTGCGTATGCGCCACGCCCCGGGCCCGGCGAGGGATGAGCCAGCGGCGAGCTTTCATCGATAAAGATATCAGACAAATAAAATAGACCAAGCGGTTTGGTCACATCTAGAGGTTGGAAGAAGTTCGTCTGGCGAAGAATTGACCGACGCCCAGTTGACTGATTTTAGCATCGCTGGAAAGCCATCGTCGAGACTGATATAAGAGAGCCATGATAGTAATTTCAACCGCGTTACAACACATCGTCGTGCCATGACTGTGGTTACAATTTAGATTGAAGCAGTAAGTAAGTAGGTGCCTCTACGCCTCTACCTACTAAAATGTCAAGCTCGCGTTTATTCCCAGTTATATGAAAGATCTAAACTAAAAATAGTGTGACAAATAGGGATCCATTCAACATTTCGCACCCATATTAGAAAATAAGCATAAGTGGTTTTGTTTGGATTCATTGATTTTATCATATTTGAATAGTATTAAAGATATATAATGTTGAGTTTTCTTCATATTTTTCTTCTTTAATTTGACGAATCTCGTATTGGAAGCAATTCAAATTTTGTATTATTTTTCAAATATGATAAAATCGAGACCACATACACTTATTTTCCAGTGGGGGTGCGATATGTGCCGGGGCCATGGGTATACTATCACCACAATGCTGGTTTTCAGTGTTCACTTCGAGCAAAGATGGTAAGTAAGACCTACTTGGTAGGTATTATTGCCAAACCTATATTATGGACAGTGATCGGAATAGGTAGTGCAATTTAGGGTCAACGCCCCCAAACATTACATTAGTATGGATACGACCGCGGGATATCGGATCTGAAATGTTCTATACATGTAAAATACAATTACTCTTCTCAGAAATTAAAAAATAAAACAAGTATTAAAGTAAGTTAAACGTTGCATTTGGTATAAGCACTCTTATCGGAATTTTATCCATTTATGAGCGCCGTTGGCATAGGGAGGCAAAAGAGCAAGCGGGTTACATAATGATGTGATCACCTCCATCACCATAAAGAATACCAGAAAGAACGAGGGTGCGTCACCGGCCTACTATACCATGCATGCCTCCTATGCACTCTTAAAAAATTCAATGTCGTATCTATAACGTGTGGAAGCTGTTTACGATATTGAAATGAACTATTGAGTATTGAAATTTCCGCACTGCTGAAATATACAAATGATATATCGATACATAAGTAGTCTCCAATACCCCATCCCTGGACAGTATAATTTATTTCCCATTGAATGTACTTGGATCATTATTATTATTCCGCGAACGGCGCGCCCGCGCAGGGCTTGCGGCGCTCGACCGCGGGACAATGCAAGGAGCTGCGCCGGCGCAGGCCGAAGCCTTTAAGATATTGTTCAATTCATGATGATGAACAGTCGAAACGTGCGGACGCTTTTGCCAGGAGCGATGGTAGCTCAGTGGAGAAAAACCTCAGCTTTCCGAATCGGTTGTTATGCTTAGATTGCGAAAATGAATGCGCATCGTTAGATTCAGATTCAGATTTTTATTTGCATAACATGTACAGTATATAAGATGGTGGCAATATATTTGAGTTCAGTACATGACTGTAAGAGCATTGCAAATATTATTCAGATTAACATGAATTACATGCTTTAACATCGTTCATTAAATAAGAAAACTGGGCACACGAAAATAGTTAGTAAAAGAATTAATAATAAAATTAAGCAAACTACATAGATTATAAGTAAATAATTGTTGATTGGTTACATTATATTTACGGTTAGGTTAAAGCGGGGGTAGATTGCATAGATAACGAGAAAAATGTAATGTTATTGTTTTTATATTTTTACTCAGGTTGTCACTGATTCAGGAAAGCACATAGTTAAGTGTTGCATAGTGTGTAAAACTTATTTGTGAACAAAACTGGCTGCGCTGCACTAGCAATTTTTTTTAAATTAGTTTAAGCATCTCATTTTAAGTGAACTGTAAGTTCTTATGGGAAATAAATGTCTTTAAACCTAGATTCCAGACGTCTGGAGGCATTCGAGATGTGGTGTTACCGCCGTATACTCCGCATCAGCTGGACACATAGAGTGACAAACGAAACGGTACTCCAACGTCGCCATGACCATGTAACTTTATGAATGCCATCAATAAGCTGAAAACCGAATACCTAGGTCACGTGCTTAGGCATGAGAGGTACAAGTTGCTTCAACTCATCATGATGGGTAAAATAGAGGGGAGGCGACGTGTTGGAAGAAGGAAAAAATCGTGGCTGCGCCATATAAGGGAGTGGACTGGCATCGCATCTGTGGAACGGTTGTTTCGTCTCGCAGTGAACAGAGAGGATTTTGGAAAGCTGACGGCGAAACTTCAGAACTGAAGAGGCACTCAAAGAAGAAGAAGAAACCTAGATTCAAATCTATGCAAACGTCTCTATTTCAAAACCAGTGTGCGTATTTTTGCTACTACATAGCTTGACGATGGGAGAAACATAGATAGAAAACCTTCACGTTTCGGATATCCAGTGTAATCACATTTCTTAAAATGACGGGTAGGGCGCACTAGCGACGCCAATCGATTTTAATTTTTAGCTACTAAACCTAATGTATTTCAAACAATTTCGGGGTTTTAAAATCTCTCGGCAAACACCTATACTATTTATTTAATACTTATAGTTAACTGTTTGGTCTACTTTTGGACTCGAATTTTGGATTACCGCCATGAGTAGCCGCTTTTGACGTGAATCAATTTTTCACGTACAAAAACGGACCCAACATTTATGCATGGTTATTTAATAAATAGTATAAGTGTTTCCCGAGAGATTGTAACCCCGAAAATGGATTCGGTTTAGTAGCTAAAAATTAAAATCGATTGGCGTCACTAGTGTGCCCTACCCGTCACCTTAAGATGATAACAATAATATCGAGTAAGTACCTAAAGATTGAAGTGATGATTGTAACATGAATGGCGTGTGCAAAATATGCTTCATCATCATCATGATCATTTCAACCTCGCGTACCCTGCTGGACAGAGGCTTCCCCCATTGTATCCAATGGATATCCGCGATATTCACCATCGGCTTATGCCTAAAAAATCACAAATACTGTTTAACGGACAATGTCTTGGATTATTAGGTAATTTCATAACAATCAATAAAATTCAATTGGCGACACTGATTGTAAAAGCCACCTTAAAGCATTTATGTGTGATTTTTTCGGTCGAAACCTCAGAAAAATAACTAAGAAGTCAATAGACATTTGAAGCGTTCGGTTGTCTGGGAGGCCATGGTATCAATCCGGTCGGGCCCATACATGCCGAAGCATGGTAATCCCACGGTGTTAGATTGTTGTAACTCAACGTGGCTATGTGGTACGTTTAGGTACGGTTTGTTTTAAAGAACTTCATTCAGTCGTACTGAGCCCAAATTAAATTATTACTGTACTTGTCTTGTCGAAACCCGCCATTTAATTTCCCACTTTCTACTGATTTTATTCGAATAATTGCCCTTTATCACCTGCCGTCAGACTCCAATTATGATAAGTAGGTATTCAATTACAAACATTCGCGTATGAGACATTTAAATGAGGCTTTAAGAGAAAGCTCTTGTCAATTTAAACGTAGATAATAATTACACTTTGAAAGTGTATAATGGGTATTACGTGGGTACCAATTTAATAGTTGCAAAGTTAACATAACATATACCTGTGCCTATACTTACGTAACACATGAAATGTATATGCAACATAGCTTTTTATTTAACACTAGTAGCCCGCCCTCACTTCGTTTCAGGACATTAGTTCCTTTTCAAACCAATAGATGGCGATAGGTGTCGATTACTCTCGAGTATATGATGTTGTCTCAATTTATTTAGATACTAGCTTTTCGCAGGGCCATCGCTTGCGTTAGAAAGAGGCAAAAAGAAGCGTATCTTATTCTCCAACCCTTCAACTATCTTCAATTAAAAATCACGTCTTGCCGTGAAAGACGGAGAAGCGACAGACACATACTTTCTTAATTATAATACATATAGATATCTATGGATTAATTTATCTAAAACCCTCTTATTCCAAATGCGGTTTAAAATAAGTAGTGGGATTAATACTAGAAATAATTGAAGAACTAGAATATCATTATAACTAAACCAAGTTTAACGTTAGTTAGTAGGTATATCAACTATAATACTAATGTAAAACCACCCGGACCCCTAGTTTAAAATTACTAAAATAATAACCTCAAAATATCGATTCAGTGATAATGACAGTTTATCCATGCGACAGTTCATTACTTTTTTTTTATTATGGCTTACCCGAAGATATTTCGCCAATGTCAAGTAACTTATTGAGAATAAGTAGATAGTCAACAGTCGAAGTCAAACAAAGTCACATTCACTCAATAAAACGCCGGTGTTTTACGTTTTATCGACCTACGGATTCAGCAGATATCACTCTAAAAGGAATCGCGGGTTTTAAGACTATTCGGTCCTAGCAAGTTGTCACGAGACAACGCACTCGACACACAATAGCAGTGTTAAAAACGATACAATCCAACGATTCTTATTATTAGGATTACTTTGCGGCACTTCACTGCACAAATAAACACCACATTTGTACACTAAAAACCACTAGACACTCATTTAAAACCTTTGAATTGCATCAGCTCATGCGGCTTGTTTTAGCCCTACCCGCCGAATCGACAGATCATTACGTTTTACGCTAAAGGCATTTGTGCGAAAGTCAACTTATTTTTTTTTGGATTTTATCCTAAACATAGAAGCAATTCCTAATCATATTACTTGGACACCTTACTTAATACAATATTATAATTTATTGTTGCCTAAAAACATTTCAAATATATTTTTACTTCACACAACAAAACAAGGTTATGTAAAACGAAACGTCACTGAAGGAATGATTGAATGATTCGATCAATTTTGACACTATCCTACAGTACTGAGGTGTTCTAGTGTTATCAGGATAAAAAAGAACTAACGTTATTCCGTAATAATCATGAACTTGCTAGTTTAGGATTAAAGCCGGTATCAGAATAGCTTTTTGTAATATTACGATTCTACCATGCAAAAGACATTAACGAGCTACTAGCCCCAAAAAAGCAAAATTTAAAATCGCCTAATTATTTCATAGAACACTCTGTGAGGCCTACCCTTTGTTTGCCGAAAGAAACAGCACTAAAAAACCTCACGAAAGAGTGAGACACCGAGCCACAATGTGGAACGGAAGTGGGATCAAAGCGTGCCTTCAGCTGACCCCACCAATTAGGCGAGGTTTGCGGCGCGGATAAGAATTTGTTCGTGGAAAAAGAAATAACGTGATAAACGTGATGATGTAATCATTCACGAACTATACAAGTTTCTTATCGTAGTCATTTTTGGGATTATCATGATGAACATTTAGGATGAAAAATGTAGGCACGTTA